>JAXCHB010000272.1:3492500-4092500 GCA_036926305.1 Uropetala carovei
ATTAAGGCTGCTATATCGTAAAGTATAAGAAGAATATGTTACTGCTAAGATGAGTTTTGGGCAGAGAACAGTAATTTAAAATATTTATGTTTGAAGATGTGGAGAGATGTTGCGTTTTGGAGGTCAGTGGGTAGGGCATTCCATAGTCTGCAAGCTGTGACATGGAAGGATTTATTATAGATCTCAGTCCTGTGATGTGGAATCACGAAGAGATTGTTACCTCTAGTGTTGGCTTGGTGTACAGAGTTCATCTGGATAAATTTGGAGTACAAATATGGTGGGTTTTGAAGAGTTGCAAAGAAGGAAAAGAACGGTTAAGATTTTCCCGTGAAATCGTGGCTCGCCTTTGAAACTATCAGTTCGGAGGGAGAGTTCATGAAGGGGCGATGCGGGCAGGTGGTTGGCAGATGGAGATCGGGGGATACGGAAAAAAAAGAATCCTAGGGCAAAGCCGACTATGGTTTTATGGCATGAGGAGGAATCCCTCTCCCCTTTTTCTTCTCCCTGTCTCTCTTACACACAAGTCCCCGGTCGTCGGCGCCTGTGAGCTCAAGCAACCTTTGATTGATTGATGGTTTGCGCCCGGAGTCCGGCGGATGCGAGCCGAGATATAATGAGGGAGAAAGACTCGTCTTTACGACGGAGAGAACGAACATTAAGACATCCGAAGACGTCGAACAATGGATGTGAAAGGTCGACGGGCATTCGTCCAACGCCGGAGGTCTGAAATCGATCGAATGCTTTGGTTTCAGGGGAATGACAGGATAAGGCATCGTCCTGGGTAAAGCTACGGCTAAATAAATTCATCTTAACATGTAATGCACGTGTAGGCCACGTCACGAGAACAATGCAGTCAAAATTGAACCGACTTTTAAAAAATATAAATAATCTAAATTATAAAAAGTTAACACTTTGAAAAAGTAACGAGCAGTTTAAGACGAATGATAATCGATATGAAAAAACTTTAACGATGCACTCTTGGCCCAACGCCGTATATTGCTTGGGACGATTAAAAGGAGCTTAGCTATTAAAGATACTTGTTACTTTCGTTGCATTTTAGTTTATTAAACGGAAATATCCTTAATTGATCTGTAATATTTTCAGAGGGTGAAAAACTGAAACCTTCTTAAACACCGAATTAAGTTTTTTTGATAAATTTAATCAAAAAAGTACACGACTGTCATTGCTTTACAATTTTATAATTGTATCACATCTTTAAGACTAACAGGAATGATGAGAAGTATAACTTTTGTGGCAATTAATTTGCTAATCGGATTTGTTATATAAAGATCCAGGAACTAGGGAGAGTATTTTAAGGGCTTCCTTCGACTGAAGCATTGCAGAAAGGTGTGGAACATACAGATTTATACCATGTCACACATTTATTCCGGGATTACCGGCGAAACAAACAACGATGTCAATCTCGCGCAAAATAAGCTTCTGGAAAACAATCCTATCGTCAAAGCCTTGTAAAAACATCTGATTTCTCGAGTATTATTTAGTTTTCTTTAAAATTAAAATAGTTGAAAATTTCCTGACTACTTCGTTTTTTCAGCCTCTTTACGTTTTCAATCCTGTGACTACCGTGAAATCTTACGAGTATATTCACTTCAAAAATTCCTATTTGCTTATCAATCCATGTATGGACAAAAGAATCAATAATGCGCCAGAATGTCAACTGTATCTCGATAATAGATTCAAACCGAATGCTCAAAATCCCATTTCTCAATATTAAGAGCTAATGAATTTTCCACCATAATGGAATTTTTCCACCCATTTTTAGGCCATCGATTAAACTCTTCGCAGAGTAGATTAACGCCTAATTGACACATATTAATGAGCAAAAAAATATCTTCCAAAAAGAGGCTCGACCCCATTAAACGAGCACTGACGTAAAGCCCACCGTCATATCCGCCATCGGCAGGAGGAGAGGAAAAAATCGAAAACCCTTTTTTCCCCTGAGAAGGAAAACAAAAGACTAGAGAGCGCCCCACATGGGATGCCAAGAATAGGATTTGGATAATACCTACGCTATTGATTCCCGTTCGATGCTGATAGAGGCATTATTTCCCCACTCCAAAATAAACGAGGCGAACAGTTCAATCTCTCAAGTGCGCCGCGAACCTCACCCCCTTCCCCTCCCCCGTCAAGGTGACCCAGCCCCCAAGTACGGAAAATAAAGGAGGTCAAAAGAGGAGGATTCTATAATCCTCGGGGAATTGAAAAGCGGTCTAGGAAGACACGAGGAAGAGGAGGGCAAACCTAAATCCCTCAAAGAGAGGAAGGCACGAGGCAAGCATATTCCACCTAAACCTCTTTGAAGCACGTGCGCTATTATTTTTTATGGGAAAATAATTCTGCAATTGATAAGTACCTTATTTTATCGAACGTTATAGCAGTGCTTTCTCGTCGAATAAGCCTTCGACAACCGAACTTCATCTAATGGTTTGAATAAGACTGACGATGAAGATAATTGCAAAAGGCACAAAGAAATCGGGAAAATAGGATGTGCATTTCGACTACAGAGAAAAGCATTTAAAAAAAATCAAATAACGGGCGATAGCTCTGCTTCTGTTTCACCCAACAATGTTGTGTCTGTCGGAATCTTCTTCATATTTTTAAAAAGTTTTATTGATTATTAAATTTGATAAAATTAATTAATCGCCAACAAAATTACGTATTGTTTTTGCTTTGTGGTCCACCTTGAACGTTTACATTGCTAACTCCGTCCTTGAAAAACTAAAAGCGTCAATCCGAATCAAACTCACCATCAAATTAGACCTACCACGCATAATGGAAGATGGGATGAGAGGATAAGAAGGAACAAAACCGGATGAGAAAGGGGGGTAAGCACGTCCGCAGGTCCATCCGAGGTCCGCAGGTAATTGGTAGAGATCCCTATGCCAATGATGGTCGTCGCGGGAGGGTGGTTCACCCAACGCCATTCGGAACCACGAACGATGGAAATGTGAGATTTTTTGAAGAGATGGTCACAGATGACCGAGAAAGTTCAGGGAATTAATTGAGCTCGGAGAATTTCGCTAAGGAACAGATGACTGCACGACTAGATCATTTCGGAATGATTAATTTTAATTCTCTTCCTTCGGCGCGGCGATCGCGAAAGATGTACGTGACGATGGGTGAGGTAGAGATTTTGGGAACGGATGGGTATAATTCATAGGAGACGACGAGGTACATTTTGGTTCTTGGTCTATAGTTCTATAGGGTCGACGCAAGTAAAGGATTCGTTGCTGACAAGCATATCCTTTTAGCAGTGGCGGATCCAAGGGAGGGGGGGGGGGGGCGATCGCCCCCTCCTTGGATAACCCCATTTCACTCCACTCCACTGGACGCTTTCTTAAATTCATTCCGCACAAAAATCCTCAATTATACGCCGCAGATTAGGTCTGTATAGCAAGGGAAAGAAGGATTCTGATAGGGGTAGGGATTTTCAAAATATAGGGCAGTTGGCAGGGGCGGATTAGATAGGTGGAGGGGCGATCCCCCCCATGAAAAGATTCTGGATCCGCCCCTGCCTTTTAGTAAAAGGCTTTTACTAGATTCGAATTTTCTCCGCTACTGATTCCAAAGTAAAGTTTTTTTATGTTTTTCTTTTTCAAATAAAAGAAAACACAGTATTTACGTTCTCCTCCTACCCTGTTTAAAGGTTATTGTCGTTTCAATGTATACAGCTTAAATGAGTGGACTGCAATGGTGAAGGTGTGTATTATGGACAGCTGTTTTACATAGATAACACTAATAAGTATAAACGATCCATCGAATTGAACTCAACATACTTAAGATGCTAAATAAACGATATTTCTACCGTGCACATTTCTAGACAAAACTGAGTTCAATTTTAACATACCTACATCTACTGATATTTTTGGATACATTTCAACCACTCCTGCCAATGCTCTCCTGATACCACAGTTTCGCCGAGGAAATTTATTCATAGAACCGATTTGAAACATTTATACCCGTAAACAGAATCCCGAAGTGCGAAAACGCGAGGAACGCTTCAGATCACTATCGCACCGACGGTAATCGAAAAAAAACTCTATCGCAGACATTGAAGAACCCCTCGTTCGTCGACATACAGCCCCTCGACACCGCGAGAGTTCGACAGACGGAAAATATCCCTCCTCCCTCAATCCCTCGAACACACGTAAAAAAAATAAAAAATAAAACGCCGCGAACGCGAGTCGCGTCCCTTATTCCTCATGTCCGAGATCAGTTCCCTCGCTTAGGAATGCAGTCCTCCAAGACGGTCGGCAGTTTTGTTTTTCAAATGAAAAAAGAGGGAAAGTGTCTCTTTCCCTCCGCTCAGCAAAGCTTCTGGAGCCGCGTCACGTCCTCCTCTGTTGAGGTAGCCACGGACGGGTAAGGAAGGAGAGTGTGAGAGAGGGGGAATCGCAACTTCTCCGTCCTCCCCCCATTCCCTCTCTTCGCCTTCTCTCCCTGTTCTGCAATGCCGTTTTCCTCTCCGGAGGCTTATGCGTCGAGTTCCCATCCAGACCGGAATGGATAGAGAAAGAGCACGCAATCCTTACGGTCTATGCCCCGAGCTGGAATCGAACTCGTAAACAAAAAAGGAGAGCGAGTTGAGCGGATGGCTGGCGACGGGAATTTCCTCTTCGAGGAACCATCGATCCCTTTTCTGGGGGGAAAAAAGAAAGCCGAAATCCTTTCTCCGTTACGAACCTATCGCGGCTGCCAGGTAACGCTCAACTTTTTTCCCTTCGATCCGTTGCGAAAAATTTGAAGGAAAAAAATATGCGCGGATTATCTCGAATCTAATCATGTCGAGGATCGCTGTTGCTTGGCATTGTTTTACCAGATTTTTCGCGGTGCACGACGCATCTCGCTTACTAAAGAAAAACAAAATCCGAGGTCTACAAATATAATTATATAGGTAGAAAATACGGTATGGAAATTAATACAGAAAAATCCAAGGTTATGCGAATATCAAGTAAAGAAGAAGAAAATTTGAACATAAGTATTGGAGGAAAGCTATTACAACAAGTTTCAGATTATAAATACCTTGGAAGCATCATAACGAGGGAAGCAAAATGTACAGATGAAATCAGGACTAGAATAACAAAAGCAAAAGCCGCTTTCAGAAGAAAGAAACTCCTGCTAACGGGAAATATAAAGCAGGAAATCCGAAAGAGGTTGATAAAATGCTATGTATGGAGTATAGCTTTGTACGGAGCAGAAACATGGACGCTAAGGAAAAATGATAATAAATACTTGGAAAGCTTCGAAATGTGGACATGGAGAAGAATGCTGAAGATAAAATGGACAGATAGGGTGAAAAATGAGGAAGTACATACTACGAAGAATAGGAGAGAAGCGAACGATTATAAAGACTACCAGAAAGAGGAAGGCGAACTGGATTGGGCATTACCTGAGGAGAGAGTGCATGATTAAAGCAGTGCTAGAAGGAAAACTGGATGGAAAAAGAGAATGAGGTAGGAAAAGGTTTCAGCTAGTAGACGACTTGAAAGGGAAAGAGCTATCAAGACATGAAGAAAACTGCGGAAAATAGGAGTATATGAAGTACCAAGTTTAACCTAGAATAATCACGGACCTGTCAACGGACAGACTACCTATGATGATGATGAAGTTATGGATTGAAAATACGTCACGTCACTCCACATAAAAATGTCCAGGTGTAACTACGCCTAATACGATCAGTGACTGACAAACAATGAGGTACTTCACGTTCATTACTCTCCGGAGATATGAGACATTGCGTAACATTCTAGACAACGGGCGATTCAATAATCCCAGCCGACCGCACCACAGTTCTTTTTATCGCAGATTAATGATCGGTGACACATGGATCAGGGAAATCGTCGGCATGAATCTCCATCCTAACAGCGTCTATCCATCCACGGCAAGAAGCCATATACGATATTTATCACGTGGGACTTGAAAAGCCGCATAACCTTCCTCAACCGCCCATAATTATTGAAATAGGCTGATTCGAATAACATTGTGCGTTACGGGAATATCAGTCATTGTGAATATCCACATTTGCACCAACATCGACGAGTCAATGTAATATTGGCTAATGAATATGTCAAAAACAACTATTCCAAACGTAGTTCTCCAAAATTTCCATATTATTCTTATGAGTTATACCATAATGAAATACCAAGAAAATCAAGGGGAAACATAAGTAATCACACAAAAACCGATTCGATCCTTCTTTTTTGAAGTTGAAAAATGACGAATAAATCTTCCATATCGATAGTGCGACTTATACGTGTCACTTTATCACATCGAGCCACTGATATCGATTGACGTCACCAGCAAATATCACAAACAAGTCGAGAAAACCACACAACGGGAAAAACGCGAGATTCTTATAAAATAAGACACGTTCTGCGTCACGGTATTGCTCACACGCTAAAAAAATCTCCCGATAATCATTTCCAAAAACAACTAAAACTGAAAAAACAATTTTTGCGTTGCATGATTGAATTGAAAACTAGAGGTGTCATTTTGCAAAAAAATCAGTATTCGAACATGGACAATTTACCCTTCCGATAGAAGAAAATTTTGAACAGCAGACAAATTACATAGTATATTAAAAGATTTATAATACGAAAACTTCAAATGGCCCAAAATTTCCAGTCCGAATAATCGAGAAAGAAGGGGGTCGAGATATTTAATGGCTTTGCATTATTGAAAGCTTATAACGGATTTTACTTGAAATTTTTGTGAGATCTAATTTAAGATCACTCTCTCAACTTGAACTTCGCTCTTTTTCCTTTGGGTATGGCACATATTCATAAATTTCTACCTAACGGAAGAAAAGTGTCTCTCATTCAAACCACTCTTTCTGCCGCCTTAAATGTCTCTATAGGGAATTCTATTTTTACGAATTGCTTGCTCTCTCACTTAAAATAATTCCTATCATACTATCTTACCTCTATATCAGTGTTTCCCAACCTTTTTAGAGTCGCGGCACCCTTAAGTGACTTTTCAGAATTTGGCGGCACCCCTCCCTGTCCACCATCAGTAATAATCGTGCTGAAGTTGAACCCCTAACTCCAATCTGCATATCTCCTTTCATTTCGAAGTGCCTTTGCGACGAAATGAAGGTCGACTTAACTCTGGTTTGCATTTTTGAAAGCCGACGATGCAAAATGAGGCTAAAAATGGGAAAACAGAATATTTTTTTGCGGCACCCTTCAGAACACTTCACGGCACCCCAGGGTGCCGTGGCACCCAGGTTGGGAAACACTGCTCTATATAGTCAATATCTAGATAAATATCCAGTAAATTGTTAGTGGCAAGGAGAATACCGTTAAGTGTTGCCGAGTCCCACTTTCAGAGGGAGAAATGCACTCACGACAACGCAACAGTGGTGAAAACCCAAAATGGCTACTAATTCTACCTCGAATACCACATCACAAAACGTTCTGAGCCATTCTCCAGGCAAGTTTCCTTAACACGAGGTTTTTACATGGGAAAAATTATAAAAATCTTGCAAGAAATGGGAACGTATCTCGTCCTACATAGTAGAATTTTCGACGACGGAAAGGTAAAATTCGAATATTCGAATACTTTCGACACCTACAGTTTAGAGGACTCGCTCTGCAAAAGATGTCATTTGAAAACTTTCAACGTTGAGCAATGATAGGAACACCGATCCAAAATGGACACTTACCGTGAAAGACTTGGTGGTGAAGAAATCATGCAACGAAAAATTCCCAGCATTGTGATCACACTCACCTGTAAAGAGGTAGAGGAAAAAATTACGACGTTACACAAGACAGATGGAAAAACATTTCACAAATGTCACTTAATTAAAAACCTTGTTCTTAAAGAAAAAATATGCGAAATTTTCATCGACACTGAATTTCAGTAATTTCTTTTAAATCGCGAATTAAACTTTTTCACCGAAAACGACAGAAGATTCTTGTTAATATGGAAGTTTAAAAAAACGATAGTTGGGCAACAGAATAAAATGATGCAGTATTTATGTATTTCCCATGGAAAGTCAAGCATATGTTCAACAAATAATACATGGCATTTTCCGAAACTTTAACGTAATCAAATAGCCTCCCCCCTCCTCCCCCGGGAGCCGCAAAATTACTGCAGATGTTACGTGAAATCCCAAAATATAAAAAATTCACGAATAATAAAATTTCTTGAGGAAATTTTAGGAAATACGATGTGATAGACATTATTAACAGTTATATAAAATAAAGGAATTTGTATTAAACTTTATTATTTTAACAATTTCAATTAAAAGGGAGCCGAATAACATTCAAGGAGGTCGAGACAGTTGAAAGTTTGAGAACCACTGTAACATTGCTGAAGATGACAGCGTAGCTGTCGAAACGCGCGTCCTCTAAGTGGTCCTGCGAGTCTTGACACGTAAGTACCGCCTTTACGGTGAATTGGAGTTTTTTTTTAAATTTTTCCTATTCTGTTCATTGCCTTCACCGTGTTTAGAGTTCTTCCTTTATTCACTGTAATAAATAGACGATTCAGGTTTAACTTCTGTGCTTCAGTTAACGTACTCCACCGCTTGCCTAGATCTGTCATGGTTCTTCTCAAGTGAAGTACGTGTGTCATTAATGATAATTTTTGCGCAACATGGTAATATAATATTAGATCATATATTATTTTAATATTTTGTGCAAATGTCTCCAGTATTTTGAGTGACCGAAATCAATTATAACCCTTTGAATAAGTGTTTACTCTTCATCTCATACAGCTCCAACAGAAAATCTTACGCTCTGAATTGAACAGCGAATAGTAATGTCAAAATTTCAACAGTTACCTATGTTATGAATACAATGTTCACTTATCGTAAACTGCAGTTAAATATTAACAAAATCTGATATGTAAGTGCAACCATGTATATCCGTGAAGGTCGCAGGCTATGTTTAAGATACCGTGACCTAAACCATCTATCGTAAAAATTTCGATGAGAGCGATGTGCTTGTTGAAAATGAAATACGCACTAATTAACCGACCATTAAAAGGTTTATTTTAGTGCAATAGCAGTTTATTTTTATGTTACTGTAAAAATAAAACTCAAACACAATCCTTTGAAATGTGGCAAGAAGAGGAGCGAAGACGACCGCTTAATTCCAGGAGCATGCGACTCTATCAATATAGGGAAGCGCGGTCAAGAGCTAGAGTAACAATGCGAGAAGCTTTTAATGACTACAAAAAGAGAGTTCTGCATAATAATTTGAAAGAAAATCCGAAAGCATTTTGGTCGTACGCTAGGGAGGCTCACGGCAGGTGATGTAGTTCACGATAGCGCGGAAAAAGCGAATTTGTTAAATGAACACATTCAGAAAGCGTTTTCTTCGGAGAGCAACGAATTTGAGGAACCAGCTTTGAACGATGAGGGAAATTCGATGGTGGATTTGATATTCTCTGAAAAATGTATCGCGCACCAACTAGAGTCGATTAAGAAAAGAAAAAGTCTCCCGGGCCTGAGGGCATACCCGCGCGAGTGTTAAAAGTGCTATCCTCCGTAATCGCAGCTTATTTGAAAATAATATTCGAAAAATCCGTTGAACATAGTGTCGTTCCGAAAGACTGGAAATTACCATACGTTATGCCCATCCATAAAGGCGGTGATAAAGAGAACCCCGAAAATCATAGACCGATTTCCTTGACGTCATTATCGTGTAGGATTCTAAAGCATATAATCATTAGCTCTGTTCTGCTCTATTTAGATGGTCGTTCTTCGCTAAGCAATAGCCAACACGGGTTTCGGAAAGGTAGGTCATGTGATACGCAGCTCGCCCTATTCGTAGATGATTTGTTGCAATAGGGAGAGAAAAACACTCATGTTGACGCCGTTTTCATTGACTTTAAAAAGGCATTGGATAAAGTACCCAATGAGAAATTAATAGGAAAACTAAGAAAGTACGGCATAAACCCGAATATCATGAGACGGATAAAAGACTTCATCTCCAATGGAGAACAGAGAGTAGTAATTGATGGGAAATCTTCCTACCCACCTAAAGTCGCATCAGATGTTCCACAAGGAAGTGTGATATGCCCACTACTATTCCTAATATATATATAAACGATATCTGCTCGGTAGTTCGCTGCAAAATCAGACTTTTTGCAGATGACACCGTCTTATATAAGGAGATAAAGAGCCAGGATGACCAAAAATCGCTCCAGGAAGATTTTAGCGCCCTTTCAGCATGGTGTCAAGATTGGAAAATCGAAATTAATCACGGCAAATGTTCCCTTTTGAGTTTCTGGAAGGACAAGAACAATGAATTAGACTCGGAGTACAGAATTGATAGATCGAATATCCAATCTGCGGAATACGTTAAATATTTAGGAGTCACCAATTGTCGTGATCTATCGTGGAACATGCATATTCGAAGGGTCGTAGGCGCAGTCAAGAAATTGGGCTTCGTAGGTAGAATAGTAAGAAGTAGCACAGAACAGGTACGTGAAACGTGTTATTTATCATTGGTCAGATCTCAGGTCGAATACGCTTCCAGCATATGGGATCCGTACGAAAAGGGACAGATACTTGAGATAGAAAGAATCCTACGCAGAGCAGCCAGATTCGTTAAGCAAAAATATCAGCAAAAATTAGGCGTCACATCACTCTTGAAGGAGTTGAATTGGACATCGCTAGATGATCGCAGAATTAGCGCTAGGTTAAGGCTTCTGGAGAAATTTAGGTCGGAAGATCTCTTAGAGGAGGTCTCAGGAATATTAGAGGCACCTACTTACATGGGTAGGCACGATCACGAGGATAAAATACGAGAGATCTACTGTAGGACAGCGCGATATTAGGGTTCGTTTTTCCCAAGGACCATACGGGATCATAATAGGAGTGATTCCCGCGAGAGAATTTATTAGATAGGCTTTGGTGCGCTGAACCCCCTGCCACCCATCAATCTGGTAATTTGCAGGGTATTATGTAGACGTAATAAATCAAGAAACGTTCTTTTACGGAGACATTTACGTTTTTTATCATTAAGAACATCCGCTATCAACTTGAGACGTTGCTGATAATCCAGACGAAGCAACATTTCTCAAAAATACCTCGAAACGAAAAATGGGAAATCCCCCGACAACATACACAATTTCTGCCATCCTAAAACGGTTTGCGCTAAAGTGAACGTCTCGTCTCCTTCAAAGCATCTCGAAAATTTCCATTCATGCATTCTCAAACAGAAATGTGTCGAAGAGGAAAAATTTCGGAAGGAAACCCTTCGCGGGCGAAAAAACGAGAGACACAGACAGCCCTGGCCATTCACCTGCTCCGGCTGAACAGCTGGGGCTTTGGTGAATAGCAGTCGGTGGCATGCAGCTGGGGCGGGGGAGGAGCACGGGAGAGAGGGGGCGGGGGAGGAGCACAGGAGAGTGGCGGCGGGGGCTGGGAGAGAGGGATGGAGGTGGGGAGGGGAGTAAGGGAAAGAGAAGGGAGAGAGGGAAGGTAGGAGGAGGAAGAGGTCAGAGACCGAAGCGAGGAAATGGATGGAGTTCGTTCACTCAAAAGGGGAGGATGATCAAGCGAGATGATCCCGGAGCTGGAATACGCACGGCGGAATGAGAGGAAAGCACGGGAAGAGAGAGAGGAAGTGGCGCATACGAAGGCTAAAGAAATCAAATTGATTGGAGCGAGGACAAATGGAAGTAATCCCGCCAAACGAGAGCGTGCGCTTCTCTCTCGCATATAATTGCGGGTTTGTTGTCAAAGATCAGTGTGATTTTCGTTTCGACTATCGTAGCGGATCGCTTCGAGAAAAGGGATGATGAGATTATAATTCGATAGCAGACGAGAAAGAAAGAGAGAGAAATTGCGCGATTTATTTTTCAAGGACGACGATTACCTGTATCCAGCATAAGTTTTACAAGATATCGGGGACAATTTTTCTAGCGATAATTTTGCACAATTCGGCCGATTGTGGTGAGATTTGTTCACGTTCATTTATGGAGCCATATCTAACAAATGCCACGAGCGAATTACTAGGAACAAGTCGAGATAAAATAATGAAGGAATTAATCGACTAATGGCGCTCAAAATTTCGACGAAATAGAAAGAGGATAACTGAACGAATAACGATTTATTACACGGCCAGCGAACGGTCCACTACACACCACATAGCAACGAGAAAGGAAAAATTAATCTAAGCCCATGCACAATCCACAAAGAGTTTAAATTGTCTGCATAATTGATATAACGATTATCACACAGTACAGTCATAAATAATACTGAGTAAATTACACAACATGATAAGGATGTTCGAAAAAAAATCTCTTGATATCAACATACATGTGGGCACACGATCAATGGTTGGATCTTCATGTTACATTCAATCCTAAATGGGATGCTATGGTAACGAAAACAGGACTTATTTCATTTCCTAAGCGAGGAAATTAGTGAATTGAAAATGAAATGCTCGCAATTTCCATGCATGCATATGCAACGCTCGAAACAGAGCCATGCAATATTCCTTTATCTATGGAACAACAGCCGTTCTAAGTAGCTATTCGCCAGCAGCCACTAAAAGACCACCAAGGTGCTCTGAATGATTAATACCGCGAGCTGTCATAATGCCCGTGATTATTTACATTCGATTAAAGGAAATTAAGCATGAAAAAAGGAAATAATAGAAAAGAGAGGCTAATTACAAAGGAATTCATTAAAGAGGGCAATTTGACACGCGGAAAGGAATTAATAGCCCAATATAATCATTGGAGATGATTTAGTTAAAAAATAAAACTCATTTATTATTACTAACGACCAAAACTGGTGTAATTATTTTGGAGACTATCTTTTGATAAAATAGACCAGAATAACAGACGCAGGTAGTTTCTCATTTGCCTAAATAATGGACAATTCGTTATTTGATTATGCCTTATTCGTACTGCCTTCTTTATAATGTACTTTCCGTGAAGTTTCCCATACATCGTATGCGAAATCATCTTCAGACTAAAATGGCGAATGCCAAAAGAATCACTTCGCTAGGAAATAAAATAACGCAATTAAAATCGAGAGAATTGCTCAAATATCTCCACGACTGACGTTTACAAAGACATAACATTTACCATATTTTATTATATTCCTGTAATGCTCGAATCAAAATAATTTATTGGGATAATTTTCATCAATACGGAAAATTCGACATTTTCTAATGTTGCGGAATAAAAGTAAGAAAACAATTCCTTCATTTTAGACAGATGCCAACTGTGACAGGCATTAATTTAATATTTAGAAGCTGTATGAAAAGCATTATATTCAAAATATATCAATTACAATATTTATTTTATCTCTCGAATCAAAGAGTAAATGATACAACACACCGGCATTACTACCCTATAGAGCAGTGTGCTTCTCAACCTTTTTTGCTCCACGGCACACATTCATGCATGCTTAAGAACATCGCGGCACACCAAACCACCCCTAATTAATTTCACTGCGTAAATACTCATTTTTAAAGACAAAAAATTGACGTAACAAGTAAAAGCCGCAGTTATATTAGATTGTTACGATTGGTAAAGCAACAATTGTATAATTTTATTGTACATTAAATACATACATAATTCATAAAAATTAAATATCTTCGGCGTGTGCGGCACACCGGTTGAGAACCACTGCTGTAGAGTACAAAAACATTGATAAAAAATATACATGGTTTCGAAATTTCAAACACACAATTGCTCTAGTCGAGCGTGATTTCGAAACTGGAGAGCTTAATTTTCCCTGTACAAAGCTTGCACTAGATTAACAAAAAAAATAAACCAATAAAAAACTTTTAAATTTCGCAACGAACGAATTTGTTTATGCACAAAAGAAAATTCAATCGTGCGAATAAATTAATAAATGACATGCCAAAATTGTTACAAAATTTGTAAATCATTAATTTATCAATGTAAAAACAAAATGAACACAGCCTACAGCAAACATCACTTTCAGTGGCTTTACATTTTTAAAAAGAACGAGATACGGCATCGAAAAAATTGTTGGAAAATCATAATTAAATCATAGGACAAATCTCGTCCGGACAATGAAAGAAAATATTATTCTGCTATCTTTCAATGCCGTACTTCAAACATGCATCCTATGACTTTAATCCCGAGATTTTATTGAGAAAAACCAATAGAATAAATTTTTTTTAAGATAATAAAATGTTAATAACCCTAAAATCAAATGAGGACAATACAATTTTTACACCACTATATTAGCGACATTTATAATTAGTTTTATTTTTTTTCAAAATAATAATTTACATCTTGCTTATTAAAAAAAATACTTCGTCGACTTTGTATGTTTTCAATCTCTGGTATGGTTGCACCTGCTTTCGGAAGTCTATATTTGCTATACCTACTTGAATGAAACTATGTTGGCAAAGAATTTCCGCCATTTTTCAACATTATCGTATAATAAGCAGACCAAAAACTTTCTGTGAAACGCGTCTCATCCTTCGGTCGATATTTTCATATTTGTTGGAATTTTTAATATAAAAATAAATTAATTCTGTTATTTTTTGCAATATAAAGGCAGAAGGTATTGCGATATACGATCCTTAGTAAAATGTCGTATTACACTGCGGTAAGCGAGAGTTTATCGGATTAAAAGCGTCAGTTGGCAGCCATGGTTACCTATGGTCGCTGCATCACGTTGCCTCAACGCTACACTCTCGAGATCGCCATTAATGTCCTGAGAATATGAAGGATGACGAAGGGTGAGGTGTATAAGATTAGGAGGCGATCCCTTCCTTCTGAGGCGGAAGTACACGCCCTTGCTCTTGCGTCAATTAGATTCGAATGGGAGAATAAGCGAGTGAGAGGGGGGAGGTTGGGTGGGGTACGGAGGTTCACGACCCCATTCGACCCTATTCCACAGTCCGGTGAACTGGCTGAGGCCTCCCTAAGCATCCGAAACGGGGATCCAGAGGCGGAACAAGGGCACGCCCCCCAAACCATACCGTCATCACACAATATAAAGCCCTAGCAGCCACTTCCATCCGCCCCTCCCCTCCTTCATCCAACTCTTTCAAAACTTAATGCAACCTCTTACTTCCCTCCTCCTCATTCTCCCCTTCCTCTCACCCTCACAAAATCTTCCGTATCACCTTTTCCGCCCAAATATCAATATAACCTCTTTAAACTTTCGCCCAACAGGCTACGTAAGCATCCGTACTAGGGATTGCAATCCCGGAGGAATTTCACAATCCCGGGATTTCGGGATTCTAAATTTCCAATCCCGGGATCCCGATCCCGTTTTATTAAATTTTATAAAAATGTTAAAACCATGGTTTTAGCTACAGAAAATAATGTTTTATTTATCCCATTTCCATAACGCATATAAACTGCTTCACTGTAATAAGTGAAGGTAGAAGACAGCAACACAGGTGAAACAATAATAATAAAACATACTATTATCTTATAAAACGCCAGTGGTTTTACTGTATGCTACCATACGAAAACGAATTCAATTTACACTTTCACTGTATAATCAGGTGCACTTATATTATAAAGCACAAGGGACGAACAGCGACGAAGATGTTGGGCAGAGCAACACCAAAGAATGCCACCAACTAGCTATAGCAAGCGTTCTATGTTAAATGTGACCAAAGCGTTATACCGACGTGCCTGGCCAATCTTTCTCCAACCGGTACAAGAGTGAAAATATTTTCAATTCACTAGAGCTGGAGAAGATTTTCGACTGTGAAGTGCGATGCTATGGGAACCCAGTGAGATAGAAAAATGAAAAAATACTACATTATACTAATTCACAGACATCTCGGAGCCACATAACCAATAAAGAAGATACGAATTCGTTAAGAGTATATGAGAGATAAAGCACTTGAGCTCAAGAGCTGAAAGAAACATTAAACTGCCCCAAAGCGGTACTATGGAAACTCGAGGGTAAAATTAGAATATATCTCAACGTAAACAAAAACATCTTAAATGTAGTCGGACTAAACTGAAATGAAGATTCGATGAGGGAACTCGAGTATGAATCTGATTAATGCCTAAAGGTAAGCAAGGAAGCAAAAGATCTGGCCCCTTTAGAATGGAATTTGAGAGCGGTGCAACGTAGGTCTCACGACTAGGACAAAAGTGTTACTGTATCAGCCAAATCTTACAAGCCACAGTTTGGAAACCACTGACCTAAAAAAGGATGTTTGACGGAATTCGTAGGACCAACTAATTTGTTGTATAGAAGCAGAGAAAGACCCGAATGACGAAGCAAAGGATTGTGAATGCTCATTCGTTAACAAAAATTTTTCGGTTCATTTACACATAAGCTTGAAGCCGAACAATGCCGGATAATTCTTTATCAGCAATTAATATAAATAATATAATATTTACAGATTAGTATCGTTATAGAATTGAACCATTGATATGTTAAAACAGAGAATCTCAGCACAAAAATGACTAATATTAAATATTTGTAAATCCCGAAATCCCGGGATTTCCTTGATAAGAATCCCGGGATTTCGGGACTCCGATATTTAGCGGGATCCCGGGATTGCAATCCCTAATCCGTACCAACACCATACTCGATTTACTTACAAAAATTAATTCCGAGAGGGTGGAGAAATTTCGGTTTTCGACGTGAAATATGTCTGCCAAAAAAGGAAAAATTCTGGAGGAAGAAAATTCGAATAAAAGGATGTACCGAAAAGCAGGTAGTTAAATAAAAAGTTGGAATGATTTATCGCTGGCTTTATGAAAAGTTTACGCGAGTATGATATACGGCGTTTTTTTTTCGAAAACCGTCTTGCTACTACGGGAATCTAGTACGACGTATCGATGTGTAAAAATAAAAACAAGGGAAAAATTTACCGCGCTTTAATGAAGATCAGAAAACCATATTTCAACGTCGAAGCATATTTATGCGATACGAAACCCATGACAATATAATACGCGACATCAACTCGAACAGTAGTAGACTTGGTAAACTTGGACGACGCAGTAAAACATTATGGATGGTTGCGAAAAAGCACTTTGCAATAGGAATTCCGAAAAAAAAGACTCCGACACGCGATAAGACGCTATTAAATCGTCAGTCTTTGTAAGCAATAAATCTATAAAGATGTTACGACCATATCACCCCCTTGTATCTTGTGCTTTTAATTCCTACATATATTTTGCTGCAGGACGTACCTGCCACCGGTGATTGAGCACGACACTTCAAAGCTAATCGCTAACACATCGCACCCTAATCTCGTCTTAACACCGTCTTATCTTAGTAATTGCAACTTTGATCCAACAAGAGAAGGGGAGATCGTGTCGCTACGAAAATGCTATAATACTTGAGCACTCTTAACGCATCTCTCACAACCTATTAATCAGGATTACGGCGAATTTCGAATACTCGACTATTAATACGCGACAGAAGGTAACTGCGAGGCTCCTTCGCAAGAAAAACCTTCGCACCGACCAATCCACCCGTATAACCCTTACCGTGACCATCTGCTCCTCCGATTACCCACTTCCCGAGAGCATCTTACCCCCTACCACAACCACCCCACCTGAGACACCACCTCGTTAGCATGCCTCGCCTCCTCGCCTCCCGTAACGGATCCTTCGATATGAGCAGGACAGCATCCGACCCCTCCCTACAGCCAACCTACCGATTGCCCTTCACCCTTTACTCCCACGACTTCTCAAAGACGATAAGAGACGCGTGTCCTTAATGGTCGCCCAAGCCTTCTTCCGACAAATGTCTAGATCTACTAGTAGACAACTGAGGGCGAGGATGATCGAAAACGTTCGCTATTATTCGTCATTTTTCTGAGTCACTAGTATGAACTAACTGTGTGTGCTGAGGTCACCTTAAGAGGGTCTAAGGCGTTATACTTGATGAGGAGAGAATATGACGGTACTACAGAAGTCTTCTGGGATGAAATCGCTTGAGGCACGATGACTGGAGAATTACTTCTGTCTTCGCGATATAGAATGCTTTCAGTTTGTTAAGAAAAAATTAATTATTACCAATTTCCTCAGAAGATAAAATGTCCCGTTGTTGCTTTCTCGGTATCTGGACACCCTACCTGTAACCGACAACTACACTCGCCATTTCATTTACTAAAAAATTTCAAAGCGTTACAACCAAGCCTGTAAACATATTACCGTTGATATTACAACAGGGGTCGGCAACCTACGGCCCGCGGGCCTCATGCGGCCCTCTAGAGCAGTGGTTCTCAACCTTTTTTTGTCTGCGTCACCCCCTTTATAGTTCCATTATCTTCAAGTAACCTTTAAAGAAAAATTGGGCTTTCTCTACCACAAAAGGATAAAATTCTGACATTTAAATAAACATGCGTGTTTATTCTCCCGGTTTTATTTATTTTTATGAGCCAGAATATGATAGATACACTGTGAATTTATCAAATATTCGCGTCACCCTGGGGTGTCCTGTCACCCCGGTTGAACCACTGCCCTAGAGCGTTTTATGCGGCCCGCGAAGCCATGATGAAGTGATCGGTATAATTTAAGGCAGTTAATTCCATATTTTGTCAGTGATATTATGGTCTCAAAACCTTTTCTGGTTGGGTTTTAACGCTATTAAACGATTTAGAATTGATTTTCACTAATATGTAACCACAAAATCTCGAGGTAACTTCTGATTTAAAAGCCCTGACGGCCCGCCGAAGTTATCGTGATTTCCAATGCAGCCTTCCGAAGCATTCACAGCAAAGAATGTGGCTCGCCATATAGAAAAGGTTACCGACCCCTATGCCGAAACTAAAAATAAACTATTCTGCACAAACATTTTTTTTCCTTGATCGTCTATGAATTCAAGCCACAAAATGAGTTAGATGAATCATTTTTAAATTATCTATTCCCGAGTTGTCTCTGATTGTATGCGTCAATCTTCAAGAGATCTACAATCGCGCGTGCAAAGAAAAATGTTGCAGATGGATTCTACGTGGCGGAAATACAGAAACAATGGTAGCGAATGAGGAAAAGAAATCCAAGCACATTTCTTGGGTAAGACGATATGACAAAAATTTTCTATAACTGTTTTCACTTTATGCGTAAAGTTACAAAGAAACCATTAGTAATAGACAAAGAAGGGATTGAAAAAAATAATTTTTTATAAAAGTTAAATAGTTCATAAGAAAAGATACAATAAAACTAAAGACAAATTGCATCTATATTGCTGATGATGAGAACATCGAAGAAAAACTACATTTCTACCTATTTTATTCATGTATTTGAAAACTCAAATTCAGCAATAAATGACGTCTTACATCTACGACAGTGTCTCGCAATAACCGACATGCATACGGTAAAATATGACCCACGAACTTCTGCGTGTGATTCTGTCTAAAAAGCTATAGAGAGCAAGAAAGATTAGCTTACATAATCTAATCACTGCTTACTGCAAAGGAAATAGTGACATATTATAGTTTGAGAGCATTCATTCCGCGGGCAATCGCTATTATTTCAAATAAACCGTCTGCCTTCGATGGCATCAATTTATGATTTCTCGCCCCTGTTCATCTTGAAGCGACCACGCCAACGTGCCGCAATCTCCTTTAACGAGTTTGCTAAATATACGCGCGCACACACGTGGAAGGGGAGATTCATCGCCAACACGTTAAGGTCACAAAGTCATACCGAGTAAGTCTATAAATACAAATTGCTAGCAAGTATGGCTGGTAAAACCATAAATGGAATTTAATGGAGAAAGGAAATTGCAACAGAGGCGCGAAACTAAGGAAACGATGGCTTAAGATTTGCCAATGGAACGGACACTTGCATCCCATTTACGTTACGACGGCACCATTATTTTGCAAGTTGTTTCGGAATTTCTAAAAATAAAGAATAGCAAGTTAGACATCTACCTCCTCCAGATAAGAACATAAACTATATAACTATTATATTCTGAAAATAATGTATTCGCAACAAATGGGTTGCTTAAACAATATTATGATTTCGTCGAAGGCAATTATTCATTTATCCCAAAACACTACTGATAAAAATATTTTGATTATGCGCAAATACGACAGTAAGTTAAATAAGGTTTTTCCTGAAAAAATTGTAAGGTGATAACAACCACAAGAAGCAAAAAACTATAAGAATTTTTGTTTGATTTCCTTTAAAGTAAATCCACGTGAACTTAAAATTGAAATACCTGACTTCAGCAAAATGGATAATCACAAAAAAACGTTGTATAAACAGTTCGTAAAACACTATCATTGGTGTGATACTAATTATCCACGGTTTATTCATCGACCACAAGCCACAAAAGCAAAAGGCCAATGGATTCATAGCAAATAACAAGGTGGTTACAATATAAGCTACGAAGGGTTTAAAATACTTGAGGTAAGCATTTTATTTGATACGGAGGAGGAAGATACTACGTGCAAATGTCACAAACATTGCAGACGTCAGGCTTAAAGCGATATGATAACGTTTTTAATTGCATGCCCTTCTCTCTAGATTGTAAACAAGACAAAATAAGCATTCAAATTTTATAAAAGCAAACGGTAAATTTCCATAGGTGCATGCAATGTCTGTTACGAGTATATTCCGTTGATGACTGCAGCAAATCTTAATTTTGCTGAACAATCTCATTCATAATAACCAATGTTTCTTCTAAATGGGGTTAATAAATATGAAGAGAAAATGATTAGTCCTTGATATCTCATAAGATCAAAACGCTACTTTATTTTCCACTGAAATTAAGAAAAAATAAAAAAGCTGTGAATTTCGAGAGGAAATTTATTACAACATAGCACAAAATACAAACTCGTTTGGATTCATTATCTTGCGTTCATATATTTCACAGCGAAACCTCTGAAACGTCGTTTCCAAAACTTTATAGACCGTGTTTTCCATTCTTGCAGGATAGTAAGGTCGGGCTACGGCTTCAATCAACAGAAACCACGAGAATACTAAAGTCAACACAGATAAAATTTTGTTTTCAAGGCTTAGAGTTCACGCAAGCTATCGAAATACAATAGCATTAAACGTGGCAACTGATACGATGCAAAGAATTGTGATACGTGTCTGAATAGAAACTGCAACCGCATAGCACGGAAGCGTAAGAAAGTTCGGACTGTGGACCGTCTGAAGTCGCAACGCCTTGAGATAAAAAACAAAAGACGAATAAACTCCCTTTATTTTAGATGTAACAAAATTCTATTCCCATTGGTTCCCTATGTGCATCGCGACACACTAGTGTGCCCTGGCAAGATGTCAAACAAAAAAATTTTTTGAAAAGTTTATCAACTGGCGTGCAACAGAAGTAAATAAATTAGGTAGAAGTCTCAGACAGGCAGTTAGTGGACTGCATGCGGTCAGCCAGTTAAAAAGATGCGACCTTATTATTATAATTCTAATACAAGTAGGTGTAACACATCGCGGACGATACGATCACGGAGCGATACAAATATTATAAATATTTACGGTATTTAGGAACAAAGCACTCGGTGTGCCGCGATACATTTTGAAAAATACTATTTTATTTTTCTAATGCTAAGACAATAGAAACCAAATACGAGCATCTCTTATAGTACGATTTCTTAGGGAATGTCTGCTAATTGAAACCGAAACAAAGTTGCTTTGTAACTGGGGAAATGGAATTTTTATCATAGGATTATTTCGTAATCCGGACTAAAATATTTAAAAATGTAGCAATATTTTGCTTCAACCGTCTAGGAAAGGCGATATTATCTTTTTTGTTTGCTACAGGGTAGTAAAAATGCTCTACACAGATAAATTTGGTCCGGTGTGTCGTGAAGTCCGAGAGCACCTGAAAGTGTGGCGTGAAATTTAAAAGGTTGCGGAGAACTTCCTTAACATGTACAATCGATTATTATTTTCAGAATTCACCTGACGCTAAACATTCTCCATATGAACAATCAGTCTCCGACGATCCGACAACGGATGGACCGCTTTCTATCTTCCAATCCCTTCTCCGCAACGTGCGCTCCCCTCCCCCCCCTCCCCCACACACTCCACCCTCCCCCTCCCTCCCTCCCTCCCCGTTCTTCACCCCTCCACTCACATTCCACCCCTCTTGGAGTTCTCTCCTCCTCGCTTCTGCATCCTTTTTCGCATGGTCAGAGATGCGTGACGGGGGCACGGAGGTGGTTGGTTGGCTGGAAATGGAGGGAGAAAGAGAAGGCGAGGACGAAGATTATGTAAAGAGGGGTAAGAGGCTGTTTTATTTACGCCCGTTATTCGAAGAAGGGAAAACTAGTTCAAAATTCCCCCTTTAATATACGGAGTTATAGGAGGCTGAAAAAATCGTCCCTTATTGCTAATCTGCACGGCGAGGCGTAGAACAGAGGTATTCTTAAAGGAAAATCACTTTTCCCATTGAAAAAGCGATAAGGGTCGTTTTCCTTATTGCCTCAAACAAATGAACCGCACGCCACGGAGAAATCAGTGGACTGAGAGTAATTATTTTACCTTCTAAGTGACTAAACACGCTACGTAGTGAAAGACCATCGACTTCATTGATAGATAAAAAAACTAAGAGAAATATACTTGGTGTGGCAGTATGAAATAAGTAGAACGTATATTTACTCGTTGTGTTTTATCTGAAATTTTATAAAGAGGGGACGAACCTAAAATTACACTAAAACCTAAGGATAGACAACTCACCGAGTTGATTTGTTTGATGTAAGTGAAGAGAGCGGACAAAAAAACTAGAAAATGCATCCAAACGAATTAAGAAGTATCTATTTTTAAATATTAATGGAGTTGTGAATCACTTTATAGTGCATGGAAATTCACGCGAGTCCCTTAGCACGGTGATTCTCGACCGGAAAAGAAACGATAAAACTTTTCATAATAAAATCATCGCAAAATTTAATGTCCTTAAAAATTCCATTAATGAATTACAAAATCCATTTCTTGGAAAATGATGGGGTTTTGTTTTTTATAATGGTGGGATCCGGGTTTAAAAAAAACAAAATGGTTGGTGGGACCCAGGTTTTTTAAAAAACAAAATGGTTGGTGGGACATAAGATCGAAAAAGGTCGCTGCCCTCGTACTTCGTTAACCATACTCGAAACTCGGTGAACATTCTGATTACGGAATTATCATCATGACATTGCAAGTAGACATGACACAAGAAAAACTCATAGCGACAATACTAATAAAAAACGCCATTTATACCTTCAGCCTTGAATAACTGGCTAACCTTTAAAAAAATATAATCTAAACAACTGATTACAAGAAAATGAACATACAATGGAAAGCAATCAAGAGACGAGGAGATAAAATTGTATCAAAGTTTCCTCATTTGCTCGACAGAAGGAAGACTCTTCAGAAACACCATGATAATGGCATTCCCCAAGGTTGATATCTCAAGGTCCGAATAAAAAACAAACTGTTCTATCTTAATCAACTCTCGAAGTCCGGAATGTTCTCATTTTCTTACAGTATCTCAAAAAAGCTTCCCCAAGAAATAAACTATGCTAATTAAGCAGCTGAGAAGGAAAAGGTTGAATAGTTCTTCTTGAACAACGGAAAGGCCAGATATAACTGGGATTGCTAGATTTAACAGCTAGGGTAATTTATACGCCTAATAACATTAATGATAAGAACCGAATAATGCTCCCAAATTAACTATCATAATAAGAAAATGAATTTCCACGTATGTTATTTAATGAGGAATTTTCGTGCATTCATGCATAAAAAAATAATTTTGACCAACAGAAGCTTTAATAATGTTAGTAAATTCCCTTATGAAACAGCGATGAATACTCCCCTCTCTACATCCATCACTTTCTTTCTTCCTACCAATTAAACTGGTGGAATTACTTTGTCATCTGACGACGCTTCAATATTGGCGAAACCGGTTGTGTATTTTAATAAATCATTTCCGTGGAAGTTACTGTATCATACTCCCATGATTACGATTAGTTTACCCTTAGCTCGTTTATATCACTTTTATGATTCGTTGTGCAACAACTATCGAAATTACGTTTCGAAAAATACATCATCATAAACATTTTTTTGTATTATCATGCTCGAATACTTGCACTATACTAAGACGTCATTTTCCTATTACCGTAATCATCCCTTTTTCACTTAAACTTCTCCCGAATACATCCTCCATCGACACTGTTTCATCTCCAAATCTGCCATATCCAGTTATTCTGCATTGTATTGTTCAACTGTATCATCTGAATTTATTTAGAGCTCTTAATGTAGGCTTCGGTGTGCTTGAACACGAACACTTTTCTCTAGTTTTGTAACGCAGCATGAGAATTTGCACATACAAATCGCCTTTCCTATATAATCCATAACATTTAACAGTACTCTCAAAATTGGTATTCGCCATAACAAAATTACAGCATTATTTTTAAAAATTCCTTAATAATCAATGCATGTTCTATTCCTCGGTAGTACATCCTGCACTTAGGCGAACACATAAAACCGATTTAAAATATCTAAAACGTAGAACGACCTAACTAAAACTATTTCGGCTCACCAATTTCCTCCGACAAAAAAATAAAACTCCTTCTTCCTATTTGTCAGAGGTCAAAGGGACGTTCGGAAAAAAAAACCGCGACGGTTGTTAAGGGAACGGTGGAGAAGGGATGCGCCGTGGATATATGCGCATCCTTAAGTGAGACGGCATTCTTGTCGTGACCCCTCCCTGGGTGAGGGTCTCCGCGGGTGATCCCTGTTGCATGAAAAACCGGATGGGGAGATGCACTTTCTTCCTCCTACCCGAGGGCACTAAAGCGTCTCTGAATATCCTACCTCTTTACTTCTTCCTCTCCCGAGACGCCTGAAACCCACCTTGGATACCCAACCCACCCCCTTCCGCCCTGACCCACCCTCATAGCACAGGAAACCCCAATCTCTTTAATGAATCCCGAAGAAAAAGAATGAAAAAGAAAACGAAGAGATAAAAATATGAATAACGCACGAGAAGGAAAGAGAAACTCTTAAATTATTCCGTAGTTCGAAGAAGTTCACAAATACAGGGGATATTAGGCTTTTAACGAAACCCATTCACGGAGGAAAGACTGCGAAACTTTCTTTAAAGACTGATCGAAGAAATGTGTACTATTCCGCACCACTGAGGTGGGAGAAAACGCATTTAAAAATAACTAATAGCAATGATAATAACAATCATAATAATAACGGTAAATATTCATAAAATGATAATATTCCGTTTTAGACGCTTAGCGTGAGAGACTTTAAGCGAGTGTGGCGTCATTTGTTGAAATATACTGCAGTTTAGGAAGAAGTTAGTGTTTTTTGTTTAAATTTTCAGAAAATCGTAGACCGTAGCAGTGCTGACATGCGTGAAAAAATTGCAATTAAACCTTTCAATTACAGAGCGTTTCTCAAAGTCGAGAAAGCGTCCTCATGCCTTACACGCACGCAAGAGAAAAAGTAGAAAGTAATTTGATAAATTTCGATATGATAGGAGGAATTTTTAAAGGATTAAAACTCGGGAACTTTTCCTGAATTAATACCAAAAAATTTCACTTTAACGAATACGGTTCGTGTCGGAGTGAAGGACTTTTTAATTAAAAAGTTGGAAATTAAAAACATGGAGTGGCACTAAGAAGAACGTATGTAATGAAGAGGAAAATGAAAGCAAAACGCTGAAATGGTATTGCAACAGTAAAAATTTCAGAAAAATTAACATTGTTAATTTTCAATCGATAAAATACACAGAGAGAAGCAAACTAGTTGTTTGTCAATGTGTTCGCGTAACAAAAATATTTAGTTGTCCGAAGCCGAAAAGCAAAAACAAAATTTTAGTATTGTAAAGTATATTTAGGATAGGAGTTAATGTTTATACGACATGACTATTTTAAGGAACATGCTTCAGTCTGGTAATTACATATTTTATATCACACGAGTTTATACCTAAAACGAAAAAAATAGAAATTCATTTTTAACAAATAAAATTAAGTGACATAAAAAATTAGGATTTGTGAATAACAGAATCGACTGAGGCTTCTAACGAGTTATTCTTATTTTTCAAACGAACGCTTTCAGCTCCTTCAGTTAATAAACCCACCTTAGATATCTCTAATCTAAATATCTTACAAAAACAAGTTTTATGATAACGTTCTGGATGAATTATGAATAAAATATAATACATACACTGCGTTAAAATTTATCTCATAGCAGGAAAGTTGAAGCTAACCCGAATTTTGGATACATTGTCCACAATTTGGTTTTATTATCTACTTAATTTACCCAAATTACGTCACGTTCCCCGCAAAATAGATCAGCTCTTTCTTTTTAAAGGGTATAAAATTCACGAGCAGTTATTTAATGCATAAATGTTTTTTTTATATATAAAATAGATGGAAGGTAATATTATAGTTTGAATACTAAAGTGGGAAAATGAACATAAAACTCATCGTCGCAAAAAAAATGGAACCTGAAGGTTAACGCCCGGCTTCAGTGACAGCGAAGTTCGCGTGACTCTCCTTGAGATCCTAAAGCGAGTCCCACAAGGCATGTGCCCGCCTCCGCACGTTTTAAGTCCCTCTTGATTGCCCATCACGACGATCGTATCCCGCGTCACATCGCTTAATCCCTTCTGGGATTAAACGTCACTTGCTTCTCGAACGATATTTCGGAATCGACGCACTGCCATGCATTTCAAAACTGCTTTTACGGCTCTGAAGGCGACAATTCTGACAGAAGAAAAATAGGTCCTCAATCTTTAACGTAATTCGATTTTTTATAGGATTTTATCGACGGTGCAATTTTTTTTCAGTCCGCAACTTATTTCAGATTAATGCAGTTTTACTATGGGAAACTTTGAAACGACGATGATGATTTTAAAACATTTGAAATATAACATGACCGCATCATAAATGTTAAAAAAAATTATTTTTACAAATACACTTAAAATCTATTTTAACACACATATAAATGGTTTCTTTAGCACAATACTTACTGGAGGTACTATCATGATGCACCCAATATGAAATTACACCAATTAAGGCATAACCGAGTGAAAATTCATAATTAAACTGAAATAAACAGTAACAACCTTTATAAAAACGCTATAAATAGAATAAACATGACATTACTTATTTTTCCATATTCAAGGAATACTTCAACAACCTAACATCAATTTGAAGCATGCTTCTGGAATTTAAAAGCGTTTTAAACAATGGAGATAAATGATATACTACATAAATACATTTGACACAAACGTAAATTCCCAATCGAAACAAAAAGGCAGGTATAATTGGGTATATTCGATTGAATCAAAACACTGCCCACGTTAACATCGTGTGCAAAAATTAATATTCATACAGTATCGACGCATCGCAAATAATTTCAACTCAGAACAGAGGCGTAGCGTGGGAATTGCATTTTATATGCAGGCTGGGAGGATCCATCGCACGATTTCTAATTTAAAATTTTTAAAACTGCAACTCTCGGGACATGGCTCTTAATGGGATTTCGCAAGTTGGAAAATTTATTCGTCTCAAAAGGGATCTCTGGAACGCACGAACCCCTTTCAAGGGATATTGCAAAAATAAAGCTGACCCCTCTTCCACGCGGCGATAGGAAATCGCCTATGTCGACACTGAGGAACAATGAACATTTGCCAAGCGGACGAAAACTTCCTTGGATACAATCCACCATATGTCGAAATGCTCTTCCCGATTTACACATACGCTTAACGACTAAACGCTTCAAACGGACGGAATGATTTTCGAATCCACTCCATTGTTTTCTTCGTCTCCAGAAGGGCTCTGCCATTCATCGTCACTTCGATCGGTCTGTTGGAACCAACCTCGGGAGCCGCTAGATAATGTATTCCGCGGAGACGGGGAATAATCGATATTTTTGTATACCTGCGCTAAGTAAAGGATTTCGATATTTCGCGTCGTGCCGGGACTGAGAATAGGTCGGAATAACAAAGATACGCATTATCGGCCAGATGACAGGTGTGGAATTGAAAAGGGAGCGAAAATAATAAAAAAGCGAAGAAATTTATCGCTCGAAAGGAAAGGAAGCGGAATACTTTTAATCGAACACGAAATGGAATCGCAGATATCGAAAAAGCGGTTTAAACCTGTTATTCTCGTTCTGCCGAACAAAAAGAGATTCACAGAGAAAGTCGTTGCGTTTGTTCTTCAGATAATACATAGAAATGCAGCGTTTTGTGTAATACTTGCCAATTTATTACGCTAGTGGAGCATGTAAGACATATATCCAAGGGGCACTTAAAACTAAAGCGGATTAAATATTTGGATATAATACCGACGTGGTAGACTATGGACTCTACGAACCTTCCAAAAACCATCTATCAGATTTAAAAAACGAATAACGCCTACAACACACGCGTTTTTTCTGGATAAAATATAACGCGAATTATTTCACAAATGTATGTACCATGCTAAAATCATAATACTCCCACGTAAAGTCTGCCAATTTTGCGAACATTTTCTATTTACGCAGTATATTCGATAAAAAATGAAAAATTAATAAACTAGTACCAAAGCAAATGTAGCGACGAAGAGGAAATAATTTACCTATCGAAACGTTTCGTTTATTTTCGAATCGATAACAAATAATTTCGCTCGGTTTTAACCTGCCGTAAAATGTACTTCCTTGAACTTATACTCTGGAAACTCCGTAATATAAAAAATTAAACATGAATTTAATAGGTTCGAGCACAGCGTAATGTTAAACAATCTCCTCGATGCGATTATTTTCAAAACGTGTTTGATGAATAAACAGCCGTGAAAAAAATACGATTCTCTAAAGCGCTTAAGCCAACGGCCTCCTGCCCACACGAATATCAATGTTTGTGTATCCAGCATTATCGGGTGGCAAAGGAACCAGTCTTTTTTTATTAAATAAACGTTAAAGGCATAACCAAAATTTGTTTTTCGGCCATTTCATGACAAGAAGTAAGCGTCACATATCATGCATAAGGTACGAAACGCATGATGGACCACGTAATTCATTTCTAAAATAAACCTACGTAGCAAATTTTGGCGCCGAAATCCTAATTCAGATTGAATTATTTTTCGTCTAAACATAGGAACGGAAGAATAATGAGACATACGGTGGTGGCACTTGGCAGTTTATCCTCAGAACAAATCCGAGTTTTATAACTAATCCGAAGCTGACTGATTTTCGCCATTACGCAATTTAATGAATCGCTCCGACAGTTTCACCGGGTCAGAGAGCAATGAAACACAATAAGCCACTTAAGAGAAAACGAGTCACGACTCGAGAGAAAACGTTATCGATGACCTGTCTCGAACCCTAGCGTCACGGGAAACGCAAAGGTATATAGTTCCACAGAGATATATATTTTAAAACTCGGTTTCGATCTGTGAAACCAACTTTCAAAAAAGAAAACTTTAGAATAATAGATCGAACGATAAAAAAAGCTCTTAAGGAATGTTTCCATTTCGTCCATCGCACTCGGAAGCGGATAATATAATACTCTCTTAAAATTTTACACTAAAAAGGTTTTTAAATAGGTAATATAGAGAAGCATAATTACCGGGAATAACAACTCCGACAAGCGTGATCTACTTCATAACAGGGGAGGGTTAATTTTTTTTTTTTTGTGAGGAACTATAAATGATACTCTCGTTTTAAGATTTGCAATCCTCTGGCGTCCTTTTGGGCACAAGAGAGAATGCAAATAAATCTGTCGGATAAAAATACGCATTGAATTCTCACGTCAATATACAAACCTCAAGTGTTAAATATTCTGCGTACAGACACAGTTATTTCATATCTCATTTTTCATGTGTTTTACTCCTAGTAAAAAATATATCGGCGCTCAATTTAAGATTTTTTATACTCCCTAAGTCTCCGGATTTTCATTACGGAAAACAGTAACGGGAAATAAAAAAATAAAATATCTGATATGACCAGCACATGACTGTCTCCGTGCAGAGAAATGAATATGATTGCAATTGTACTTACAAGTTACTCTCGATACCAGCGTCCTCAATAATAATTATCGGAAATTACACTCTGGAAAATTTTTAAACACTTTGAATAATTTCCAAAATTTGAAAACTACTTGGAATCAATTTCCACATCGAAAAAAACAATAAGCACACCAAATTATCTGTTGCTATTGATAACAAAATATCGATGCGCGATTAAAATTAAAATCTGGGATCACTGTCAATATTTTCAATAATATTTGTTTACAAAATATGACGCTAGGCGGCAATTTGTATCGCTATTGAAATTACCCTTGGCAGCATAGCCATCGCGATCAACAATTAGAAAATTTTATCATAGCAACGGAAGCAAATGCATCACACACAAAGACATGATCGAGGAAATGGCGAAAACGTATTCAGTGGACCTTAAAACGTGTATTAAAATCTCCAAATTGATTTTTTCCTATGAATACATGACTTTCTCCTATAATACTTATGGAGAAAGTAAAAATGAATTCGCATTCCAACATTCCAACAAAATAATATAATCGCTTGCAAATATACGTTGGAATATACCCTAAATGACCTAAGCTTAAGGGTGGCGAAGCTGACGACGAAGCAACAGAGGTTCGGGAGAGGGCAGCCTTTAGGTGTTTCAAACAGCTACGTAACTTAATTTAGAGCCAAGCGCTTAGCGGGTTAACTGCGCAATCAATAAGAAAATGCAGCGTCAGAATTACAAAACGCGAAGGGAGGCTGCTTCAACGATGGAGAATCCGGGTGACTGAGTCAATCTACACGAGCGGACACAGGCGTTTTTCCAATACCGGAATTTCCCCACCGATTAAGTAATCCTTTGGAACACTTACTTAGTCAGTATTCCCGCAGCACCTCTCCTTAACACATCTCGCACGTCCAAAGATCACCTCTCAATCGACCGGTTAATTTTTGCGCAACCTCTGCAACGTTGACTCATGCCCCAGATTATAAACCGACGATGAGGCGTAACAAATTGCGTTACCTAGGGAACCATTTTATTTCCGTTTGATTTATTCACCAGGGCATTGCGACCTTGACGTTCTAACATGACCTTTTGATTCCCTGTAACTTGGCGAGAAAACTGAAAGTCTACTTTGCTCCGTTCGATACAGACCTCCGTGCTTCCATTAGCGCGGCTCTGCTAGTACAAATGCAATCACGCGTCGATTTCCGAAAGAATCGAACCGAAAAAAAAACGTGAATGGTCGTGAAAGGGGATTTTCCCACCGCAGGAGATCCATCGGAGCGGCGAAAACCATCGTTCCGTAATAACGGTTACGGAGAACGAAGCGTAAACAACTTTCTCCCATTCGTTACCATTCTTTCGCGCAGGAAAAGTCGAAGATGTTAAACGCATACTCGAGATTAACTTCTATGATTAAGGCAGTTTATATCGGACGTTCAATTCTGTGACATTAGGCCAGCTTTCCTCGTATCCACGAATCGATTGCTACAACGTGGTGTCATTTCGCACGACCGCGACGCGGTGAAAATGCAAGGATCGATCGAGCGTCTAATGATGAATCGAATCGGTCAATATTTCACGACGAAGGCCGATCGTGACAAATAAGGAGAGAAAGAAATGGGACTATTCGCATTTTTCAATTTTCTTCGACCTCGAGTGCCAATTTTACTACATAAAAAAATGGAAATAAACGAGAGAAATCTGCACAGAAGACTATCACTGGTGTATTAACCTTAAAAACCATAAAAATATTTTCACTAGTTTTAACGAATATTTTTCGATTAAAGCTCAATCCATCGAAGAGCATTTCAAACTATTAAATTAGGCAAGAAAATAGAATCCAAAATCAGCAGGACAGATACAGAGATGTTGGAATACCTGTAAGTGTGCTAAACGAACGAATTAAGACTAACTATGAAATAAAATACTACTAAACTATGAAATAAAATACTATTACATTCATTGAACGTTAAAAAAAGAACACGAATTCAACCAATAAAAATCATCAAATGAAATCTGTAATGAATAAATCAGTACGGTTGGTCACTTTATATATACGAGACTGGATGCACATAGCGGGAAAGATAAGGAGAGAGAGAGAGGTGAGACAAAGGGGGAGAGAGCATTCTGTGGTCTTCTGAGGAAAGAGACAGACAGACAAACGACTTTATTGAGGGCGAAATTGAGATTATATAGTTCCTTCTTACATTTAACCTTACGTTAGTAATTACAAATGAGAATAAAAAATAATAACATACATACACATTGGCAGAAATAAAAAATCTGAAACTAAACAAAAGAAAAAAACAAAAAAAACAAAAAAAACACAAGGGATCCAATTACAGATTCGGAAATTTCTAAAAAAATGGAGGAAGTAGTTGTGCTAAAATCCTAGGAGGGAACTGACATGGCCAACCTAGTAAAAAGAGGAAGGGAGATACTACAGGCGTAGGAAGGCAGGAGGAAAAATTAACATCACGTGAAGCAACCGCCATATTCCCGTTACCCGCCTGCTGTCCATTCGATTGTGAAAACGCACATACAACCAAGCACGTCTCTATGACGACGCCACCTGTTCTCCTTTCATCTCAAAAACATCCCATTCCTTCCTTATTCCCTCGTGTAACACGAATGGGTGGCAATGGGAACAAATAAATCGAACCATTCCCGAGACTCCCTTTTTCGTATAATATCTTTTTTTTTCTCTGCAGCCGATAACTGCGGCGATCGGTAATGCGCCATCCGCGTTCCATCTTCTCTGATTTCTCATGCAACTCGCTGGAACGAGGAAGAGAGGCGAAAAAAATACTTCACGTCAACGGGATTCGATCGTGTGTCCTTGAGTTCAAGAAGTCCGACTCAAGCGTAACTATACATAGTACTTCCTAGCAAATAGAGCAGCGAGAAATACGAAGGTTAGGTGAGCAAATTCAGTTTCTACTGTAAACAATTCGCCTTGGTAGTTATATAACAGTATTCTTGCAGTTTTACCAAGTGTGACTCACTAATAAATCAGAACAACGATTAGGGGTTAGAAAAGGAGAACGAAAAATTGGAATTGCTATATAGATACATTTTTTGTGCAATGCACCCTCTGCCATCCACCATTAAGGCGACTTGGAGGGTACAATGTAGATGTAGTTCAGGGGTTTTCAACCGGCTGCACGCGTACCCCTGTGGGTACGCGAAAGTTTTAAGGATTATAAATTTTCTTCTTACTTCGTCTTTCATGCATGGCTTTGGAATCAAAAGTTGCAATGGAACAACTAAGAATAAGGTCATAAACAGAAAAATAAGCCAAAACTGTGAATTTTAACGTTTTAAACATGTGTTTTCTATCTTAATATCATTTCATTATAACTTCACATGTTCTTGGGGGTAAGCGACCGTAAAAAGACTGCTCTAAGGGGTACACGACAATTAAAAAGGCTCTAAGGCAGGCATGTCAAACTGGCGGCCCTTTCTCTGCTTTACTGCGGCTCGAGCGCTAATTTTTCTCAAGTAAATCGTCCGCGATTTTACATAAATATGTACTTTATTTTTGTGAAAAGGACACAACATTTTTTCTTAGCTATTGAGATGCAATGGAACACAGTTTCTAAATCACTGTTTTTAATAGCAAAACAAGTGACCTATCTTTCAGATAAAGTTTATTTTACAGGGTCTGGCCCTCATTAAATAATTGTAATTCTAATGAGGCCCCTTCTCTTACATCCATCAATTCAATGCGGTCCTGATGTTTCTTCGAGTTTGACATGCCTACTATAAGGGATAAGCGGGTAAAAAAAGGTTGAAAACCCCTTATGTAAATCATAACATTTTGACAAAGAACAAGATTTTACATTTAACGAATGATACTTCTTATTTAATTTCTTAACTGTGTAATTCGTCGTTGAAATTTATACTCTGCACATGAACTTCTCCAAGCAGCACATATCCCTTTACGTGATAGTTATTCTTAGTAATAAGAAAGTTCCCAGATAAGAACGGGTAAAATCGAAGTTTTTAATAGTATTGCGGTATCTGCTCAATGTTCTCGCAACAAACACTATTAGTCATCTCATAACAGTAAACGCTAAGTAAAATGAGGAAAGTTTTCCCTAGAGATTTCACACATCCAACTACAAGTCTTTAGCGTAAAATAAAACTAAGGATACCCGAGATAAACGCTAAAAAATGATTCATGCGTGGAAACGGGACGCCATCGCTACAGTTAGTCTATTCGTTGCGTTCTATATTCAACAGCCCACAAAGTAAAAGGGACACATATGTGTCTTTCACTGGATAGAACAGTATAAATGGAGGCATTAGGAAAAGTAGTATCGTGATGAATTTCACATTACCTACACCGCTTGCCGCAAAAAAAGCTCGTTTAGAAAGAATCGCTTAAAAACGGCAAACTTTTTCCTCTTCGTGAATATTCATATGCTTTAAAATATTAGCGTGTTCTCAAAAATATATAAAAATAAATTTTACAATCATTCGATGCAATAAACCCAGCCTACAATTTATATATAATTCATCATATGCTAAAAGATTAATTTGTTATTAAAAAAGAAACACCCCAGTGAGCAGCAGGCATATTTCAAGCGAGTTTCGATTAAAAAAACAACATGAATAAACCCGATGAAACAAGAGACTGTTATATTAAAATGAACAGTAACAAAATTTTAGCTAAATATGAGCCAAATTTGCATAAAACAAACAACTACCGAAGGAAGAAATGAAAATACTGCTTGGAATATTATACTCAGGTGAAACGAAATATTTTTCAAGACTTTTGCTTCGTAAACGCAATTAAAAATTGCCTTAACATTGAAAAATTACCCATTTAGCATGTTGATAAAGTATATGTACCATCTAACTGTAATAATCCAACTGTAATAATAATCTAAATCTAAACATTTTACAATCGATAAATTCGTTTAAGTATTGCATCAAGCCCTTGAATTTTTAAACCACCAGCGAAATTATATGGAAAAGATAGTGCTAATCGAGAAAATTTTGAATAAAAATGGAATCAAGGGAATTTTCTGAAAATAAAAAAATTGATAAACATGGAGAACGACACGTACAAAGCTATAACATGACATTTTCGAAGACAAAAACAAGTTAAAGACGACGCAATATCGCACACTCCAATTAAAGGACAAAAGGTCGAAAAAGGTAGCGATCAAACGCTCCATTAATTTCCTGCATTTACTCTCGACACACACACATACACATAGCCACAAACAAACAAAAAACGCGCATACACACACACACGCGCGCGAACACCAACACGGGAAAAGAGAGTAGATGAAAACGGCCGGGAATAAAAAAATTAAACCACATCTAATGCAAATTTAAAACATTCGAAAAGCATATCGCGGCGCTGCGGCACGTAGAAATCCGACTGCAATTCTGTCCTCGCATCGCGCTACGGAGAAACAAAACAAAAGAAAAACAAACGACGAGACGGGGAAGGAGAGTCCGAAATAAAAACACTGCGCCAATTTTCGGCCTCGCCGACAATGTTTGCCCGCGATCATTAAACACCGTCCACCGTTGAATATTTCATCGGCGCAAACTCTATCGGAAGAGAGAACACCGACGATAAAATATGCAAACACTCGATACTAGACAACGGCCATTAATTAAGGGAGAAGAAGAAAAAAAATGCCGAGGTACCGCACCGTTCCATCCGGATGCGGGACGGAAAACAAAAAAATAACCATCGAGCGCCGCTTCGGAAGGAAACAACGACAAAAAATACGCAAAAAGGATTTCCGCACGAATTACTAAAAAAAAAAAACACTCCTCGTTCCAGATGTCGACGGAAGGGATGAATGCGAGGACGACGATTGTCTTTTTATTTAATTTTTTCTTTTTTCGTTTCCTTTCGAAAAGCTCAGCGGTGGCGGTTGCGGAAGCGGCTGAGAGGAGAAGCAGCATCAGGTGGTTTGGTTGCCATGGAGAGTGTGGTGTATCGCACACGTCCCCGGAGGCATAACCGGCCTCCCTCGCAGCCTCTCCGTAGATCGCTGTGCTCCCGCCTCCGGCAATGGATGGGGTTAATGCAACGGAGAGAGACAGACGGAAGGGTCTCGCAGGAAAATTTATACCGCAAAGGCTAACGATATCCCTGAGTGATGTGACATCGTAGTTCCATTGTATCGCATTCGGTTGTAGGGTTGTGTGCGTGCGTGCGTGTTTGGAGGCGGCGCCGCGATGCCATCGCCACGTTTTCACGATGACACTATCGCGCGATGTTCCGTCCCTTTGATTACGGTTTGGGTTTACGATGAAATCGATTACATTCACGTCCATTTCGGAAACTATTCGAGACAATTCAAAGGACGAAACCAGTAGCGGAACTATAATGTTGCAGAGTCCGCTACCTCGGTGGGGTCATTAGATTTAGTATGCCTTTCAGTTCCATTTATATATGTACCTACTCATTGTATTAAACAACGAATTGTAGAGGCTCAAATTATTTTCGCGGGGCGGAGGGGGAGGAGGAAGGGGCGATAGTTTGTAGTTCCGCTACTGGACGAAACAAATTACTTATTGGTCTTGATATATATAATTGAAGGATCTGGATCGTATAAAGTATTCTTTTGAAAAATCCAATCTCTCTCTATTCTTGCTACATCTTTGCTTCTTTCGTAGCATCCTCAATTCCGCATGATTTCTTCCAACAAAATAATGCGCCTCTATATTTCACTCTCACTTTTCATCAGACTCATTACTCTAATTAAGCTGCATCTGGATACGATTTTAAAAACACCGATATGAAAAGTTTTTCACATCTTATAAATCATTTCTGACCCAAAATGTTCTAAATTTTCAAGCAAATAAACAGTCAAATCGGATAAATTATGGCTCAATCTCGGGATGACGCGGCAACAAAGTTTTTTTTAAATATTGAGAACAAACAACACGAAACCTAAAACTAAGTGAAAATATGTATAATAAAAGCCAAGTCAGACATAAACGTAAAACGCAACGCTTCGTTTATTAGACAGCAGTATGTAATGAATATAATAACATGTTTTTCATTAAGTGGTCTAGGTACATAACGATTAAGTTCATCAAAGCGTGAGTTAAGAATATTATTTTTAAGTTACATCGTGACACCCTTGAACAGCGACACATTGCTCTATTGTATTCAAAGTATACAGGAAACGGAGGGAGAGAAAGGAGATGAAACGTACAACATACATTAGGGCGAAGCGAAAGAGAGAGAGAACTTTGCTCTTCACGCGACTTGGTGATGGTCCCACGTTACATAACATCCACGTGTGGAGTGCATTCGATAGACGGAGACTTTTAGAAAGGAAAGTTCACACAAACCCGCTTCCAAAGATCATGGATTGCTCTTTCGCGCTCTTTGAGTCGAAATAAAGAGCAAAACATCGTGTCTTTCGCTCCATCAACGCGAGCGTTAATGGAAGAGGGGAGAATAAAAGGAGAAAGGATCGAACATCGAGAAAAGTCTCGATACACGTATCGCTCTTTTTTTTTACTTACAATGGACCATTTTCCAGCTGACTACATGTTCCGGAAAAAAACACGAGGATGGAAGACTTACCTGTAAAAATAAAAGAAGTAACATGTTAGAAGAAAAAAATGCACAAAGTTAAAAATATGTAGTAATAACAATAGGCAAAATATTTTCTACAATAACTTGAAGTAAACATTCTCCAAACGAATTGGAATTCAGAATAAACATTTCTTCACAAAATTTACTTCCTTGCAGTCTAGACAAGATAAAGTTCAAAAACTTTACTCATCAAATTATTTACACGGGAGCAAAAGCAATCACTTACGTAAACATTTAAGTTTGCATTATCAAACAGTATCCTCATTATATAACTACACGCAAACATTTTAAAATTTGAACGCATTAGTTTTCTAATCATATGTTTAAAATAGGTTTATGCGTTTTATTTATAAATTCAATGACAGCATAAAATACAAATTTAACAATTATTCAAGTTGACAACATCATAGACATTAAATGGCAGTTTAATATTTAAAAATCCAACATGCATGACACAATTGTTAAATTCTAGTAATATAAAACCAAAAATTTCATATTTATCATTATTTTAAATAGCAGGGTATATATGTATTTTGTTTACTAATCATAACAACATTCGACTGCCACCTTTTAGTTTCTATCAAATTATCCAGTAAGAAGGAAAAAAACGGGAAAAAACGAGAAATTCTCGTTTAATCAAATCCAGAAAAACTCAAAGTAACTTTTCCGCCAGAAGTCCAAATAGAAGTAACGAGTTTCCTTGCCTCGAAAAAGGAAAGAGCGAGAATTTTCCGAGTATTCAAGAGTTGTGACATCATCAACAGTAACAAATTCCGAGGAAGCTGTGCCTCATTTTCCTCAACTACGTCTACAGACCGTTGTAAGATGCTTGAATATGAACAGAATCCCAACAAGTAAAAGAGGCTGGGTGTGCACGAACCGCGACGAAAGAACACGGGTAGAATACGAATCTGTCTTATTCCTATTTACTCCACCAAGTTCAACATTTACGGAACTAGCGCAGGAAAAACATACGTATACATCCGCAAAACCCGAAACGATTGCTCGAAAGTCAAACTAAAGGAAAAATATTCGGGAATAAAGAGCAAATTTGGCACGAATAGCGTCAACATGGTGGGGCATATTTGCGTCGCTGCAACCGACCTGTTTACACGAGCGATTCGAAATGCGAGCTAACGACCACCACGAAGCAGTTTGCAATAAAAATTATATTGAGTTATATCGAGAGAAAATAAAGTGACATTAAATACCCGTTACTTTAAAACTTGTAACTGTATTTTGGATATGAAATGTGATACTGAAGTATTTTTCCAATTAAGAAACAGCTCAACTATTCTACGTCTACATGTTACCCTGCACTTCCTGGGTGGCAGGGGGCACAATGTACTACCATAGCCTACCTAAAAGTTATTCCTCACGGATTTTACTTTCCTATTGTGATCTCGTATTCGCCAATTTTATAGAAATTAATCTGCATTCAATGCTCAAAAGGTGGATTATTCTTTTATATCTAGCATCATTATAAAAACTCACCAACAGTATATAATTAAAACTACGCAAATGTTATACGAATAACTGAATACTTCGGATAAGGCGACTAGGAATTGATAATTTCAAACGGCTTATGTCATTATAACTTTCCTACCCCTGACCAAGAGACGCTACAAATAAATTTTCTTTATAGTTTTCGGCGTCAGAAAAAAATAATCTCTTCCGCCCTTGTCTAAACATATATGAATCCCTCGATAGGTCAGACAGTTATAATCGGCCACCTGTCATGCAGAGGTCGTATGGGAGAGGCGACCGCGTCCATCCGGTGTCGCATGAGAGGAGAGAGATAGAGGGGAGGGAGGGGGGGGAAGGGTGAGGGAGGCCGTCTAGGGTCGATTAACATCCGACAAGGCATAACCCTTTTTTGTGGTTTTACAGGAGGAAAGGGGGTTTGAGGAGGAGGGAGAGGGGAGAAAGTGGGAGGAGCCCACGAACGGAAGATTTCCTTTGTCTTTCAGACAGCTGAAGAAGGGTGGGGAGAAGAAACAAATGAAGGTAGATGGGGAGGGGGAGATGATTTTTTTTAAAGGGACGAGACAGAGAGGGTCACGATCGAATGAGCGCCCTAAACCCCGACTGGCAATCACGACCGAACCATCTCCTTCCATCCTCCGATAGTCTTTTTTTCTCTTCTATCCACGAAAAGGTCTTCTTCCATTTTCTGTTTGCTTAGCACGGCTTCTGGAGGAATTTCACGAACGGAGAAAGCAGATTTTTTATTTTCAGTTTTTTTAAACCAATACTCACGATTTATAATGCCACGGACAATCGCAGCAGACGTTACTTATTCATGTTTATACATACAAAGTTATACAAAGCCTAAAATAAGATTCATACGATTGATTATTCATTCAACACTTTAAAATTAACAGAAGTAATCACAAGGCAAAGCCATCTATAGATATCTATAAAGAAAAGTGTTTGTATGTATGTATGTATGTATGTATGCATGTATGTATGCATGTATGTATGCATGTATGTCTGTTTTTTTATAGCGCAGCAACTACAGCACGTAGAAAAAAGAAGATATTATAACCGGAATAAAGAGTTAAGTGGTGTAGTCAGCTTTTTATGTCGATTCGATTGACCTTTCTAATTTTTAAAATTATTTTCTTTTTTTCATTTTCTTCATTTGAATAACATAGGGATGAGTGCAGATTATTTTTCATTTGAATTTTAAAATTACTTAGAAACATGGTACGAACTTGAGACTTCGACGGTTCTTTGAAGAAAAGAACGAAGTTTATTTTTATAAAAGATAGAATCCGAATCCTGATCGAATTAGCATAGAAATAAGTTTAGAATCAGAAAAATGCACGATTTTATCAGTTTTATGACAATGAGAGTCCAATGCATTTATATGGGGAAATTTTAAACGTAATATCGTTTTTCAATTTCTGTGTGCGATTTTGCTTTGTTTACATGGCAAACATATAGTTATTGATTTTAATTGAAATATTACTAATAAACTGTTTTAATGATATTTTTGTGTGGCGTAGAGTACTTCAAAGCAAGCTGTTTTTAAAACTACTTAAGTAACTTAAATAATTAGACGTAGATTTACCACAAATTGTTATTGGGTAATTCGTTTGTTTCCAAATTATTGTTGATATAAACAATTTTCTCGTAACAGAACTCTTGGACGAGAGAATCGAGCTAATGGTAGGAGGATAATATTCACTCTATGATTCTTAAACGTTCTCTATTTACTTTTTTGTGTTTCGTTAAATTAATTAATTTCGTATGTTCCTTTGCACATCCACTTTCTGTTGATTATTGTGTTCTTGCTGCGGGTAACATAGGCTATATGGCGATAAAAAATTTGGAGGGAGGGAGAGCTTAATTCGATAATTATTTTCCCATAAGTTTAAGCGTAATTTTCGATTTTTCACAGGGCAAGATTTTCTTCCTTCATTCATCTAAATAAGTAAATGCAGAGGGGTTTTCTTTATTTTTAATTTATTTGACAGTTAAAAATTTATACTATCTTATTCTTGCGATGTTTACATGTTGAAGTTTTAGAATCACTAAATACGTTGAAATTCAACGGGCACTTCTGCTATTTAATTAAAAAAAAAGAATAACTAAAATTTAAACGCCTTACAAAAGCGTTAAAATATCTTACTTCATTAGGAACCATTATAGACTAATTTACGAAAACTCGCTATGTCCGAGTTAAAATAATATCCCCAATAATTGGTAAACTATTATAACTGCACATAATGGCAACTTTAAACGATATATCGAAAAATAGTTCTGTAATGTACATAATACTAAATTTTTACAGTTCATTACCACATAATTTAATCCAATTATTCTGAATTACAGCATTCAGAGGCATCAAATAGCGCTCTAAGGGCCAATTTCGAGCCGGCTCATGTTTGCACGGGCGCAATTAGATCCGATTTAGTTAATTAAATAATAGAGCAAAATAACCAGAGAAGACCCACTCTGTGTACTTGTTTGGCCGCATAAAATGTTTATTATTGGGCAATCGAATTAATTAACCAGCGTCACCTGGCGGATGTCGCAGTTTGCATTGGGAGGCTAGTATGGTATCAAATAGCCTGACTAAACAAGATCTAAACTTCGTTTTTTTAAAGCCTTTTGTTAAATCATTGCCGGAAGGGAACTGGGGTAAATAGAATGGTCATGCAGGGATGTGTGCTTGGTATATCCAAATCAGTGCGGATTTTCAGCGTTATAGACGCTAAATTACCTAAATGACGACCGAGCAGGAAAACACAACGTGTCCTTCTTGTTTTAAATTCGTACCAATCATGAATTAATCAGAACACGTTTATATATAAAGCATCGGATATAATAGAAGATATTGCCAATAGTAATTCATTACATACATTTTCGAAATTAATTGTTCCAGATTAAAAGACAAAAAAACGTCACCCTTTTAGTATATGACTATAATAAATAGAAAAGGAGAAGGCGAAGGCAACTTAAATAACTTAGGTAAGACCAGTAATGCTAAATGAGAACTTAGAAGAAACCAGTAACGCAAAATACGCATTTCGAGAGCCAAACTCTCACCATCGGTAGCTGATATTAAAATATATAGCGCTACTGGTCTTCTCTAAGCCCTCACTTGTACGGTTCGGAGTTAGAACGTCAAGTTATTAGTATATAATTATTTAAAAAATCTCATAAATGGTATCCCAAATAGATGCACATTTTTGAACAACAAAACATTAAAAGAGAGGACGTAACAACAGGAAGACAGAATAAAGCCACGGCAAAGAAAGTCATAAGATAGCATACATACTGAGAACGAACTAAAACAAATAGATAAATGGTTTCCTTCTAGCATGTGTCACTACATGGAGATAAAAGCTTTTACCTATTACCTAAGTCGGAAGACACGACCGCAATGATAAAATATGAGAGATAAACTGTACTTCAAGGTAATACTGATGTTCTCATTTTCACAGGATTATAAGTTAAAATGGAATCAAGTCATTGTTTTAGAATTATTTTTACTATATTTTGGTTAGTATTAGAGCCAACAAATTAATCAAATATTTTGGTTAGTATTAGAGGCACCAAATCAATCAATAATATATCATAAGGATCACTAAAGGTAAGGCAACCATTAAACATATGTTCGTTAAGATGATACTATTCTGTAGGGGTGGACACAAAAACACTTGCTTGAACTTTACCCAGAACAGAAATGAAGCAATGACAAAACAGGTTCAAAGCATGGCATAAGTTTAATAAGTTTAGCGCACGAAGTGAAGCGTAACGGGCGCTATTAACGGGCGTGGGTGTAAGCGTGCGAAGGCGAGAGGGATGATAAGGTTCCTCCAACCTGCCTAATCAGCAACCCCTTTTTTTCCACCGCCTGCTACGTGCGTCACGTAGGCGACGAGGGTAGGTACAGGGGGAGGAGATAAGTGAAGAGAGTGCGGGAGATAAACAAAGCACGCATGTGCTCACTCGAACAGTCTGTAAATGTAGGGAGGAAGGTGTGCTCTGTTGCGAGGACGACGAGAAAGGAGGGTGAGGTGGAAAAACAACCGTCTCCTTTATATCCGCCGTGCCCGCCAACTGTAAATAATAAGGGAAATATGGGAGGCGGTAACGTAAAATGTAGGATTTTCGCTTACGCGGCCATGAAACTTGGGCAGATTTTTGTATATTCATTCGACAAAAGTGTTAAAGCCATAAAAGGTAAAAAAAAAAAAGTTATTTATAAAATACTCTGATAAACGAAGCATAAAATAAAATTATGGCCATAAAGACACTCGTGTGGTGGCTTCAAAGCTCCCATAATTTATCGGCTCGTATAAAAAAATAATTAAATAAGCTACTCAACTGGAAGCAAATACAGCGTTTTCAGAAAGTCTAAAAATTCACACTTCCTGAACTACAAAAGATATAGCCTTAAGCTTAGGCTTAAAATAAAGCTAAATAAAATCTTTCAATGCGGTTCCACGTGTTGGACAACGGACTAAAAATCTTGATGAACCGAGCTTTACTAAATTTAGACTTAAAGCGATATCTTTTGTGGCTTAGGAAATGTGAATTTTTAAGCCCCGGAGTGATTTTTTGAAACCGTAGACCAATAGATCCGCTTATGACACCTAGGCAGGCGAATGCACGATCAAGATATTCAGAATACTTTTAAGGAAAAAGAACTACAGAGCAAAATAATGGACATGAGGGTAATCATCGTTTAATGACTGAATACCAGTTATAGTATTCCCGAAAGAAATAGACAATGTACACGCTGTAAAAACGAGTCAATGGGTATACAGTTCGTGTGAAAGAAAAAATGTGACATTCTAAGATATTATTCCATCATTACTTCACATTTAAAAATTGTCCAAGAAACGCTAGTCAGGGGAGGCAGTGACCTGAAAGACATAGTCGAGGTCCATCGAATATCTACGGTTTTTTGTAACGCAGAATTAACATATTTGTCAGAGCTGAAGAGAGCTCAAACGCTATAATTTATCCTTCAAGTGGGGGAGAAAATAAAAGCAGTTTTCATTTAATAAGGACATTTTTTAATCCTTAAGAGTTGTATAATCCAGATATCCAGCTGTTAACAACAATAGTTAATCTGTGGGAGCTTCGATTTCGAATTAGATTTTAACTCTTCGACAAAAGTTTTTAAATGTAAACCATCCTCCAATATTACACTTCGTTAATCTCTCAATAATCTTCAAATTTTGTGAATGGAGCTTAAATATCAGAAATATGGAGATGCGAAGTAAGGTTGTAAGGAAAATATAAAAACGTGGTAAATCCCAAGAAATAATCATACCCGACTGTCCTAACAAATCGTGTTCAACAGTTTTAAAATTAATATCCTCGCACAACTTTCGTCGGTAAAAATAACCATCTAAATTTACAAATATATCTAAACACCAACGAGACTAATGACAGAGTTACTAATCTTTTGACACAACTTTGACCGATAAAAAGACAAAAATAAAATTTATGCATGAATGAAATGGAACCCATTTAATAAACGTTAGTTCAAACGATTGATCACCAATATCACTTCTAAAAAAATTCAAAACCTCGACTCGAAATGACAAAGACTCTCGAGTGCAAAACGGATAGAAACCAGTTTCCCGATTCGCTCTGGAGAGAAATATAGACCTTCCTCCCGGGAGCTACACACGCTGGAATGTAGAAACTCATCATTTAAAAAAATTTCCATCACACATAAAACCAGTTCAGGAACACTGGACATTTTTACCTTCTTAAAGAAACTGCAGAAATCATGGAGGATCTTGATATCCAAGAGGTATACTCTCCGGTAAAATATTATACGTTAACTAAGAGTTCAGATATTTCCGAACCTATAAATAGAATAAATCTCAACTCACACGGACAACCATTATGAAAAATAAACAGCGACTGCTGTTTACTATACTAAGAACTTTTCCTGTCTGCAACAGATTTTTAAAAAAACCTCCAACAAGGAGGGAATGATCGATTCCTACACCGGAGGAATGAAACGCCGGCCTTCAAAAGTAATTTATCGCGAATGGGACAGGATGCATTTTAATCGTTTCTCTATCAGACGATGACATATCCGGGATGCGGTATTACAGGGAAAGACAGAGAGAGAGAGGAAAAGACTAAAGTAAAAATGAAATACAGTCACATTTCCGTTTCCTATGAAAAATTCAAGGAAACCGTCCGTGTCGTTAAAAAAGTTGAAAGGCGACTGAGTAGCAATATCCCTAGGAGGTCCTTAGAGAAGTATCGAAACTTCGGTAAACTGAATGACTTCGTCTGGAGAGGATTCTTACGTCTAGAAGTGGAATTGATTGGGTGTTCCGGAGTTGGAGAGGAAGAAAAACTTCAGCAAGAGGAAGAGTGCGTCGTTGGCTCGGAGTTAGCTTCGATGCGAGCCGAACGAACGCCTTTCGTAATTCTTCGTCGGCATTCGGAAAAGGCACGTAAAAAGGCGAAAAAATGAGCGAACATGAAGTTGAGTATCCAATTCCCTCTTCCAAGAATTACGACTACACAAATAACAGCGAAGAAAACGAGAAGTTTAGGCAAGGTCACCCGATTACGACGTCTACGATTCTGATATCGCAATAGAAAATCAATTGTTAAGAGTCGTCTATCTCCATAAAATTCGTTCTCATTCTTGAACGAACTTTTTTGATTTAAGTTTACATTTGGTTAAAAAGAAATGGGATTTATACGGTATATCGCTAGATCTGTGATTTATTGTAAGAATGCGTGTTTTTTAGTAAAACGAATTCATAAAAGATCAATGACGTAGAAAAGGCCGTAGCTAAAAACGGATTCTGAAGCAAAATAATGATATGATAATTAATCTGTATTAGCAAAAAGTATTAAAACAGACCTGGGTGCTCAAATACGCGAACCGTGATATAAGTTGTTTTATACTATGACAATACCCGAACTCAAATGCATTTCTTATCAAGTATTTAACTTAAATCTTTGTAAATAACGTAAGAAATTCAAGAAGTGTATTAAATACGTAGTTTACTGCTCATTCCCATTTATAGCCCCCTGCGCATTTGGGATACAAAAGAATCTTCTTCCCTCTGCCGAATCTAGTGATTTTGTAGCGAATGGATTTAAGAGGACATCAATGGATGGCGAGGATTTTTCTGACACTAGAGAAGGGGAGAGTTAATTTAAAGAGAATTGGAATCGGTGTGATGAGTGGGAGAAACTGTAACGTGGAATGCGACTCTCTGAATTGGTACGACCCCTTAATACGGCACCGATGTCAATTTGAGATACTTGAAACAGACGAAAAGGAGTTAGCTTTCGAAAGCAGACTAGTACATTATCACGCGTAGAAATTATTTTCTGGCAATTAATAAAAAATGTATCCAATAGATAAAATTAAAGTGGAACCAATGTATCTAGAACCTAGATCAATGAGAAAAGATAAATAAAATAAGATTTAAGGATATCAATGCGACGTTTAGAAATACCAATAGGAATGTTACACACTTCGACTTTACGAAAAGTCAAGATGCAGTTGTCTAAATATCAATAATAACAAGAAAAAATGAAGGGTAAATTAAGACCCCCACACAAAAGGCTTGAGATTTTAGCCCGTCTTCCTCCAGTATCCCTCCATATGACCCTCCTTTGCGAAGGTGGAGGAACAAAACAACACCGGTACGTCAATGGAGAAACGCATTATCCAATAATCGCTCCATCACGGAGCAACGCGGGGCGGCGATGCAAGATTGCACGACCCCACCCTTATTAAGCAAATGGAGCGTTTACCGACGTCGGTCTTTCGCAAGGGCAAAGAAAGGGCAACGTAATGCGAGGAGATTAACAGCGTAGCGAAAAGCAAACCCAACGCGGGGCGCAAACCCTCCGGAGACAGGACGGCTCTGTTACGAAAAGGATTCTAAGTCGAAGGAAGGGTAGAGAGAGAGAGAGAGAGGTGGCAGGGAGGAGGAGAAAGAGGGAGAACAATCGAGTGCATTGTACCGTTATGCGTCACATGGGTGGGTGGGACAGGGAGCCATCCTACCTGAGGGAAGGGAGAAAGGAAAAGGGGGAGGAAAGCCGGAGAAGAGGGAACGGCGACAGAAAGAGGGGACATGTTAGAAAGAAAGACCGTCTTACAAAGAGCATCCGCTGTCTTCGTGCTGAAAACCTTACACTGCACAAAACGTAACAAAGGACGACGAAATTTCCACCTCTGACTTTATTGCATATGTACATCTACATAATACCCTGCAAGTCACCAGTTTAGTAGGTGGTATGGGGTGCAGCGCACCAAAACCTACCTAATAACTTCTCTAGCGGGAATCACTCTCCTGTTATGATCCCGTACGATCCTTGGGAAAAACGAACCCTGATATCGCTCGGTCCTACAGTCGATCACTCGTATTTTATCCTCGTGATCGTGCCTACCCATGTAAGTAGGTGCCTCTAATATTCCTGAGACCTCCCCTGGAAGAATTCCCGACCTAAATTTCTCCAGAAACCTTTGCCTAGCGTTAAGTCTGCGGTCTTCTAGCGATATCCAATTGAACTCCTTCAAGAGTGATGTGACGCTTAATTTTTGCTCATATTTTTGCTTAACGAATCTGGCTGCTCTGCGTTGGATTCTTTGTAACTCAAGTATCTGTCCTTTTTCGTACGGATCCCATATGCTGGAAGCGTATTCGGCCTGACATCTGACCAATGATAAATAACACGCTTCACGTACCTGTTCTGTGCTACTTCTCACTATTCTGCCTACGAAGCCCAATTTCTTATTGACTGCGCCTATGACCCTTCTAATATGCATATTCCACGATAGATCACGACAAATGGTGACTCCTAAATATTTAACGTATTCCGCAGACTGGATATTCAATCTATCTATCAGACGAAGACAAGCCAATGAGATCTTGCGTTAGGATCATATACAATCTAGATAAAAGTAATCGCATATCCAAAGCATTCAGAAAGATTTACACACACGTCTCTGCTTCTGTTTTTAGAAACAACTAAGATTGAATCACGTAACCAAAATGCGTCTGGTTTTCTCAAACATTTATGTCTATTAGAGAGTTTTTCGATTTGATTTTAGCCATATGACCTCGATAATTATCTGAAACCAGGTCGACCATACTTAGAAGACCGGAGAAAAATCTATACACTAATAGCATTAAATCAATATCATTCAACTATTCAATACCTTCACAACAATTTCAGTTACATTGATTCAATCAACTCAGAAAACAACTACGGTACTTTAAAGTAACTTGTTCCAATTAAGCCGTAGCAGCATCTACAGCAGATCTCCGCCTGTAAACTAAGGAACTCTCTTCATACACATACCTACCATTTCAAACAGAAAATAATTTCGAATGAGGCTGTCTTTGGATACTTTAATAAAATAAATACTACTGTACTAATTTCATAATTAAAAATAATAAAAAAACAAGCTCATGCACTTTCATTTTTTCTGCCTCCAATTTCACATATTTACCATCTTTTTATATACAAACAAATATAGCGATTTAATCATTTTTATTCTAGATTTTCTCATTTCACCTCTCCTCATTGACATTAACTCCCTCGTCACTTCAATAAGAGAATAATTATTTCGAGTAAATTTGCCATAGCTTGATCATGTTTTGTCATGTGAGATTTGTCATTTATTTCTAAATAATCACAACCCTATGCAATTTTTGTCTTTAGGGCATAATGTTTTCAATGAATACATTCCTTCAGTCTTTGCCAGTTGTCACTTCCCCTGCCATCCATCATTAAGGTGACTTGCAAGGTATTTTGTAGATGTAGATGAAACACAGCTATCGTTTCAACCTCTATATTTGTCTTTTTTGACGAGTCTTCTTTAAAGCCTTTGCTATTATACCAATAATTTTAGTGTTTCGTCTTCGAGATTTTTAAAAGTTACTCGAAAGCCGTTCCGCTTTTTCTGTCATGAAAAAAAATCCTGGTGTTAACGAATTTAACAGAAAACAGTGGTTGAAGAGAGGGAATTCACCGCAACAACTATTATGTATTTAAAAATAAAAATAATAACATAAGTAAAAGTTATCATCATCAGTTACAGCAAGAGACATGATTAGTAATTATATCGAGGGTGTGGAAGTCCAAAGGATGACTCAAATGAAAAAAAGATGGCCAGGTGTTATTCAAAAGTGACGCATATTTCGAAATACAGTGTATTTAAATTATCTCGAGTGAGTAATGCAAAAACATTGTAAAGATATGGTATGGGAGGATGACACACGACTGAAAACATGAGAAAGTGATGAAACATCGATGTTTCGCGAATTTTCAACACGGCTCTAAAATGCACTTTTGGGGAGGAATGACCGCAAAAAAAACAACAATTCAATTCGCTATGTTAATGGAGCTGAAATGACGACGCCATGGTCACTGACGGTTGTGGAAGGGGGGGGGGGGGGAGGGGGAGAGGAGTGAGACCTCTCGGATTAACACCGGAGAAACAATGGAACTCGCACAAAGAGTAACGGCACGTGGTTATTTTAAGACGCGCCGTAAATTTTGAACGAGTACTAGGAAAAGGCGAGAACGAACGATAAAAATCACTCCTCCTTGAAGTAAAGGTCATCAAAGTGTAGCCAAAATAAACGCGAGAACTAACGATAAAAGTCGAAGAATTTGTCTAACAGACTATTAACAGGCACGCTCTTGTACACGTTATATTAATAATTATTTGGTAATATGGCCCGTTAAATATGATAGATTTTTCGGAAGAAGTTTCAAACCATTAAACAAAAAATGAATTTCACTGCTTTGGTAGGGGCAAGTTCAACTCGATATTCTGAAAATGCGACGATAAATTTTTACCAACTGATAAAAGTATGTATTTCAAAATTAAATTTTTGATAGTAAGTATACGTACATCAAAATGCATCTCATGCGAAAATAAAGTGACTATTTTCAGGTCAGTTCTCCGCAGTTTCCTTTAATGAATTCTACGATTAAACATATAAACTATTAACATTTTACTAAATAATAACTTAATAAAATAACTTTTAAAACAGAGGAAATTATTCAATTAAAATTCCTGAGAATAATTCGTTTTTAGCTGCCTTATAGCTATGAATAAACAAGTGGGCGTTCCGGACAAACAACCACACAGGTGCAGTTCATTTGATTATGAATGTTAGTAATATATCCTGTTGGCTAATAGAGGATAGCTGTAATATTCTTCAATTTTGATAAAAAATTCTTTCGTGGTCGTAGTTTAAACCATTTAATATGCATCTTAAAATAGCTTCTAGCAAACTTTTACACAGCCTGCAATAATACACAAGTTAAATAAGCGGTACAAGTTACGAAATCAAAAAGCTAACATAGCGTTCCCTATTAGCTTACGGTGTTACAGGACGTGGTAGTTTTATTACGTAAACTACTTCCAACAATGTCACTGGATTAAAAGATGTGACAAATTTCCAAATGCTAATCGCCATCTGTTGTCATTTTCCTCATTTCGTAAAACATCCACGCATAAAAGAATTTAAAGGATCAAGTCATAGGATGGCGTTTTCAGCTCATTTAATAGCACTTCGCGACATCTTCCCTCATTTTTCCTCCTTGTGTTCCGAGGCAATAAATTCACTGGTCCAGCGACAAACCCTCGACGGCGACGAAGATTCACAGCGTAATCGGAGCGTATTATTGGATGCAAATAGTCCACCTCGCGAATCTCTCCTCGGACGCATCTCCTTATGAAGCACGATTCAAGCGATAAGGCGTGACAGAAAGGCGATCGTCATCGATCGGATCCCACATGTAGATGTGATAGATCCAGTAAAAAAAGGTGAGCCGAGGTGACGGTAATGAAAATGTGTGTATTCATAGACATAATTTTACGATTAGTGTAAATGTACGAGCCTTAAAAAAAACTTCAGTGAGCCTTAGAATTCTGTGCAAAACATTTTAGTGAGTGAAACATTTAGTGTGACAACAAGCGGACTGAATTGCAAGGAGATAAGTATTGGCACGCAAAGAGACGAGAAATTTCCACGACAAGCCAAAGAGTATTGCATCAGCGAAAAGATTTTGGCAAACTGCAAATAGCTGCAGTGTTCAACACTCTTTCGGCACCATAAAAGCAGAGGAAATATGAGTGAGAATGAGAAAATTAGGAGAATGTCGAAATTCAGACGATTATACGCTTTAATGAAGCGCGCCTATTTAAACAAAGAAGGATACGATAACAAAGGTCGTTTTACTTGCTTCCAAGTTACTCGGAGACACGAGAACAGTTGATGAAAGATTCAAATAAGCGACCCGCTAGGAAGGAAGAAGGCATAACAGAGAACGAGAGAGATAGGGAAAAAAATAAAATAGGAACGAGATCATAATAGAAAACATTAATGAAAGGGCGAAATGCAAGGGGGGGGGGGGGGACAGAGAAAGAAACATAACAGCGGAGAAGCGGAAGAAAGATAAAACCACTAATGAGACAAAATATGTACATATATGTTATTAAAATTACGTGCTGGAAATTGAAACTCTCCCGCAGTACTGTTTAAGGTGTAAAAAGGAAGCATTACTAAGAAGAATAATGTGAGACATTTTATGCTGCAACATATTTGTTGGTTCACGGGTATACATATGTTACGGATATGTTTCTCTACTTCCATTTGACACGTGTATAATGTTTGCTATGCTGGGTTACCACTTCCGCGGACCTTCCAAATTTTCCTGGACTTTCATGGTTTCTAAAACTTTGCCATTGTGACAGGATGAGTCGGAAGTAGAAGTCCTCGAAGCAGAGTGAGGATTTTTTTTTGGTCGGGGAAGGAAGAACAGCATTACTTCGGGAGCTGAGGAAGGAGGGAGCGAGGACGGAATAAGGGGAACTGGAGAGGGTGAGGAGGGAGGATGATTCGGAGGAGAGAGGACGATGAGGGAGAATTTCGAGAACAGGAGGAAGGAATGGAGAATGAGGGAGAATGGACATTTTAGAGGAAAACGACGCGCGAAGGAAAGAGCGTGGGCAGGAGAAAAAAAGGGAGAGAAAAAAAAGAGGAGCGAGTAGGACACGAGGAACGGACAAAGTTTCACGGGAAAATGAGATAGGGCACGCGGAAGTGTTATCATCGCGGATGGAGGAGGGGGAGATGGCGCCACTATGAGGATTGGGGGGGGGGGGGGGGGATGAGTCGGCGATTAGTTGAAATAAAAATAACAAAAAACACGCGGTTGTGAAACTATCGTGAATAAATACCGAGATGCGAAAAACTCTCCGTGCTTACATCGCGTGACGTGCGATTTTTAACTCGTGGATTCTCAATGAGGGAATATTCAAGCGGGATTTTACGCTCAAGATTCCTCTCAAAGTCCAAAGCCATTCTCTTTTATTTTTGTGACGGAATTTTTATGAACGGAAGCCGAAAATTTGCTGTTTTATGAACATTTTTGATTCACGAACACGAGCTTCCATTTTTTTTAGTTTCAAACTCCCCTACAAGCAAAATTAACGCAGAATGAAATAAAGTTGGGCTATCCAATAGAATATAAGGAATGCAATTCGAATTACAGAAACTTCGAAATATGCAACTTCGGTCAATTGAATAAGAATGAAAATTAACTAATTCGAGTTTCTTATGTATGACTACATATATCAACCCGATTACATTTGAAGTATAAAATAGCTTAAAGAAATAAAAGCAACAGTTCATACGCGACAAAAACTTCGCATAGAAACAGGACAATCACTGTATACAGCGCATGAGTGGTGGACAACAGTGGAAGAAAGAAATTGACAAAACTCGTATTTAAATCTACGACAGCTGTTACATCACCCAGGCAAAGTTAAAAAGCTACGAATTCTTCTCCGTTTTATGAAAATGAATTTAATAAATTCATCACGGTCAAAAAAAAAACGCCTCGTACACGGAGATAAAATGGAGGCAGTTGAAAAGATGAGGACACAGAACGAATCGAGGAGTGACAAGGAGCTAGATAGTATTTCAAGATGTACATATACTAAATGATGGCTTATACGATATGTGGAAAAATTTCCGGCATAAAGCAATTACCTTGTAGTGGCAGCATGGATGGTAGAAAAATATAAATTACTCCCTTACAGCTTTTAAGTAAAAATACAACAGTTATGAAGCGGGATTTAAAAGGTAGAAGTGCCAAATCATTGACGCCATATTTTTCTATTACAAGAAAAAACATTGGAAATATGTACATTAAACAATACACTCAGGAAAATATATTTTGAACGCATAATTGAAGATTGTTTCACCCTTTTAAAAAGCGTAGATCAATTAAAATTTTAATATTTATAAAAATAATGTTAATTGAAACGTGTATTATAAGCAGAAACTTGAAAGTGAACGAATGAAATTTAAAATAGCACCGTTTGACAACTAGAAGACAACAGAAACCATCACCAGGAGCTTTCTGTTGGCAGTATTTCAGCTGACGCGTTTGCTCTGAATTATCCCTATTCCCAAAAAAATGAATACAAAACGAAATACACAGATTGCACAGTATCTTTAAAATTCACCGCATCGCAATTTTTCAATAATCCCGAAATATCGATACCACCGGACCTCAATTTGAACACGATAACGAAATGTCCAAAAAATATTACAAATTGGAAACAATAAAAAATTAAACCCCAGAGCAGTCCGTAAGGTACGTTCTAAAGTCGAGGGATCCGACCTTTCCCACGACCTTCGAATCCTCCTCCCTCACACTCTAACCGAATGGAACCCGCCCAAAACCGTTCTAAAAAATCTGATCACGAAGGTTTTACAAATCGTGCACGCTTTGCGATTGGTCTAACGGTCTCGTTTCGAAGCTCAGTGGAGACGCAAAGATCCCGACGTGCAGGATTGAGACAGAGAGAGGGTCATTGTCGATAGAGCCAAAAAAAGAAAGAGCGGGATCGATAATTGCACAAGCCTAAGAAAGATTTTCTACTCTAATGATCGTAAATAAATGATTAATGTGCAAAATGTAACAACTTTACACATTTTAGAGAAAATTCACATCTGTAATGGACGTGATGAAACGTTACTTTTCGATCTTCTCTCTGAAATTTAGTGTTCACGATTTATTTCTCGTGAACATATAGATACAACATTTAGCTATAAAAACAGGCAATTTTTCCGAGTACGTATACACGTTATCCCAATTACCAAAAACTTATGATTAGACTCACAAATTATACTAGAGCAACTATAGTCGCATATTGAACCTTCACTTATCAGCCTCTTCTTTAATTGACCATACGAACTGATTAGAAAAACAATATACGTAAATATATTTAATGAACCGAAAAGATAACTATAAGAAGAGGTAAATTTCCTATGTACATTAGCTTTTCTTCCTTATCCTTTATCAGTTTAGAAGAGACGCTTTAATACGTTTTCAGCGGACAGAAAGACGCATAGCATTTTTGCATATTATTAAAGATTGAAAAAAAAATAATTAAGGGGTATTAGATTAAAATTAATTTCGACATACATAATTCGCTCGATTTGTTATGAACGTAATTTGATCCCAAGTTTTCAATTAAAACCAGCGTTCTCGGAAAATCAAATTAAATTTTCTTTCATTATGCAAATATTATAATATAGCACGTACTACACTATTATGTTCCACAGTTTTTTTTTCATAAATTCAAGGCGAATCTTTTTCATGATTAAATGAAAGAGAGATCGTGCTCAGCGAAGTTAAAACGATGAGTTTCAGCGCAAGTCTTACTTCTTTCATTCCAGGAAATAAAAACCGAGAGTAGTAGGTACTTCAGTTTAATCTGGCAAAATAAAAAGTTAAAAGCTTGGCTAAAATTATTTTTCAATTAAAAAGCGCAATAGATCATGGGCGGCGAGTGCATTTTTAATTAACTAAACACGGCAACGACGATGGAAAAAACAATTAACTACAAATCAGGAGGATAGCCGGGACCACATCGGGAAACAAACGCTCTCGAAATTAAAAGGATCAATGCCTTGCAATTTGCTCGGTATCAAATATTATTTTTTATTTGCGTTGATAATGAAACGGAATGCAAACGTGGAAACTGTTTTTACGTAGCTCTAGCGTCATAAAGTAGCAGCTCCGTGGACGAGATGTACCTGTAGCAGTAGTAATAATTAATATTAAAAAAAGCAACGCAAATACACAAACATGGCTCATTGTCAACATTTAATCGTAATTAAATTAAAATTACATCATTATGATGTTTTTAAATGTTTATTAAAGTTTCTTCTATGTTTTGTCTTTGGACAACTTAAAACTAGAAAAATGCGGTCGAAAATAAAATCAACAAGTTAATTATAGTTATCGGAACTGTGCACAGCAATTGAAGGGGTTACTGAATTGCTTATTACATAAAATACTCTAATGCAACAGTTTTAAATTTATTTTTTAAATTCCGATGCAAGTGCATCAATTATTTCGTCCATTATGCTAACTTACGCTAATAACTGCACTGTTCACGCGCGTATAAACAATAAATAATAAAAACTCTACCTTAATAAGCACAACTCAAGAAATAGTATTCCTCGCTCCATATCAGTTGTTTAGGGAAATACCTAAAAATATTTCATATCTAAATCCAATTTGGTACGTATGTATAATCTCATAAAGAAAGGAAGGATACGGTTGCCCTTAACAACGAAAAATTTCCTCGGCGAGAAAGAATACTTACAAAAGCTTTTATTATAATAGGAATACCGCAACAGAGGGCATTTCAACGGATTTTAAGGTTAGCGATCCATATCAGTTTCATAATTCGTTGAATAACAAAAAAAAAAGAAGCGGCATAAAAGTCGCTCGAAGGTAAATATCACCTTCAGTAGTATTTTTTTGCGTTGAATTATTCGAAATCGACCCTTGCTTATTAATTCATTAATGATTTCAATTGTTTTATATTTCTCCAATCAACCAATAATTCACTTGTAACCATAAACAAAAAACTCAACATTTCCCCATGAAACTGTCCCTTTAAAAGAGTTAGGTAGTCGGGAAAACTCCCAAGGCAAAAACCTCGTGCCGCCGCTCCGACAAATTAAATTAAGAGTTCAGTGAGTCATCGTCGTCCTTCATTACTACCACCCGCATTACCTTATTTAAGCGACACACAACAAAGGAAATGCAATAAAGCGTACGCTTTTACTTTAAAAAAAAAACGACGAGTAGAGCCTTCATTAAACGCGATTGCTCACCGAAATAAATGAAGAAAGATTCTGAATGAAACCAAGCTCGGCTCGAAATTTTGATTCTCCGAATAATCCGATAAAAGTGGTACAGAGAGCACCTGGAAATTAAAATCTACAATAAGGTCTCGGCAATCTAAAACCTGCAGAAGTGATAAACCGAGGGAGCGAGATGAATAAACATCACCTATCCAATGGATCGTAAACCGTATTCTTTCCTTATACGTACAGTGAAGTACGCGTATTGTTTGCAAAGGAGATTCGTGAGTCATTCGAAAGAAGAGCGAGCTAGCGCTGATTTTATCTAAGGAGGGTGCTACGTATGTAGATTGACGATCGGGATAAGCCGTGATTTGAAACTTAACTCGAAAATGGATACATATGGACGCCTGAAGGCTAATGAGAAACCATAATTGGTGTCATGAAACCTTTTCGCCCGACTTTCACCATTTAACTCATTACAACCTCAGTCATAATGTTCATAGCTTTACTTATGTAGCTGTTTATATACAAAGGGAAGGTTGCTATTGTGTATAGATTGCCATTTTTTATTGCTTTATACAAAAATTTAGCGACCTAATTTTAGCACAAGATGTATGGTTAATATATCCTTTTTAAAGACTTTATACTCCTAATTACCGTAGGAATATAAAATATAAAATTGTTCCTATTGACTCACGTCCGGAAATTATATAGGTAGATAACTTAATTATTAGTTTACGTCTAATAATGGTTAAGTAGCCTGTTCCCTTCAATAATCGTGGAGCTTATCTTCCAACTGGATCACTCAACTATCTTCAAAAGGCTGTTCTTACTGGAGTTATCTGGCAGCAAGAGAGAGAGAGAGTCAACGAAACTCGTCAAAGTAAACAAAAACACTATAATTTTCAGGAGAATTTTTTTTGCTGAATTTTAGCTTTGAGTAAAACGAATCAAGGATCACAGTATTTTTGGGGATAAGGTGAAAATTGAGAAGTTTATTCTTTGCATAATTCCAAAAAATACCTCAGTATGTCGTTACTTTAAACTGAATTACAGGAAGCAAAAAAATACTTTCGAACCTAACTTGTGATATACAAATCGATTTCGTTTTCACGTCTTATCATCCGAATAAAAATAAACGTTTATTCAAGCATTTTTGAGAAGTGCGAGACGGCAGAGTTATAGGAGTTTACGGTTATACTCGGTGGAAGACATAAGTCGGAGGTTAACCAACCCGTGCATCCTTCAAGTCATGCATGTATGACTTGCAGCACGTACACCTCGACGCGTTTATGGATCCTTTCGTATTCCGATATACGGGCGTGACGCCTTTATGGCGACAATTATCCGGATCACCACGTCACGTAGCGTCGTTAAAGTTGATGGATCTTTGGAAGTAATGTGAGCGATAAACTCGTTCGAAGAAAATATGATCTGATATGAACGGACGAGGGATAACTACCTATATATAAATCTCTCACATATGCACACACTTATGTACATCGGCATAACAACTAAAAAACGGGATCCTCTTACAGACTAATTAGTCAAGGGCATTTTGGAAATTCCGACATATAGACATACTAAAGAAACCATGAATACATACTGATAAATGACATAATCATGAACACTTAACCCAATAATTCCAGCTTTCTAGGACTAATGGTTAGTCTCCTACGATAGCCATTACACTAGAGCAGAATGGCCAGACGGACGTGGCGAAAGAATTAGCGACTCAGCACCTAACTAACGCGAAGTTTTGTCGGCGGTTTGAAACACCTCGAGTGGCATTTTCGGCGAAAATTTCGGGGGTTATAATTCTCGGAAAACAAATTTTTCTACGCAGCATCATCATCCTTCGTGCAGATGTGGCCGAGAAAGGGTGACGAGGTAAGGGGGTTAAAACAGCAAAAGCGCACGTGACCGCAGAAGACAATAGACGTGGGCATAAAAGATAACGCAAATGGGAGAGTAAAGGATTAAAGAGTCAAGGCGTCAGTACGTTTCACAACGCGTTGACTCATGCGAAATCACCACTAGTTCGTTAACGGAGTCTGTGCAAACCGGCTGGATAGAGGGTGAAGAAAGAGAGAGAGAGAGAACTGATCTCGGGACACCCTCGTAACTCACCCTCCCTCCCTCCTCCTCCCACCTTTCTCTCCCTCTCCTCTCCACTCTCGCTTCTACGTCGAAGTCGTTTTTAAGCAGCGCCTCATTGGACTTGAGTAAGAAAACGCCGCCTCCCCCACTCCTCCCCCGCTCAAGGTTAATTTCCCGCCCGTCACAAGACCTCGGGGAGGCCGGATATGGGAAAGCTGGGGGAAAGAGAGAGAGAGAGATGGAGGGAGGGAGGGAGGAAAAGGGAGGCGCACATATAAGAGCTCGTATTGCAGCGTAGAGTGCAAACTACTAGGAAGCTTAACTTTCTTAAGGGACTGAACTAATTAAATATTTAAAGAATGTAAATTTTAGGTAGTTTAAATTAAAATAATTCGCAATACCTTCCAAAGAAATAAGATATACTGTTGAATAAACATAAGCATTCTAGTTAAAAATTCTTACACGATAGATAAATTCGAAAAGTGTATAAGATTGCCAACTGAGGGAATAAAAACACAAAAACGCATAATAAGTGGCAATAAATTCTTACGCGACCAAATTGAATCTGAGAGACAGGGAAAGTTTTGCAAATGAAACCTACTTGCTAAAGACCGCCTTCTACGCTGTGTACTTGTGGGTAACAAAAAAAGATTTCCAAGATTTCCGCATTATAAAATAATTTTTGAGTGAGGTTGAGTTCTTAAGATAAAGGGAATCGAGCCTCCCATCAAAAAGGCCTAATATTCTTCGCAACCCTTAGAACCTTGATTCTTCTAGCGTTAATATTTTTCAAGAAATTTCATTAGAAAGTTTCCAAGGTTACAAAAAAAACCTAGTTTTTCTAGAAAAAGAAAAAAAATACTAACAATTTGAGTAAAGTCTTAATATGAATAGATTAATAAACATTTAAGCCTTATCTACGGTACGAGGGAATTTTTGAAAATATCAAAATAGATAAACGAGGAGCGAAAGCCAGACAAAGAGACTACAAATTTTTTCCCAAAGAAAACGTGTCCAAAAGCGAATTTTCGAGGCTTTTATATTTTTAAAAATACAAACTATTTAGGCGGGTTGCATAAGGTTAAGGATATTAGACAATATCATAAAACTGTGTCGTCACCTTTATTCTAATTTTACATTACTTATACTGTGTTTTCTAAAAAAAATATTTAACTTCCAGCACACCTCACGAATAAAGTGCGAAGCGAAGGGAGAGAAAGGAGTGGCAGACAAACGACTTTATTTGGGCGAAATTGAGACTACGCAGGCTCTTATTACAGGAGAGAAGTGGAGTGAAAGGGAGAGAGTGCAGGATGGCGAGGGTGTGGGAGGAAGAGCGAATGGAGAGAGTTTAATGGAAGGAATGGAGGAAGCGAAGGCACGAACCAAGTGGATTTCGTCTTTATTCTCACTTGGCGGCGGGTCCTATTCTAAGAATAGAATGGAGCGGAGAATGGGGTTTATAGAAAAACTGCAAAAAAAACAAATAGTGAAACACCACGGAAATTCAAAATGAGCTGAAAGTGCGTTTAGTATTTTTATCAAAAATTGCGTCGCCGATGAAATTCAAAAAATCTAAAAATTAAAGCCTGCGATTACTTATTTCATTTCGACTGATTGCGCAAATTCGGGAAGTAAAAAGGTAAATACAGACAGTTGAACATTTCTCGCGATAATTATTCGAGTAGTAATTATTTTAATTATAATAATTTAATTAAAATAATTAATTTATTTTGCTCAAGTTGGTATTGCAAATCGTTAATATTGTAAATGATGGTAATTAAAGAATAACAAAGCACCGGGGGATAAAGGTCGCCCCAATTTCAAATGTGCATTCAGCAAAAGAAACGCAGTCGTCGTTAAACTGCGCATTTAAATTCTATTCTCATTCCATACGACACTAATTCCACGGGATAGAGCCAAGCCACAAAACAAAAAATCATTTGAATAATGATCCTAAATGTTATTTTTTTTTAAATGAAACTAGATCAAACATTTTAGTTCACAAACTCACATGCTAAAAATCACGCATGAAACTCCGGTCGATACATTTTCGTAAAAATTGTGGACAATAATTTATAGAATTTCGAGAATTTACGCGACTCATCTTCTAACTTAAAATTAGACTTAAAGAGATAACAGAAAAAATGTTGATATCAATGTATCTACAAAAGCAATCCAAGAATTCGACAGAAACTGTTTTAGACAATGAAAGTTATACAAAAGAATAACATGAAAGGTAAATCGTGACGAGAGGACAGAGATTTCTTTAAGATTTATTTTCTGGTCTCTCCTTGTCACCATATCCAAGACAGAATCGACTTTCTCTCTTATTTATTATAAACGGATTAGGAAATGTATCACAAATAAACGGTGGCGATTATTCGTGCGCTACAATTAACTCCTGAAAATCGCAAACAAGATCTACATATTTAATCATTCCAAACTTTTAACAAAATTGCAATGTTTTCACAAAGAAAAAAACCTTGGAATCTATATTAATGGGATAATTTTAATTCGACTGTCACAGTGAGTTTGACGGAAGATATTCTTAAATTTCGATAAAATAAACGTTACTTTTCAGCTGCGAAGCTTTATTGTCACTAACCTTCAAATTAGTTAGGACAGGAGTTCAAATAAACTTTATATCACAAATAGAATACGCAACCTTCTCTGTGACAAAAAAATCGCTATTTAGGCGATAACATCCTGACCGAAATCGCGGTAATAGAAAAGTTATACCTGATAACCGAATGAATTTAACGCAAAATTTAGCCAAAGAATTAAAAAAATCGGATTTTACGTCACGTTCCAAAAAAATCTCTTTACTGCGTTCCTCAAACAATACCCTTCCATAATGGTTTCCGCGGTTCCTCCCCCTGGCTGTTACGACCCCAGGAAGTCTTACGTCCAACAGGACGATGACCTCGCAATATGCGGGTGATATCGCGGCAAATTGTAGCGTTCCTTCCGCGGAGAGGACAATTCCGTAGCATGCAACACTATACGGAGAGCTCCCTTCCTGCAACTAGGAAAGGGTTGCTTGACCTGGATACGCTCAGTGCAATGGCTTCCTCCGCTACTAGAGTAAAATGAATAAAAATCTCTCCGTTCGGGAAACGCGAGACCACCTCCTTCGCCATAAGTCACCCACTGGGGCCCAATGGGACCATTTCGTGACTGTAATCGCAACGAATCTCATTCGCGTATGAGGCGTGCAGCATCCATTACGACCCATCTTGATGTGAGGTTAAAAAAAATCGCGGGGTGTTTAAAACTCAATAGCGCGGCAATAAAGAATTTGCCACTTAATCACCCGCACGAAGTTACGATGGCTGGAATACATAAAGCACGACTATTATTTTAAAAATGAATTATATGGGCCAAGTCAAATAATTTATGTTCAAGAAAGCATTAGAATTTGAAGAAAAAGTATCGTAAGATAATTATTAAAGTGTTATAGTTTGGGCAGAAAGGTTAGTTAATAAAATGTTTATATTTTGAAATAAAAATTGTTTGCATCATTAACCGTATGCTTAAACGCAAAAAAATGCCCTATTTGAATACGTGAACAAACGGCAATAAACAAATATTTGCACTAATTAATCTATTTAGTCAGGGATAAACTGGCTCATCATTTGTTACAAAAAACAGCTTTATTAATAGTTTCGTCAAATGAATTATGTATTTCATTTCACGATCACGTTTCTATGTGCTGTAAAATTTTCAGGAACTGAAGGTATTGCAGTAGTACTGCGAAACTTAGTAATAAATTGAAGTTTTTTCAGTAGGTATAACATTACGAGGTTCTTCTTTTTCGTAACCTACAGTATATAAATACTAAGTATTTCTATAAGACCCAAATCTAAACAACAATTCAAAATGAAAAAATAATAAATCGCTTTACGCCAAATCTTTAAATGTTACACCGCTCCTTTGGGTAAATTGCGACATTACCGCGGCTCCATAAACATATGCGAGGTGAATAATGTCCATGGCAAATTTAGGATGCAGAAAAAAAGGAGTATAGCGATGTAGGTCATGCGGATATAAGTTATCCTCAAAGAAAACGCGAGGCATTCACATTTTCCGCGCCACGTGAAGCCAGCGAGAGGGAGGCGATCGAATGACTCCTTTGGCGGAAAATCCAGAGTGGATGCGAAAAAAAAAGGAGAAAAGGCGGATAAAGATAGGGATGCGATAAAGGCGAAAGGGCGCGAGACTTATTCATAACACCGCCCACTCGCAGAGACCTCATGGGGAGGAAATAAAGATATTTGAACATGCGATCTCTTGACGTGGAACGAACTTCCCACGCTCCTTTACGGAAAATAAAACAAGGGACAAAAAGCGTCTGCAATGAAACGATTTTTCAAAACTTGCTCTGAAGTGATTTACGCATAACTCCTGATTAACGGAAATCGTGTATATTGATGAAAAACAATCGCAATAAAATAAATTATGGTTTTCAGCGACATACTTTATAATAAATTTGTTCTAGGATTACATCATGATAAAACGCAATGAAGTAAGATATCTCAACATAAAATGAAATTAAAAAAGGAACGTAGTTCAAATAATGCCGGCATATAATCCCTGATAAAACTCACTGTGAGGGGGGAAAACTTTTCAGGTCGCGACCTCCTTTTCATTTGTTCAATTGGTTCCGCCCCTCAGTTTAATCCCAAAATGACTTCAAGCTCTGCTAAGAAAAACGTTTTATTCCAATACTACTGTTACTAATAAAACAGAACAAAGATTTTTGTTATCTATTTAAAATTAAAATTACCATTAAATACGAAACTTTCGCGATATTATAAATATTATACATATTCATATAATAGATATTATAATTCATTGAAAACTAATTCAGACACAAGTCGGTCACCGATGAGGTAGCTACACACAGTTCTCCCACCTCTAAACCAAGAGGATTACATCGCTGTTGAACCATTAACTTTACTGAATTCCATGAGAATAAAACTACATTTAATTTTTTAACCATTTACTATGACGCATTCGTTACTTTAAACCTGTACTGCAACGTCTATTAGGTAAAAATTAACAATATGGATTAAACATGTAATTTACAGTAAATACAGAAAACATTTTCATCCATAGGTTAATAAACTGCACCACGTGTGGAAACTAATTCCCAAGCATATTAACAATGTAAATGTTACATGGAACTCCAACACACACGTTATGATTGTGTTCAGAAAATTTCAACTTCATGAAAACCATCATTTGACGATCAACCCATTTTTCTCTTTAGAACCCCTTTCTTTTATGTTACAAAACTTAATCCGGGCTAAGGTTCATTTTTACATGCGTAGACATTAACGAAATTTGCACGGTGAACCCGAGAAAATGCAAACCCTCATTAAAACCGGTTAAAATTAAACTAACAAGGATTCTAATCTAAAAAGGAAAAGAAGGCTCCTCTTTTTCCTGAACGGTCCTATCTGGACGTACGCTACCGAGGAGAGACTCCTTATGAATAATCTGGTACGGCACACTGCACGGACGAGAGGAGAAAAAAGACGCCGCCTTCCTCCCATCCGAAGGAATAAAATACATCCGCGTAAGACGGCGGTCGTTCGTTGCCGTCTTTTTTTTTATCGAAGGGTTAAAGGAAATGGGTTATTGGGAAGGAGGACGAAATCGAACCCACCACAATCCGAATCGGAATGGCCCAGGGAGTGAAGGGAAAAAGGGCAGAGAGAGAGGGAAAGAGAAGGGAAAAAAACAAGAATGAATGGAGGAGAAACAATGGCGGGAAACAATGCTATTGAGGGTTAGGAGGAGGAAAAAAAACGAAATGGGAGGGGAAAGATAAATGGAGGAAGAATTCTAAAGGGACAATAGAGAGAGGACAATCTTATCTCATCCTTCGGTCCTTTTTTTCTCGACCATTTTAGGAGGAAGAGACGTAAGGATGAGGGAGAAGAAGGGGTCAAAGGAGACGACACACCTCCGAAGACTACCCGTCTTAAGGCGTGCGGTTCCGCACAGAAGAAAATGGGTCGCACACCCACACGCACACACAAACAACGAAGAGGAGGAAGTCGGTAGCATTTTCCTTTACTTGAAATCCTTTGTAGTTCTTCTTTCTCTCTATTTCGAAGCGAAGCTCGGCCTAAAAGGATTTGAGAGAGAGGGAGAGGATTTGCGTCGAGCTGGTTTTTCCCCGAGTGAAGGGTCGGTCTGATGCGATGCAAAGGGGATTGGTTAAGGCGCCGTATGCGATCCTAGGAACGGCGGATTCTTCTTTCCTCAAATCTGAGAACGTGATTGCCTCGGAGGAGACGCGTTTTCAAGAAACGGAGGCGCCCTTCCGTTTTCCCCCCAACATTCAAAAGGAAATGCCAAATAACATGTTTACGTTTTGTTTTTGAAGAACGAATCTGTTAATCTTTTTCAACCGCGAGAATAAAAGATACCACGAACACCTAAAACGCTTAAACCTAAAAAAAAATAAATTCTCGGTTACGAAATAAGCGTATTATTTCACATCTTACGTTTTTATAAGCCTTTTTTGTAAAGGTATAGACCTTTAATATTTCAATACAGTATTACTATAATTCACTATAGGTTAACCATCGCTGATGACGAGTGCTTTGTAGTCGAAATGAGCATCCGGTTCTCCTAACCTTTTTTGCGGCTATTGGAGACATCATATTATCACCTCAAATCTAGGTGATTTTTTAAATAATCGACATCATCTGGGCCACACTAATGTAGTTTTATTCGATGTTATTTACGAAGAGCTAATTGAACAGTTTCTACGAGTAGCTATGGTTCTATGAAATAAAATTGTGCCATTTTCTTCGATTAATATAAAGACTGAACATTCTCTGGTAAAAGAAAATCGTTCAAGTCAGACCACAAATCGTGAACTAAGCCGTAAAACTCCGCATAGCTTATAAAAAAACACGCCGGATATTCGCGGTGGGCGAAAGAAAAACAGGAACAATTTTTTATATGCATGCTTTCTATAGGTAGAAACGAACTGAAAATAAAATCAAAGGAAACAGAAATATGTAGTACGCTTTCACTTGAATACTGCTCTCAAACAATTTTAAATTCTTTTCAACTAAATTGCTCGGAGCTTTCAAAATAAGCGTCACAATGGAAGGCTTGTGACGGATCAAATCTCATTAAACACAAGAAAATATTCCCAATCAAATCAATACAAAAGTTGTATATTATTACGTACTTATGACACATTTATGTGGGACTACAACGGACGATGAGGTGAAATTAAGGTGACCTAGACAGCAATAAAGCATGATATTCAACGAATGCGACATAGCAGTCCCTTAAAGGTATATATACATGTTTCCTTAATCGAGATACCGCTATCTCCGATTTCAAAGGCGACCATGTTAAAACTTGCAGGATGCCCAAGAGGCCATCTTGGATAGTTTGCAGCAGGCCGTTAACTTCGTATGCTTAGTCTTAGAGAAGGCTACTCGGTTTCGTGATCCAGGTTACCATGATAATTATAGCCTAAATCTCATCAATAAAGGATGGATATGTTTCTACCGTCCCTAAACCCACTCTAAAAGTATCGTATTCGCACTTCCTATACCGGACATTGTCTTTAACAACACCTAAAGATTTTCATGGGATGTCAAATGAATTCCAATGAAAATATAAATACGAATAAAATTCTGAGAGTTGAAAAAATAAAAATTTATATGTGGAAAATTAAGATTTTGCTCCAATTTAAAAATATAAATTTTTATCAGTTTATCGCTGTACAGAAGTTTATAGAAAAATCAATTTCGCCTGGAGTTTATCACCCTAAGACTAGGCCAAGTCGTTTGGTGATAAAACGTCACCGCGTTCATTACATATATTCTATAAAAGAGCTTAAACTTTGAACTTCTATAAAGATTGACACAGATAAAAGAAAAAAACATAACTATTCCGCATCGTCCCTTGTAGATGTGAAAAGATCGTCCCAGTTTCAGATTATTTACAAGAAAAATTTTTCTTCCGCAAGTACAACTGGAATTAATTCGGCAAACGACGACCCAACTCTGCAAAAACCCTCGCACCAAATCACGTGCTCGATATCTCGGGTTCGAACGCATTAAAAATCTTCCCGGTCTCTCGCCCATTACGATAACCTCGTGACCCATCTCTCTCCACTCGGACCGTAGGTAACCAAGGGGACAAATCACCGCAAAACTACCGAACCCAGGAAATTAAAGCGAGCGGAGTAGGAGGAGAAAAAGGGGTTACGACTCATCCCCTCCCCACCCCCTTCATCCCCCAAATCTCTCCCAGAAATACCTGAAGGGACACGGAGAGGGGTCAAGAGTTCGCGCGCACTCAGCGAGCGAACGGCGCAAATCAATGGCGCACTTTAGGGCGAGGGCGAGAAGTTGGAGGAGGGAAGAATAAGGAGGGATGGAGAGGGAGTTGGAGGGAGTGGAAGGGGAGGAAAATATGGGTCAGGAGGACACGAGTGGGTGCTGGAGGGATCCCTGAGGACGGTGACCGAAGCGCTCTATTCCTGGAAATATATATACTTCCCGGAGACATCCGAAGGAGAGATTAAGTGAGGAACTGTCATGGGCAGATATGTCAGGAGCAACGAAATGGGACTCGCGCTGACACGACAATATGGCGCACGTGCCCAAGTATCGGACGCGATGTTAATGGAAATCCGTTTAATTATCTGAAAGTACGACGGGATTTAATCACATTGGACGAAACATCGTACGGTGAGCGTGAAAATTTCGTTTTAATAAGGGGATATTAATTAACTGCAATTTATATATTCTATTTCTCTCCGTTAAATTATACGGAAGCGAAATTCCAATAACAGGCTGATAGAATAAATAAAATTATTAACTGCGCAAAAATACCGAAGCACGCGAATTGTTAAAGATGTAGACAATTGACATAATAGAAAACCTTTCCGAATTGTAAGACTTCGAGCGCTATAAAGGCTTGAGAATTCATATTAATGGAAATTATTGCTTCATATTTATGCCAGTATATCTTTCGTTTCTTGTTAGATATTTTTATACAGATTTAATGATAACAAAATGATAATTATACAATAGTATAAATTATAAGAGGTAGATTATATAGATTGAAGTCTACGATAACCTTGGCTTACTAATTGAGAGATATTTCCCTAACTCGGAAACAATCTCAGGCACTCTAGAAACAGAACCCGAGCTTCAAACATAATCGATAATATAGCGATAGATAGATAATAATTTTACTGTTCCAGGACAGAGTCCCATAGAACATGATTACAAGGTACAGTGACTATAATATACGATACATAACAAGCAACTCAATATTGAAGTGCGGAGACAATTTTGTTGAATACAGTACAAAGTACTACACACCTACGTATACATGAACATATATATGTATATAATTCTTCCAGAAAAGAAAAATAAACAAATCATATATAAATCATAAAAAATATAATGACAGGTCCAAGCTAGGAACAAAAATTTACGTGTTGAGAAGTAATAGACTATACAGTTTAGTTTTAAATATAGCCAGTGAAGGGGAACGTTTAAGTTCGATAGGCAATGAATTCCAGAGGTTAGACCCTGAGACAACGAACGACTTTTGGAATGTCGTAGACCGGTGACTAGTGAAATATAAGTATCCAGGGTCAGTTATTGTGACCATGGCACTGTGGGATAATCTTGGAGGCAGCATGTCCAGGATATATCCAGGTTGTTTATTTTTAAAAATAGCAAATAGAAATAGCCCAAGAAAATATTTGCGTCTTGAACTTACGCTTAGCCAACATAACTTATTAAGATGAGTTAAATGTTCACCCTTCCGGAGGTTAAAGATAAAGCGAACACACGAATTTAAAAGCCGCTGAAGTTTAAGATTAAGCTCATCAGTTAAGTCATTGTAGACAAGACAGTAAAATAAAAGTATTCTGACGTGAGAAGTTAATATTAACGAAAAACACTTGGTTTAATTGCACAATTTTTTTATTTCACGACCGGTTTCGCTAAATAACTAGCATCATCAGGTGAGAAAAGTGCTCAAAATATCCTTCAATATACTAGGTTGACGGAGGGGAGGACAGCAAAGGAGGGGGGAGGTAAAAAACAAACATGGGGTAATTGGTGGATGATGAGGGTGGGGGTGGTAACCGTTAAGGACAACGTAATAGAGCAGCCAAAGGTGGCGAAGGAAGCGGGTGATAAGTGGAAGAGGACGAACAAAGACACGGAATTTACGTGTTTACAAATGAGTCAGTATGGGTACGCACAATACGGGGGAGGGATTTTGAAAAAGAAACTCATTAGTAAGTAAACTTTTTGACTCAAAAGTTACAATTTCCAATTGCTCGAGAGCGTCCAACCTGAACCCCTTCGTTTCCACATGGAGCATTTTCGGGATGAAATCACTGTTGCGTCCGTCCTCCACAAGATTCTTGGCAAATTGTGATGACGGATTTTTCAATGCAAAGCACCGTTTATGTTCGTTGCACCTTACTCCCACACTTCTACCAGTTTGGCCGATATATCGGGCCTCACAGTCATTGCGCTTTAGTTCGTAAACCCACCCGCTCTTCGAGAGTTTGTCAATAGGATCTTTAACCCTAACAAATATTTTCGCTAACAATAAGTGGAAGGCGGGTCTGAGATCGTATTCAGGAAAAAATCTTGCCAGTTTATACTATGTCAAATTGCCAAGGAACAGGATTTTTCGCCAACGTGAAACCTTAATAATTTCCGGGGGGATGGCAATAATTTTCTGAGCTGCAATTCGTTTAATTTTAATGTAGAGCAGATGATCAATTAATTTAGTATTATAACCATTGTTGACCGCTATTTGCTTGATGGTGATTAGTTCTTTTGTGAAATCGGAAGGGGAGAATGGAATGCTTACTAGACGGTGTAACATGGAGTGGAAGGAGGCGTGTTTATGAGAACGATGATAAGAGAAATGGTTCGAGATAACCTGGTCTGTGTAGGAAGGTTTCCGGTATATTGAAAAAACAGGCTTGTTGTTTTTGAGGGATATGGTTAAATCAAGAAAGTTAAGAAAACGACTGTTTTCTATTTATATTGTGAAAAAGACGGATTTATGGAGAGAATTGATAAGATCAAGGAAGTCATGCAACTGTTCTTCTGAACCGGACCAAATACATAAAATGTCGTCCACATACCTACACCATAATAAGGAAAATTTAAGCAATGTGTGGTTAGATTTAAAAAGAGCATTTTCTAAAGTGTCCATAAAAATATCGGCTTGCAGGGGAGAAAGGGGCGAGCCCATGGCCAGCTCCTCCATATGTCTATAAAATTTGTTATTAAACTTAAAATAATTTTAACCTACACACACTTTAATAAGACAAATCAATTCACGGGATAACTCACGTTAACAAAGTTAACATAATCCACACCTTCATTAATTCAGTTTTATTGTTGATTCGAGACAGCAATGAGATAAACGCATTTCATCGATTAAAATAATGATAAACGCACCATTATTGTTTGACTTACTCTTATTATACTAAAATACGTCATATAATGAGCAGCTCAGGACTATTTATAAATGAATTTGGCAATATTCTTCAGTCAATGAATAAAGATCAATGTCATCATGAAAATCATTATATAATATTAAATAGAGGGGCATTTTAAAACAAAATATAATAAATACCTTTGGACTGAGACGCTAGGTTGTAACTGTAGTACAGTGATATAAACATTATTAATAGTAAGCGCTAAATGAAATTAATAAAAAAATCGCACAGTTTACACGAAATAAATTATTAATAATACGAGAAAGCGTATCAAAATTTTTTTAACCCGTATAAAAGAAAGGAAATCACGCTAAACACATAAAATGCATAACCTAGCTACGAAAATGTTCATAGATATCGGTATTAGACATGAAAGCCGTCGACATCTCAATATTTCTACGGACTCAGGGTCAAACAAAGCCCGCACTGAGCATAGAAACTTTCCCACAGCCATCCGTATGATTGGACAACCAACATGTTACCAATGTTAGTTGTCCAATCATAACTTTCCTCTGAATGGGAAAAAGTGCATCGATCTTTCAATGGTTTGTTTCGCGGGAGACTCGCTTTCTTTCTCTTTCTCTCTCCCCCTCTCTCTCACTCTCTGTCTTTCTCACCGTCCCTATTTGTATTGCTCCTCAATACCTGCCCGACTACTTTCACTAGACGTTCCATAGATAACGCGCGGAAAGGCTTAAAAGCAAAAATACAGAAGCCATTCCACGAAACGTGAACTGCGTCCTAACGACGAACGCGCTTCGAATACATTCTCCGTTCACGAACTCGATCGGATCGTGCAAAAGTAAAATGATCGAAACGATCGCGGAAGCAGGCTCGGAGCGGACAATATGTTTGTTGCTCGAGATGTTCCTCGAATCGAGAGACACATAGAGAGAGAGAGGATTGGAAGAATGAAGTCCAATTTGTTCCATTAAATGGATTGCGTAGGAAAACTTCCCTCTCCGAAATTGGATCCAGGAAAACATCGAACAGATTACCGCACGTAGAAAGACGTTGGCATAATACGTTGGTTCCACATCATTTGCTTGTCCTCATTATCTGCATCCATTCACCTGCGAAATGAATTCGACTTCCTCCGAGTATCGATAAGGACGACATACACAACGATATATAATTGGCGTAAGATAGAAAAAAATCGATGATACCGCCAATTACGTGGATCAAACACAGAATTCTGAAGAATTATTTCAATAATCTCGCGATGATAACTAACGTATATTATTAATTTAATCATAACTATGATAATGAAACAATAGGTACCCCCAATATAATATTTATCAGAATCTACTATGGGTGAAGCACCGCTGACGACGGCTGCTGTTAAGTTTTTATGGCAACTGAAGATATCGATTGTTTCACTTATATTTTAGCCATGAGGAAAGCTAGATCATTAAATTGTTATAATATATTACTTTATAAAAATTCTCATAATGATTAGTTGAATTTTGTTTCCGAATAATTTACATCAATCACATGACCATAACGATGATTAAATTTAAACTATATACCGTACATAACCAAAGCTATACGATTTCTATCATTGCGAGTGTAGTAAAAACCTACATCAACATTCGAGGCACAAAACAGCTACCTTTAGGTATCATCGATTCATTGCCTCTTACTTTTTATCGAGAGGCGAAAATAAAAACAGCATTTACCCCAAATTCGCGAACATATATAACAGGATGTAAGGACTTTCTTCGGACGGGAGAAAATTTAACACTCCGAAAACAGAGCTCAAAAATAACCCGCACCCAAATGTGCGTCATTTTCGACGATGAAGAGAGAGAGAGAGATGGGAAAAAATTCCCGTCCGCCCCCACAAAACGTGACTCGTTAAAAGAATTCCGCGAGGGAGCAAGAAGAAGACGTGATTCAGCGCTTCGAAAGAGATATTTGGGCCATCCGAGAGCAATAACGAGGGCGCCGCCTTTCAGAAGCAACTTACTTTCGTGATGGGAAGCAAAGTGATATGTTCGAAGCGCTTTAAAGCCATGAGTTTGAAGGAGAAAGAGAGAGAGAGAGCGAGAGAGAGAAAGATAGATAGAGAAAGATAGATAGAGAAAGATAGACAGAGAGATAAAAAAGGATTCTTTTTAATAAGGGAGAAGGTGAAGGAGGATGGACGCAGGAGAGCAATTACATACATCTCCCAAAACACACGATCCACAATGAACTCCCGAACTGTGTCAAAGGGTACGTTATCCGAGGCGAATGAAAATATCGAATGCAGCTTTCATGAAGAAGTCGAGCAAAGTGAGAGACGTCGGCTAGCGAGTTTTCTCCTCGAGTATCGCCTGAGGGTCATCAGAAATGAGTTGCTCCTTCCCTTAATAAAAGATCGTGTAAGTACTAAGAGATGAGGAAGTCTCGGTTGTTATTTTCCTCTGCTCGGGGCGAGCGTCCTAAAACCCAATTCGCGTAAGCATCGACCCATCTCTCAGCTAACAAGCTGAATACACTTAGCAGGCGTCCCGAATAACTTTTTTCTTCGCCTTTCCGCGACTGTAAACAGGATTTCAAAGAATGAAGTGTGCCGTTCAAAGTATATGTTGATGTAACTATGAAATACTAACAAAAACATAAAAAAATATTCTTTCCCTAAACTAATAAATTTTTTTTAAATTTACAAACCATTCATGAATTGCATTATAATATATCCAACGTATTTATAAATACTAAACGTACCATTATTCAGCAAAAGTATACACACAAAAGATTTGCATTTCTGAATTTTCACGATTCTCCTAAATTAAACATTTCCCAAATTCAAAATTATGTTTTAAAAATTCAATACACGGGAAATATATTAATAAAGCAAATTAGGAGTTCTTAGCAACAGACTCGAGTTGGACCTCTGAAAGCGTGATTCCCTTAAAAAGCCAACATTTGCCAATGGCATTTGTATCCACTTGTGCTTGTATCACGACATCCCAATAAACAGATACTGCCAACACTGATCAGTTTTATCTAGAGAAACTTTATTAAAATATTCCATTTTATTCCTTGTACATTATAACATCCACTAATCTTAATATTGCAAAACAAACTGGACCAAACATTCCTTCCTAACGTATGCCGACAGCAGAGAACACCTTACAGCACCCAGACCTCCTTAAGGGGACAGAGGTGGCACCGTTGTGAATTATCCAAGAGCGGGATAGTTCCCGGCAAAGAGATTGCCTTCGTTACCTAAGTGAGCACCTATGTATGGTACCCATCGTACGAAATTCATAGTTCTTCTATATCGCTTAAAGTTTTCAACAATTTCACGCTAAGTCTACAGAAGACTTTGCAAGGCCACACCTGTAAGCGTCTTTTTAATAACAGAAAACTTTTGAAACTAATGTTCGATCAAGAAATTAAGTTTTTTTTTCTAGCCCATTCAAATACGCGACAGAGAACTTTCGTGATTTCGACAATAATTATAGTCTGTTCGCTATCTCTTCATAGAGCAAGTAGCCTATCACGAACGTTTCCCCTTCCATCGCCCCTCAAATCTTTCGCGCGGGAAGACAGATACCCAATCACGAACAGCAACAGCAAGGAAACGGCGGTAGAAATGGCAACGCAGACTAATGTGAACGCTTCGAAATCAAGAGTAACAATGAGTTCCCCCCACTACCTTCCCAAACGAACCGTCTCCTATTGGATGCTGCTAAGTGGCGTACGCCCCGTTTTCAAGGCCAAGAGACTTTAGATAGTGAACACACTATAGACTACATTCAATAAGACAGAAATGGGAAAGAAAGAGTTGGTTTATGGGACAGAAGATGGGGAGAGTGAGAGAGAGAGAGCGCGGGAGGGAGGTGAGAGGGTTTAATGGGCCAGTCATTAGCACTTAGGCAAAGGGAATACAGGAAGGGGGAGGGGGGAAGGGGAGGGAGGGGAGGCGAATGCTTGGGTTGCGAGCATGTAGATGGAGCAGTAATTGATGAGGGAAGGATGACGGGAATAGAAGTGAGGGAGAGAAGCTGAGATGGGAGAGAGCAGGAGAAAAGAAGGTCATGCTGCAGTAGAGTGGGTGGAGCGAAGCAATTTGGAAGTCGAGGGAGAAGTAAGACTAAAGGACACAGACGTACTTCGACGGCGAATCGATAGTCGTCAAAACTCCTCTGGCTATATCTGTTAAAAACCAGGGGTCGTCAACCTAAGGCCCGCAAAGAAAGGATGGAAAAGAGACCTGTGAAATTTAACACGGAAAAACTCGTAATTTTAAAAAAATTATGGTCAAATTTTAACACATTATTTATTTTTTAAAATTTCGTTAGCGCTATGCCACAAAAACCCAACTTCCGATACAAATATTTCTTCCGGCTCACATAAGCACTAACAACTTCCTATGTAGAAAAATTGTCTAATTAAAACAATCGCAAATGAAAAATAACTTCAATATTTTATGCCTGCTTAATTATCACAGGAGAGGAAAACAAAAACCTAAACAAATGCGTTAACACAAGACAAGCCGCACGGCAGAAAACAGCAATAAATCAGGTCGTCGTCGGGCATTGTCAAAGTGGTTTTTCGTTGTTTTTGCCCTCTCTAACGGCAAAAACAATGAATGTTAAGAAAACCACTGCCAAGTGCGAAGAAGTCGAGGAGCGAAAAAGAGGACGACAACGGGGAGAGAGACGGGAAAAGAACGAGAGAGGCGGCACCTGTTGAGAGAATCGCGAGTGATGAGGACAGAGGAGGAAATTGTCCCCATTTTGGCCAAGTCGGAGCAGTAAATCACACAAATTTCCCCAATTACGGTGCAGGAAGCAACAAATGTAGGACGTGTCGAGGGTGAAAGAGGGCGGGATTGGCGCCATGGGCAAAAAATAAACGCGAAATTGAAATGGAAAACCGCCGCCAAATCACCAAACGGATTATAAACCACTTAAATACACATTCATGCTATTGCGTCGAATTTGCGGTTTCAGGGGAGATGTGTTTATAACGCCGCATAAAGCAACCTGTTTCATTTGCATCGTTGTAACGCTGTCCTCTCATCAATATCGATTCGCAGCACGAAGGTGATGAGACGGATAAGAGCGCTGCTTTTTTTCTTGTACTGCGATAATTATAAACCAACAAATTGACTACTATTTACAATTTAAAAAAGTTATAGAACACAGGACAGAATATAAATGAAAATTATAGTGAACATAAAGAGAGCGAGCGCTTCCTCCACGTATTTTTGAGCAGTTTTTTCAGCGAGTATTCCATATTTGCTTCCACATCAGTCAATAATCAGGTAATATTATGTGAAGGAGAATCATATTATTTTTTATTACAATCTAAGCTGTATTATCTCCAAACTTAATCATATAAATAAAAGTCTTAGTCTGTAGCAAATGTTGTGTGTAATGTAATGTGTAATCTCGCAAACGACGGAACCGAATTTGATGAAATTTCCAAGATAGCATAATGATATAATAAGAAAACGTGTCGAACTCGATATCAAAGACCCGGGTTCACTCCAGGGGATAATTTCCATTTCCCATAAGGTAACACGTAAAAATGGACATTTCGACGTGCAGGCTTTCATTCTTTTTTAGATTAAAATTAGAAATAATTGACCTACAATCGTCGGATATAAACCATTTTGAAGAAAACATTATAAACTTTCTTATTCTTTTCATCCTTTTTCCGCCTACATTTCGAAATCTCTCAATTTAAACGTTTAATTCACACAGTTTGAGGAAATCTTGCCATTTTTAACGGGATGTTACCTTGCCAACATATTCCACTGTTAGACTTCGATATCATATTGTTATTTCAATCCTTATGGGTATAAACGTGCATTGAATGCTTTTAATACGAGATAGAGGGAGAGAGTGTGGGGGAGAGAGAGTGGGGGAGAGAGAGTGGGGGAGAGGGAGGAGGGAGAGAGAGGGAGGGGGGAACGATTTTCAAGACAGTTGAAGTTTCTGATGTTAATATGATCTCCCTAAATAGTTTGAACGATCGTAAGTTTCCTCCCGTCGTTTTTGACGGGCTATACACTAGTATCTAAATAAATGATGTGACGTAAGCTTAATCGATTTTTAGCTTCCCCGAAAAGGAATGACGTCAAGAGATTAAACGATCAACTGAGATGGGAATTTCTAAAAGATAAGGTAAAAAAATGGATGGTTTCTGAGAAATTTTAACTAGCCAGTTGCGAAGCGACGTAACTGAAACGAATAAGCAGGTAGGTAAGTCGAATGTGAACAAATATACCCCAAAAGATAAGATCACATAGTATCGAAACATACTTCATACAATTTCCCCGAATGATAACAGAAGAGAAACAGCAAAATATATTAATTTATTCGCTTAACTCGTGCTTATAAATGGAAAGTTTTTGGGATTTTCACACCATGTTAATAAATTTGATATATTTCAGGAGCGCATGTTCTTCCAGACGCCAAATCACTACAACGATTCGCAAAGAAGTATACCCGCACAGCAGGGGCGGATCCAGAAACTTCTCAAGGGGGGGGGATCGCCCCTCCACCTATCGAATCCGCCCCTGCCAACTGTCCTATAATTTGAAAATCCCTACCCTTATCAGAATCCTTCTTCCCCTTTCTATACAGAGCTAATCTGCGGCGTATAATTGAGGATTTTTGCGAGGAATGAATTTAAGAAAGCGCCCAGTGGATTGCAATGGGGTTATCCAAGGAGGGGGCGATCGCCCCCCCCCCCCCCTGGATCCGCCACTGCCGCACCAAGTAATAGTCAGAAATAACATGAAATATGATATACCGTTATTCAAAAGTTACTGCAATGTAACCCATTTCATGCGGATAACTAAAATCTTTACCAATGGTTTGATGAAGATTCTGCTCCAGGAATGACAACAGGAAATTGAGAAAATCATAAAAATACCGACGAAAGTATTAAAAGCGTGCACACCACGTTTTTATAGTTTTAATAATAATCGTGGAATTTATTTATGACATGAAGTATCCCCACTGGTAAGAGGATTCTCTTTCCTATAATGCATCCGACGAAAAAATGGCCCTGAGGGTCTTTTACTGGAAGGAGAATGTGGTCACATAGTGTCCGAGTGTCATAGAAACTAGAGAGATGGCCACCCCCCGCATTCCTTTACATCTGACCTGACGGTGGCGTCGTCATAGAGACAGAACTGTCACGAACCTCTCATTGGCTCACCGACCATTTATATTTCACAAAATCCACTTAACTATTCCTTAGGCGGCTGAGCTTGTTATGGAGAGCTCTTTAGATGCTGCGAGTGTTGGCGCCATTTCCCGAAAATAACATTTAATCTGCGAATGAGGGACAGAAAAGCCAGGATAGAGTGAAAACACTCGATGGAGGAGAACGAACATTTATAAGTTGTAACTTTGACGAACAAATGAAAATTCTGGGGAAAAGCAATAATGTGAGAGAGGCGCTGAACACTGTTTATGCTAACATGTATTCTCCTTCTAACGGAAAGGGTGCTATACATAACTTTAAGAAAGGGAGAGTTCGGAAGGAGGAGGAAGGGGAAGGAGATATTTGTAAAGGGCGGACAAATGACCTCAACGGCGTAGGGTTTGTGGTCAGTGAGATAGGCGAAGAGGCCATCGATTTCCCTGATTAGATGACGATAGCCAACCAACCCAACCTTCCCACCATCAATTATCGAAGTGGAACAAAAGATTAAAAAGCATTAAATTCACGGTCAACTGGTACCAACGTTCAATATTTCGCGATACCAAAACAACGCAATTCGACGATTTAACATAATATACAAAGACGTATAAATGTTTCTCCTCAATTAAGTGATGATTCTAGTTTCTTTTTTGCACAAAAATATTAAATTTAACATAGCCTATAGGAAAATATGACAAAAGTAGATGATTTCATAGACCAATAAACGAAAGAAATTGCAATATGAAATCTGTATCTAGAAAATATATGACTATTTGAAGAGAATTTCTAAATAAATGCGGCGAATATTTCGCGAAATTCGCAGTATAATTTGCATGCATTTTTCGACAGGTCACGAAACACTCAAAATGTACCAAATTGATCATGAAAGTTTTAAGGCGGAAATCTCACAGCGTGTACTTAGGCTCCAACTCATAAAATTTGCGAAAAAAATTATAGTCAAAACCTTGCAAAAACCGCAATATCTCTACTATCGGTCTAGAGGAAAAAAAAAGATGGAAACGTCGATCCTTTTCTTTCGCCATCATAAACCACCAGCAAAAAAAACCCTCTTGGAGAAAAAATCCAATAAAAACGAGACAATGAAATACGATGTTTTGTAACTACAAACATTTCAGGTGGAAGGAAAGAAATGATGTAGTCACAATCGCAATTTTGCAGTACGTATCCCGGTTACGACATAAAACACTGGCGCCATCCCCGGAGCTAGCGAGGACCCGGCTGCATGGTCCGGCGGCCATTTCTAAGCTTACGTCACGCGCTCCCTAGCGCCTCCAATCGTTTGCGTGGGGAATGAAAGTCGATCATCCGCCATTACTGCAAAAAAATTGGGAGAACCAGGAAGCGTGACCGTACTACGCCGACAGGCAGCAATCGAGAAAGGAAATATTGGACGGGGTATTGTGAAAACTGATTCGAGCGGAAACGTAGAGGAAGGAGATAAAATATGGAAAATAATGGTCACCCAATATGTCAGAAAAGAGATTTAATAGGAAAAGAGTGAACTGCAATAAAATATATAAGAATGACCGCATTCGATCGTCAAACAAGTGGCAAAGAAGGAAAAACATTAATTGCATTATCTGTAAAATGTCACGACTCAAAAGAAGATAACACGCAATTACGACCATAAATCCGAAACGTGAATATAAGACCAACTCCTATCAAGTTTCCATTGATTGTAGCGAATCGCAACTATGGAGGCATTAAGTCAAAACTTACATTACCAACGAAAGTTAGTTTCGCAAAAGCAAGAGTATAAATGAAGGATAAGGAAATCGAGTCTTGTTCCGATTCTCAAGAAATACAAATTTAACAAGGAATATTAAAAAGATGTTTTCTCAGAAAAAGTTTTCATCCATCTTTACCTAGGTTAGTTTTTCAGTTAGGAAATTTTTTAGATATTATTTCTATAAGGAGGCCCTATTAAAAAGTAAAGTGTCATAAAGAATTAAAAAATAAAGCGCCACTTTAAAGTAAAATTTGTCACTTTAGCACTAATTTAGTATAAAAATACTTTTTCTATTGCTAATTAAGTAGAGTGAGAATTGAATCCTTTACGAGAGCTTGCATATTAATGCTTTTTCGGATAGAAATACAACTTCAATACATGAAAAGTGTATGATTAATCTAAGTCCACTGCCCCTAATTAATTTGTAGCAAAAGAAACATTTTCACAGAAAGTATGACCACACGCAAACGTTGGATTACCAATGACTCGATAGAAGGGAAAAAAATTAAATTCTAAAATCGCGCCAAGTCTTTTCCTGCCTTTCCACACATTTCTCTCGACTTTCCTTACGTCAACTCCTAAAATGCTATTCAAAGATTGACACATCAACGGGAGGATGTTAAGAGGTCGTAAAGGCAGGAAAAAAATAATAAAACTCTCGGTCCAGATATACAATCTCCTTCCTCCCAAGCAACAACTGTCCAACTTTCGCAACACTCTCGTCTCTCTCACACAGACGAGCGCAGAATAAAACAGGAGGATAATGCTTCGACGCTATCCGTTCGCGGATTGCGAATCTTCGAACAAAGGAGGAAAGAACGTATTCTTCTTTCCTCCCTTTTCTAGAGTGAGAGAGAGAGATAGAGAGAGCCCGCAGGAAAAAAAGGAACGCATCCGATAAATCTCTTTTGGGAACTATCCCTATTGGGAAGGATCGCTTCCTGCAGCAGCCCTCCTGCATAATGCGGACGAGGAAAAAGGGGAACGAAAATAAAAGAGCGACGTCAAGCGCCGACAAGCGTGTCAAACCGAAAGTCGCGCCCGAGTCGAAAAGAGCGAAAGAAAACTTTCACTGGCTATTCGATAAAAATGTCTGTGAGGACGGCACGAGCGGTTGTCACCCGCGAAAAGAGACATCCAGAAATAGATCGACGGAGAGAGACAGTAAGAGGAACCGGTAAAGGACCTTTATGAACATCAACTAGACCAGGGGTCGGCAACCTATGGCACGCGTGCCACTGGGTGGCACGCGAATATGTTTTCGTTGGCACGCGAGGAGATTCTGACATGGAACCATCATCTAATGACGAAAGTACACAAAATATATTTTAAAATAAATATACAACAACAAAAAAAGTACGCCATACACTTTAAAAAAATTAAATAAAAGGGTATCCATAACGTCGTAGTTATAATCCAAAAATAGCTTAAAAAGTTATTTTCCTGCATGAAATAACTAAAAGAGAAGATATGTATGCAGCCGTAAATCCACGGACACAAATGACGTTGCCCGTTTGACATTATTTGCACGATTTTATTTGGAAAAGCGGGACTGTGATAGAAGAAATTTGTGCCGTTTCTCCGATAATCGGAACTGCAAAAGGGGAAGATTTCTACATTCATAGATTTTGATTTAAAAAATAAACAGTTTTCTGTGACTATCGATGAGTTATCCGCAATGATGAGTAAAAATATTGGTTTTATTCAGCTACTCCAAAAATAGTTAATTGGCCTATTTTATCCTTATCGGTGGCTGAGTAGGGGCAATGTTCTCTCGTTTCGTCAATTGCTTTGATTAAAGTAAAATCTTTCTCCTTGGAATTGAAAAAGACTACCATCAGTGGGAGAATAAAGAATGGTTTGTAAACCTTATGTTTCTATCAGACATAAAGTCACATTTGAATAGGTTGAATGACAAGCTTCAAGGTAAAAGGTTGACCGGGTTTTACTTGTATGAAGGGTGGAAGTAATTCTGTAAGAAATTGAGCTCTTCGAGGACGATCTTCAGACATGGAATCTAAGTTACTTTCTCAAACTGAAACTATTTATTGATAGTGATGAAAATCTAAATTTATAATACCAAATTTACGTAAGTATATACATAATTCTCTTGAAGGAAGAGTTTTCGCGGCGATTCCAAGACCTCCAAACTCACGGTCCGATGTTTAAATATATAGGTATAATAATCGTATATTGTATCCTGAGAAAAAAACAGAAGTTGATCTCCAGCTGCAGTATTTTGAGCTTTTTGGGATTGAGATGGAGTTAATTGATTTCCTGAGTTCACCCTTGTGGATCGATAAGTTTTCATCTATGAAGGACGTGGTTTAAAAAAAAAAACGAAACCCGTTGCATAGATATTGCTCACGTACTCGGTCTCAGCTTCCAACAAAATTATCGGCAATGAAAAAAGTTGCATTCTCTCTGTCGTCTGGATTTGAAACTAGCTACTGTTGCGAGCAAGTGTTTTCTTTAATGAAAAAATACCCTTAATCCTGTACGCAATCTGCTGACAGTAGAAAATTCTGAATATTATCTTCGTCTTCAGACTACCAACTATCAAAATTGACGAAATTGGCGTAAAAGATGGAATGGTAAGGAAGCCATTAATTATATTATATTAATTTTCTTCTTTTAAAAACAGTAAAAGCTATTAATTTAAAAAAATCATGCTTGTAATTCTCGCTGGAATGTCTTATTAAAAGATTTTATGTTGGACGCATTTTTAGATGGCGCTATTAATTATGAAGAAAATGTTTTTTTAATCGTTTCAATGAGAAGTTTTTAAAGCAATTCATTAATAACTATTGTAGTTATATTTTTAATAAATCCTGCTAAGCAAAAAGTTAATGTTTTAACCTGTTTTTCTTAAAATGGCACGCGAAGAAGGGCGCAAAGAGAAATATTGATAAAAGTGGCACGCGACAGAAAAACGTTGCCGACCCCTGAACTAGACCATCGTTAAAAAAATGAGAAACGCTTCAGCCATCTTTCGACGTTGACCTTTTCGAGCAACGTCTCAACTTCCTCACGATGAAAACTTACGCAAAGTTATCAATATTACGAAATTACCGCAAGAACATCCAAGATCGTGAACCCCTTCAAAAAAAAGAGATATAACTATTATGCCGATAAACCATTCGTTTATGTAAAAACTGAGGCTCTTAAAATCTATGGCGAGGAACCGGAATGATTTATACGACGTCATTATTCGACTAACAAAACTTTTTGGTTAGGACCTATAGATAACTCTGAATCTCTTTCCTTGTACCATTGGAATATATACACAAGTCTTTCCACGCATATATGCAAGTCTGCTCGAATTAGAATTTATGCACTCGGCTGGAAGAAGTCATTTTCGTTATGACTGCATTAAGAATATCCTCGATAACAGCGCAGAAAAATTTATTTTTGAGAAATGATTACTCCCATAAATAAAAGTTATAGCTTTACGCTGCCCAAAAAAATTAAACGTAGGGGAAGACGCTTACCACAGCATGAAACGAGTAAAAAGAGGCAATTTAACTCGTGGGGAATTCCTTTGATGCTCTTAAATCAAGAAGATTATGTAAGCGTACCGCATGTCCTTTCAACTGTCACAAACAGGTGACGCCGATAATTCATAAAAGGAATGTTTCGATTGGAATAATATGTCGAGATCCTTTTGAACTCGGTAAGAAATTACGCAGGAGTGACCAAAATTAATATTTTCTCTTAATCGCAAATTAGGAGATTTCTTTCTAACTTTAAAATTCTCTTTGAAAATAGTGAAAATAGGATGATATAATTTTCCTCGCGCCATTAAGTCGAAGGCTACGATGGAAAATATGCGACTTCAACTATGTGAAAATAATGGACATCTAAAAAATTAGTGATCCATATCATAGGTGGAAAATAGTACATAGTTCTCGCATCGTATAAAATATACACATTACGCGAAATAATCACTTAATATCTTTAAAAACGAATCAACATAAGCTTATCAAAGGTAAATAAATAACATAAATATTTTATGAAACAACATGAAAATTAAGAATAAAAAATTATATTAATACAGTTTTTGTGATTGAACAGAATGGGTAGACTATTCACAAGGAAAGTTTTGATATTGTTTTGTTCTTATGAAGGAATAATCCTTTTTCGACTTTGTTTATTACTTATAATCGCTTTTATAACTTTTACACCACAAACAGATACTTTAATGTTACACGACCGCATGAAACCAACGAAAAAAATCATTGCATACTAAGCTAGGAGGAAGCACAGACACTATCACCCTCAGAAGCATTTTCTTTAGGATAAAAGGCATTCCTCGAACTTCCGCTGAAGAAGAAGAGTAAAAAAAACAAAACCCTGAAATAAGTCCTACCGACGCCTCTACAAGAACAGCACTCCGGGTAAAAATGGAACAAGCCTCTTATTCGCTCGTTTGATCCGCTCGAGACGTTTACCAACCGCGGCGGAAAACACAAACGCTAAGTGGCCCAAAGGTCACAGGTTAAGGAGCGGCGGAGAGGAATTGAAAGGGTTGTGAGAAAACCGCCGATTAAAAAAAAACGATGTCATACATTTCTTATAAAGTTATTCGTTACAACAGAGGACATATTTCACGTGAAAATATTATTCTTTCCGCTCGGAAAAAAGTGTTCCGATCTAAGCTTTAGCCCTTCGGCCGATCGTGAGAAAGCTCCGGAACTTAAACGTACGCATATGGCCGACGCAAAAAGCGCGCCGAAATAGGCGTTCCAATTAAAAAGAAATTAATAAAAAAAAAGAAGGAATCGGGGCTCCGCCCAAAAGGTTAAAGGGAATTCACTGCCAAGGTCAATTCCGCAATAATCCCATTAGGTTTGTATTTGCGGAACGGTCCGGAGTTCCTAGGCGTAGACCACTTTACGGACTTTTTTTTACCTCCGAGATCACAAATATTTGCCTTGGCTGTCGCGAGGTCGTTTTTCTGCGGCTAAAATGACGCAAGCACGGTGACCCCGCAAAAAAAATCGCGAATTAATTACTTTAATGTGTCAACGTAAAAAAAGTTTCTTTCTTCAAATAGAGCATTACATACCTTATCAATTACTTTGGATTCTGAGCGTGACCGAAATGGTCACGATGGGGTGCATTTTATATCCAAGTTGAGGAGAATTATTATTGTAATACACATTAATGATAATAATTTATGATAATTCACATTTGGGCCTGTGATTTGTTCGACGCATAAGTGACAATAAAAATAATATAATAATGATTTACACCTTAATCTAAACAGGTTCTCCTCATTATTCACCCCAAATTCAGATATGTAATGAATAATTCACAAGAGAAAACTTTACTTCATAATTTCATATTGCATTAAAATTATTTTATTTTGTATTTTTCTATTTACATGACGACTGACGCACGATCTTAGCTTTCGAAGAAATGTATTGATTTACACAATTAGATAAAAGCATACAAGCTGTAATAAATTACATTTTTTGTCCCAAGCAGCTCTAAACGTTACGAAATACAAACAGCAAGACGCAATGGAAAGCGAACCATAATATGACCTTATCAATATGCAACGCCGCAAGTGACACTGCGCCCGAAGGATGATTAAATGCTACATCAAACGGAAGAGGGAAAAGAGTTATGCAACAGAAAATCGAAATCGCTCCAATAAACTATATACATTACAATTTATAACGTATTATTTTATTTTACAGTTGTTATAATAACAAATCCAATTTGACCTCTGGGCTATTTATCACGGCGTAGAATTTCAATTTACATTCCTGTTCTTCTAAATCATAAATGCCATATGCATATAACCAGAGCCATATAGAGGGGGGTGGGGGGCAGCAGGGCCATTTGGTCCCGGCCCCGTGCCCAGAGGGCCCCCAAATTGTATTCTAAAGGTTTTTTATTCATATATTTGTATGGCTCTCAGGCCATGCATATAACAATCATAAAATAAAATGATACGTTCTAAATTTTAATACTATGGAACTGTACCAAAATCACCATTATATCTAACCTAAGCATTAAAAGCAAAGGAGGAAACTGCAACACGTGGAAGAATTCCCAAAGGCAAAAGGAAAAAGGTCATCGAATGAGATAAAAAAAACGTATTATATGCCAAGGAAAAAATTTGCAAATATTTAGCAATGACTTCGAAAATGATAACGACCGGATATTGAACACGAGTTGTTCGCTAATGGCTATTTTAAACGGAAAAAAATCGAAAGCGTTTGACTATTGAGTGAAAATTCACAAATTCGCGACGGTTTCTCAACCCCCGAGAACTCCCGCGTTTCCGCCTTCGTCTCGAACTCGTGATTAGTTAATAGGTCCTCCGGTAATTCGACCGAAACTCGCCACGCGAAACCAAATGGCTCGTCATACGCAGGTTACTACGCAGTTTCGAAATGTCGCACAAAAACACACCCTGAAACAAGGAGAACGGTCGGCTGGGATCGATCGATGTTTAGGCTACGCATTGCGCAAACAATCGACGACGGAAAATCGCCATTCTTCCTACCCTCCTTTTCTTTCCCTGGATGTATACGCCTTTCCCCAATTGCGTAACGCTTCACCCGGAATCTTAAAGAGAGTTGGCCTACTCCATCGTCCGCCTCACTCCCCCAACCCCTACACCACACAGCACCCCGGAGAAGGAAAGTACGAGACGGTTTCTTCCCGTAAACCTTGACACCAGCAGTTGGGGTGGAGGGAGAGGATGGAGAGGTGGCGAGCTGGCGCCTATGAGATGCTTCGAAAGAAACCACGCCACCCGCCACACCCACCGAGAATCGGCCAATCAGTGCGATTGATTTAGACTCTAAACGTGATCCCACGCATAAACACTCCCCCCCATTCCACCTCCCACGCCGTCGTTCCGTCTCTCCCTCCCACCCTCCCCTTTTAAGCTCCTCTGTCGTCCTTTCGGATTCTCACAACCCCTTCTCCGTTCCACATCGAAGGTCTCGTCCAAGCTAGTGGAGGCGCCACCGTTGCCTACGTCATCGGGGTGGCGCGATGCTACTCGAAAGGAGATCGAGACGCATTTAAAAGAGAGGGTGGGGGCGGTGAGGGAGAGAGAGAGAGATATATATATATAGGTGGATGAAGCGAAGACTGGGTGAAGGGAAATAAAATAAATAAAAATATGGAGATATGACGCGTATATAGGTTTCCTACGCATCCCGCGAGAGCATGCTTCATTTGCAGATAATAGTACGTTTTCAGCGCGTGCGACGGAAAAAGAGGCACGCAGAACTAATGGCATGCGAAAGAAAAAGAGATGACCCTGACTCATCCATCGAACGTTACCCTAGACGAGGGATAAACGAAATGTTGACATTAATGTCTGACGGTTTCTCCCTTTAACTATTTTTACTGCCGAGGTTTCTAATGAAACATGACTGGGGAGAAGGTATATAACGAGAAAAGGCTTAATTTAATTATCGTGGCTAAAAGTCGTCCATTCCATTAACTGTAATTGCAATGCAACGTTTGGGAATCAGTCAGATTGTGGAAGCTAAGCATAGAGAGCCTTCAAGCAACACTAACATTTAGTGTAATAGAAATTTCTAGAAATATAAAGAAATATTCTTACTCGAACACTAAAAGGAAAAGAGTTCTTTACTTCATCAGAAATCATAACTATAGTTCTAATGCTAATTTTAACTCCTGATCCATATCATGAAATAACTTCGATCGCTAATCCTGCTATCGCATTAGCTAGAATAATGATCGAATTTTATGCTTTCATTTTAAATTTATTAGTAAAATATTATACTTTGAATCGCTTACTTAACTGGTTGAAAGACTTCATTATTCTTATTATGCACTGTATGAAACATTAATGCTAAGTTATGTTGGTGCGACACATTTCTGACAAGAATTTCTTCTCTGCAGAATTGACTGCATAAGTGGAACGACGAAACTCTTGAACAGGGACGTGTAACCTAAGGTCGGCAATATCATTTAATGTGCTCGTGAAGCTCTGATGAAGAAACGGTCGGCGATATTTAATGCCGAGAATTTTGCATATTTTAATTTAAACTGATGGCATAAAATCTTACCTAGTGAAGTTTTGACGTTTAAAAAAATTTGACGATTTTATTTTTTTAAATTACACAATCTCTTGAATAATTACCCTAGTAAATTCTCATACGCCCCGCAAAGACATTTGCAACTTTTATTGCGGCCCGCCAAAACACATTACGAATGCAGCCCGCCACGTAAACAGGTTGCACATCTAATGTAACATTCCCGCCATTGCGCAATTTTTCGCGTGACTAATGACGCAAAAAGTATCAAAACCACAAGGACAATTTTCAAGGCCGTTAGATAATCCACTGCTATACAATTCGCAATTACCATATGGCTGATGCATACACGAGGCCTCATCTCTTCACTAATCTGATCCGCAATTATCTTTTGAGGACGCGGCCTTGACAATAAGAAGCGTCAAAGCCTATCGCGATCATGACACTAACAAGAAAAGAAATTGTAAATCGCTGGAGCATTATGTTTGGGTTATGGAAAAACGTTTCAAGGTTAAGGACCCAAGGAATTTTTTTTAAGTATAGCCTCGCTTATATACTGCGTACACTAAATATAACAAAGAGAAGGCCACAGCGGTAATAATTTGACGGATTTCCTTGATATGAAACAAGCGCAAGTGAAACAAAACATGGATAGAAATTTATCGTACTGTTAAAGGAAATGAGCAATAAATTTTTACGGCCGACGCAAACAAACACAATATTCGCAATTCTCTCCTGAACTAAATGTGCATCATAGCGATATGGCATCGCAAATAGAATAACTCTTGAAACTTTTAGAAAGTGCATACAGACGTTAACAAGGTAAACATAAAAACATGACGAAGTGCAAAATGAAACCGGTGGTAATAAAATACATTTTCCGGATAATTTATCTGTTCTGCGTTTATGAGTAAATTCCCATAATGTTGCATTAAAGATAATTGACAATAATATCATACGTAACTCGATGCCGCACTTGAAAAAAAACGGACAACAAATACCATAGTTTCGCAACTCGGCAAATATAAGCTATTCTGTAGCAATTCTGTTGTAAAAACTCAAAATGCTCGCACAATTAAATTGCGACGAGCGATCCAGACAAGCCGAATATAAAAATTTTATGCGCACAATGCGAAATTTTTATATTATACGGGAAGCAAGTGGACCATTCAAAGCCTTCTCCCTTCCACGCCTTTGCCCTGCAATAATACGACTGACTCGGACATGACGCAGCATAACAAATCTGCCTTCCGTCCGTCAGTCATTCACAATTTGAGGATACTGCGTGCAGATAATTTTCACTGACAAATGGCATATGGCGCATCCGCCACTTTCGCAACATTTGGATTAACCAGATGCGTATTCCAGCTACGAAGTTGTCGCCCTCAATGAAAATTCGCCGATTTTTTATTCAATATTAAAATCATACGTACGAGAATTACTCAACCGCTTCGTAAAAGCTGTTAATGAATTTTAAGTCATATTTTATAATGAAGAAACGCCAACATAAAAAACTTTAAACTATAAAATAATGCGACCAACAGACTGTTTAGGGAATAACAAACCCGTCTTATACTGGGAGGCAAATTAGCAGTTACATGATAACAACTGCTTCAATAGATATGAAGGGCATATATTATAAACTATAATTACTAGCGATGAAGAACGAACACATTCGGAGGAGGGAAAAACTTAAGTAATGAGGACAACTATAGACTTAAAGGAAATAGGGTATATTGTGCCCGCGAGCACCAGGTTAGGAACCCCTGTTCTAAACAAGCCATTTTCCAAAATAAAAAATAGTAGACATAGTTGTAGCTTATTTTGCTAATAATAAATAAGATAAAAAATTAATAGATAAAAAAGGTACGGAACAAAAAACAAACCTTCTTCCCTCCAATATTACAACTCACGCTTTCTTGCTTTTTTCAGCAAAGCTACGTATTATTTTCTTCGATCCAATTTCAGCGCTCTTTCCCTTTCATTACAAATCGCGTAGTATAGATACATTCAGCCTGGGCCCCTTTATCCTCATGGCCCGAGCGCGACGGCGCCCCTGGTCGAGACAGTGTTCAAAATAATGTACGATGAGAAAACGGGAAAGAGAAAATAGGAAAAACGGTATCGTGGAAATTTGGAGGAGGAATGATGAAGTGGATATCGAGATTTTCATAGAAAGAAATGTTGAAAATTATAATACTCGATGGCAACTCTGAAAAAATATAATCGCCTGTTAAATTTTCCTGCTGCATCTTAATTATATTCCAAGGAAATATACTAAACAATTATTCACGCGAAAGATCATATTTCATGGGAGAGAGATGCTATCGCAGTATAGGTTTTTCATTCATTCCCTCCACAGCCTCGAACTTTTCTTCTCAAACGCTTTATTCGGCGCCGCTTCGCCAAAGCGTTGGCCGGAACGCGTACTACATGTACCGGATAAACGAGGGCGCGTTATTTATATATATATACGGAAAAGCTGGCCTTGGTCCAAATGTCTCCCGATCACTAGCAGGCACATTCGTATTTCACGGTCTCCAGCTCGCACCCCACCCTCCCACATGAGGGTGGGCGGAGACGAGGTTAACAACAGAAGGGGGATGAGGAGGAGGGTGATGATGGAGGGGTGGTTGACAACAGAAGATGGGGAGGGAGGAGGAGGGTGATGGAGAGGAGGGAGTAAACCAGTGGAAAATGTACACAACGGGCTTAATGTGAAGCAGGTCGCGTTCGTTGCTTACATTGCGCCCGACACTCCAAAACTGCTATGATCGTTCCAAATATTAACTGACCACTGCACTTCACGTCTAAATGGTTAATTTTGATGTTTGCCTTTAAAGTTATAATGCAAGGATGGTAGAAAGCTAATGAAAGAGGGTCTAACTAAGTAGAGCTCTCCAACAGGGAAGCGGAAAACAGAACTCCATCCAACAAAAATTTGGGCTATGAGGACTGAATTAGATGATTTAGGAATGTTAATCGTAAAATAGACATAAAAAACTTGATGGAGACAAAACAAATGTGAAATCGATAGGTAAAATAATAAAAAACGAAGTTAAATTATAATGATTAACTGGAGAGAATTATGACTGGTAAAGGTTATGAGAAGGTTATCGAATTAAGTATTCTAATGAAAGGAAAATAAAGTGAAAGAAATGGGAATATGAACGGAAAGTACCGGAGGTTTCGAACCTGAGAGCTCAAAATTACGAATTAATCAACACAATTCATTAATTTATTATTAACGGAGAAATATCGCACACATATAATGCATAATTGGCTCAAATACATATATCGAGGTAGAGTATCGATCGATATTTCGTTTCATTTGCTTCAAGCAATTACTATTAGTTTCCTTGCACATTAACACAGTTTCGTTTAAATCTATTTGCTTTCAAATCCATTTCAAAATTGAGAAGCAAAAATATCAAGTCATGGAAAGTCACTTTAAATTAGGAAAAATTGTCTGTTCCTAAAAGTATAGGAAAGGCCCTCTCTGTTACGAATGCAGAAAATGGCCTTACGATCGACAATCCGAAGCGATAAAGACAACTCTCCCCATGCTCATATATTATGTTGCTGAGTCTCTCAATTTGAGATGATAAACGATTTCTTGGTAAATACTACTGTAAAGCTGGATGCTTGCAAAGACTACGCACGTAGTTGAACAGTGTTGGATGGGTTGCATAAGATACAGGAAGCGAGAAAATATGTATTTTTTTACTACAATAGTTGCATTTGCCATTCATTATAGACTCGATTACATGACAAGAACAATTTAACTTCTTTCACTTACACAAAAAAGATATTCATTACTGGAGCACTAACCTTTACAATAAACACCTCGAAATAAAGCGCTCGAGGGGATAATAACTGACCATAAAATACTTTTCATAACCCAAAGTAGAGCATAAAATTTCGCCAGAAAGGAAATTACAGGATTTATACAGCCCCCCTGCTTACCAGTAAATCTTGAAAAGCTCTTCACGAATATCCTGCCGGATAATCTGCATGAAAACTTCGACTTGGCTCAGTACAGAATAAACAGCACTGAGAAGCTGAATCAGCACATTGGATCATGTCCAAATCGACAAGAGTCATCTAGACTACAAACTAGTATTAACCAGCGATCTTCTATAAAAGGACTTTGTCCTTCGATAATTTATAATGACTGCACAGAATTATAAATGTGAAAAATAACTATAAATAGTTTTACCCTCCCTCTGGGAGTCGCAACAAAGCGGCAACACTGACGCACAATACGGTATTAATGCGATGAAAATATAAGTCATCCTAAGCATAAATAAACGGACTCTTAGCCGATCGCGTTACATTTTTAATGCCAAATATACAGAAATTCTACACCCGATAGGAAAATTTGATCTATTTAGAGAGCGACCGGATTTTTCATCAATTTGGTGACTAAAAACATTAAAATTAACATAACTGAGCAGCGAGAAGAGAAAGTCACGCATAATTCTCGTATTGCAGACGAAATGAGCATAAGATAAGAGAAAACTGACCAATGAATTTTCTTACTTTATCGAATAAAGACCAAGAGGAAAATCGCCAATAAGGTTAAAAAGAGCATGAAGTGGCAGCGGTGCATGCTGGGAACAGAAAAGAACGGAAAAGATGGAAATAGGCAAAATCCTGGGCAAGTACATGTGGCACAGCTGGAAAAAGTTCAGACACTAAAGTACCAATGGGTCGACAATACCGAACCTGTACGAAATAAAATTTATGCTGGGTCCGAAGGGAAAAAGAACAGCGTAAAAACAAAGAAATATCGAGGCGGCCATGAACGGCAAGAATTTATGGGAAACCCTAAGTACATCATCGGTCTGTGTCTACCTGATTATAATATAACCGTATATGTCTGTCTTGGCATAAGCATGAATGGCATACAAAAACCTTTTCATAACACGTCTACAATTTCAACCTTTCTTATTCCGTTTCCTTCAAACGGAGGAAAAAAAATCAACGCATGCCGAAATAAACGAAATTTCCCTTTGCAAATATTTTAGCACCACGACGTAAACCCCCCTTCCCCCCCCCCCCCTCCCCGCAAGCAATACCCAATGATATTACACCTCTGCCTACGGAGACAGTAAACGCAATCCGACCGAGAGGGGAGCGAGAGAAGCAAAGTACGTGAACCTCGAACTTCTCCGTTGCAATCCAAAGTCCCATTCATAATATTGGATTCACTAGCGCACTAAACAGCCCCGTGCGTGCTGAGACCATCAGAAATGCGGGAAAGAATAACAGGAAAGACGGAAAGCGAAGTGAGAGCGGAAGGAAAAAGGAGCAAAATAAGATCGAGGGAAAAGATGGCGGGGATGGATATGAAAGAAAAAAAAGAAGGTTCTTGCGTCAACGGAGAGAGAGTGGAAGAGGAGGTTCTTTTCATAGCTATATCCCTTCTATATTCTGGCCGGGCATGCAACTCACGCCTTTAATAACGACCGTACGTGGGCAAAATAGGCAGCACTTAAAAAAAAAAAAACGAGCATCAAACTGAGGAGAGATTGGCGGATGGAGGAGTGGGGAGGGAGAGAGAAAGGAGATGCGACGCCCACGTCAAAAAGCCACTCCCTCCTTTCCTTATTTCCCCCTCCCCTCCTCCCTTCATCCCACTAACTTGACCCGATAAGGCACCACCTGGTACCCTATCGCTGGAAGGAAGACCATCCACGTCCGCCTGTCACGTGACACGCTCTTGACGTAATGCCAAACACTTCGTATAAACACGTATATGGCTCACGGATGTGACTTTTGGAGCGATAAATGCTCTAATGTGCTGCAAATTCAATAACGAGAGAATGGGTGTTTTTCATTCTTCTAATGGATGGAATTTCCCAAGAAATTGCTGTAACCCTGAAGATTATAAAAAGTTATAAATTTTGTATCAAGATTTTCCATTAAATTAATATTTTTTTTAGATTATCAACTACCAGTACTAATAAACAGAAGTTAAGGTGAAATTTCAATTGGGAAACATTCCCTTTTTGTACCTGATTATCGACTCGCATCGAAATTTAATGATATCAGAACATGCATTGAGAAACATAAAAAGAAAATAAAATAGAACGCATTTCGCATTTTCTACAGCATAAAAATTTTCATTGGCTTTCACACGGCGGACAATACAAATATTAAAATATAAAGCCATATCATAAAATAGAGCATCATATAATAGCTTAACTGTGTGACCTTAGGTCGACTTTCACGGTCTGGACCGAATACCTGTTCGATTATAGGGAGGGATAGGGATTGGAGATAAGGCACCCTAAACACCAATGCTTTCAGGTTTCGATGGAAATCGTAAACCCAGGCAGAGCGAATAAGGTTTCCACAAATGCTCCAGAAAGAAACGTGACTTGGTGTCGAGTAGAAAGTGGGACTCGGAATCCTTGCAAAGGCAAAATTGTAACCAGTTCAATTTCCGGTCACGACCCATTTTAATCCAAGAAGGGATTAATATTTCAGCAAAGGTCGAGCCTTTAAGAACAAGAGTTACACCAGAGCCAACAAATTACGTAACAACAATTACACTCCGTAAATATATATATAGATCTAAAGCTAAATTTACTTTTAAGCACTAAGCATTAAAAAAGAATCAAATATGAACAGGAATTAGATCGTTGTATTTAAATTATTATTCCATGTATAAAAATGTGCCAGGATCACAAGCTTTGATATAACTAATATTCCAGTTTACACGGCATCGTAATGTTCGTTGTTATTTCAATTAAAAATCTAAATGAAAAATAGAATATAAAAAACATAAAACTACCAATTTGAAATAAAAGGCTTGATATCAAATAGGTACCTTGCATTAAACTTTTAAATTTGGTTAACGTATTTTTTAGTTCGGCTGTATTTTTTTCTCTTTTACAGAACAAAAAATCTAATTCTAAATAAGAATCATTCCCAAATGAAATGATACGCAGTGCTTCAAGGGAATACCATACACAATTATTCGCAAGCGTTCGTCCGTGCGTTCAGTCATGGGTGTTTTTTAGTCAATTCCAGTTGGAATTAATAACTGAAATTTCGTACATGCAAGGTGGGTTGTGACTCAGAAAAATCGCAAATCTCAGAAAATCCCCGGGGTCGATTCCAGGATCCTTTCTTTTTCATAATCATTGGATCGAGTGTAGAGCATTTTAAATTTGCATTTTAAATTAGAATAGAATGGGAATTTATTCATCATTGTAACAAAATTAAAATAAATATTGGAATGTAAATGCAGAATGAAATAACTATTTACACTACTTTTATATAAATATCAAACGTACGTCAGAAATAAAAAAAAGAGAAACAGATTTCTGAACTGAAACTATAATCATATCTACGATTGAGGTTTAATATGAAACAGAAATTTTGATGTGATTTTTCCCCGTTCTATAAAATGGAAAAGGAAAAGCGAAGACGCCTAGAATTATGATGAAAATTGTAATGTGACAACACTCAATCACAGCACTCAAAAACATTGAATCGGACAATCAATTAATCCCATATTATAATTGTTCGGATACAGCAAAAAGAATGGCAGGGTGAGACTTTTTCAAATTGTAAAAATGTAATGGTAATAAAAGACTAATTTCCACTGAAAAAAATGTACTATTATATGATCTTACCACAACATTGAGCCTCCCGAAGTGGATTTTGTACAAAAATATAAACCAAATTAACAAGGCCGGATTAAGGGACTCTGGGGCCTTTGTGAACAATTTTTCGAAGACGGCCACCACCACACAAAATGTCTGGGGCCTCCGTGGGGTCCCTCTAATCCCGAGGCCCTGATGCAACTACGCCACTGCGCCCCAGTAAATCCGGAATCGGAAATAAAGCTAAAACATATCACAAACTAAGAGTTCATACCGAGCGGACGGTTAAAAGAACTGAATCGCGATTTCCATACACTAATACGATCGGCGTATTATTTTAAAACTCACAGCTCATTTTAAAAAGACTAAAAACAACTCCCATTATTGAGCGATTCAGCTCGTGACGATTGAATGAACAAAAACTTGCGAGGATCGAGACGAAGCCCAAATCGCATTAACGCAGCGCCATCATCCCCGATGCCCTTGAGGAGGGGGTGTGCGAAGAAGGACGTGGAAGGGGGCAGTCTAGCACAAAACAAACTCATCAACATGAAGGACCTCAGAAAGCGTTTACATGCTATGCTGAGGTGAGCCCTCCTTGTGCTCCATTAACCCTAGACGTCTAGTCTATATATGACGTGAAGAGGCGGAATCAATCGGGCGTATGTAATATGCGAAGGGTGGGAGGCTGAGGGATGGAGGTGGGAGGCTGAGGGATGGAGGTGGGAGGCTGAGGGATGGATTGCAGAAAGACGAAGGAGAGAATGAGAGAGAACGGGGTTCGCTCGGATGGCGCTTTGTGCCCGATGGTGCTGCTCCTGTCCGGAGACTCGCTGCACTCAGTAAACAAAGGCGTGGCGCATTGCGGGCGGCGACGACAGCGCCTCATTTAGTCTCCTGGTCTAACAATAAGTGGCGATATGATGGACACCCAAGCGGAGAAAAATTAAATCACGGGGTGAAATGCGGACAAAAAACGAGACTTTGTAATGGTAGGAGGCGAAATATGAGGCACAAACGGAGGTAAAAAAAGGAACGAGGTGATTAGGAAAATACCACTCCCAAAATACCTAAACTCGTTATTTCAACAATCTATTTGAAAACCGATCATACAACAGTAATTCAATATGAACAACCCATTTTTTAAAGGAGCACGTAACACGGAGTACGGCTCACAGTTTTTTTTTCATGTTATCGTTTTCCTATAAATTACTACATAGAAACGAACGTCAAACGCACGATAACGCGAGTTAAGGATTGCGCCAAAAAATTAAAAAAAGGATTTGAAAAAAGAATGAAAGCTTCCAAAAATTCTTCGATTAATTCGAAATGAAAATAACAAACTGGTGATGATTACCGACGGAAAACACAATGATGAAAAAAAACCCGTAGTTATCCTTTCTTTGGATTAAAATTTTTCGAAAATATCCAATCGATGATGACAAGAGAGTTGACGGTAAATTCCATCCATTCCATCCTACGGAATGCATCGATTCCGAGTCACACGAGAGAGTTATAAAATGGCCAAAAGCAGGAGCATCTAAAATATTTACGAGATGGGAAGTTGATAAATGCGATTTATGCCATGAAAAGAACATGTATTGAGCGGAAAAAACGAAATTTGTGGAATGCGAAGTGAAAGGAAAACGGTCGCTGAGGGGGAAATGATTGGTAGTGAATTCGAGTGAACACAATGAAAAATGACTAGGTGCTCATTCGCATAAGTAATTTTTCGTCAAAATGGCTACTGCAAAAGTACGTAAAAAGAATATTTTGTAAATAATATTTCTAGTTATATTTTTTGAAAAATCTACCTAATTACAATTTGAGCCGGCCGGGTTAGACTGGTAGGCAATGCGCCTGCCTTCTAGCCCAAAGGTCGCGGGTTCGAATCCCGCTTCGGGCATGGATGTTGTGTTTGTCTTTATTCAAATACATGTAATTGGGGTTTTCCTGTATGTATTAAATAAAATATTATTATTATTATTGTGAAATTTGGCAATTTTCCAAGTCGTTGCAAGTTCTTTTAAGACCTTTAAATTACAAATTTTATCTCTAACTAATTGTTGATCTAACTAAAAATGTTAACATTCACCATTCAAGCCCTCTAAACCTGTATGACGTAGCATAATTAAAAGCTCTATAACAACCCGAAACAAACGAATGAAGACAACCGAGTAACTACATTTACGAGTGTCGGTATATTTAATTATACGTCAGAAATCGTTGCTCTATCCCTTCCTGGTTCTCAGTTATTAATTATATTAGAAAAAGTGTCAAACTACGAAATAGTCTACTTTCTAGAAATATACGATGTAATAAACAAACATTTCTTCAGTCTTTCGTAGTTCCAATCTGTGTGTGTGTACGTCGCCATCTATCATCCATCCGAACAAGCTCTGATTTTTTTATTATCTGCTAGATCTCAGGAAAAGAGGGGCAAAGACGAAACGGTAAAATTTGCATATAACTGGCATTTTAATGGAATATATTATATAATATATTATTAAAATAAAAACAATATTTATCCCAATCTCATTAGTTGCGTCGGTGGCGTCACCGGATGTATTTGCACCGTTCCCATGGGCTGCTACCAATCTTGCAAGGGTGATACAAGCCTTCATGAAGGTGTCACAAACCGCTATATATATATATATATATATATATCGAGTGAGGTTAATATAAAAGTTATTAAAAAGAAATCGGAACGGCGTAAAAAACCGTAGAAAATCAAGACTGCCACCGAAATCCGGAAAAAAAGGAAAAGGATGAGGTTGGGTATGGGGAAAGATTGGGGAGGGGGAGGACGAGGGATGGGGGAGACGAGGGATGGGGGAGACGAGGGGATGGGGGAGACGAGGGGATGGGGGAGACGAGGGGATGGGGAGACGAGGGGATGGGGTGACGAGGGGAGGGGGGAGACGAGGGGATGGGGAGACGAGGGGATGGGGAGACGAGGGGAGGGGGGAGACGAGGGGAGGGAGGAGTGCGACGGAGGAATAGAAAACGGGACCGTGTCGCAATGGCAAGAGAAAGTATTTTTTTATAACTTCAAAATTGTGAACAAGTAATCTGTCACCATCTGCGACAGCTTTTTCTGCGGGGAGGAAGCGACGGGAACCCAGGAGGAGGGAAGGAGGGATTTAATGTTTCCGCGGTCACCCAGTGCTCCAATAATACACGAGACGAATAAAGGAAAATATAAGACGCTCAAATGTGGAACGGAGTAGGACAACAACCCTTCGAAGATCCCTCATTAAGGATCTGTCGAAACTTCTGGAAATAAAAGCAAATATGGGTAATGCACGCCGGAAGAATGGCATAAAATAGCGAGATTCTTTCAGCAGATTCAGCTAGTGAAATTGTATTTTTTTCCATTCATATGGGACGTCAGATATATCGTCATTAGAGAAATGTGGTATAAAACTGTTGGCACAAACTTCAAGGGAGTTAAAGTTTTACGATAGTCGCAATAACAAAGTAATAACCATCTTATGTTTTCGCAGGGACTGTGTACACTTGTTGCGAGCATTTTGCATTGGCCGATTCTGCTTTGTGGTATTACATGACTGAATTTTAATGATTCGTAAATGACAAACTTAATGTCATTATATTATAAAATTTAGAGGTTAACATTTCGAAGTTCATTTCCGAAAACATCTCAGCACTCACTAAAGTTGTGAGTCATTTTCGTGAGGAACTTTAAGTTTAGTAATAACTGATCTATTTTCGTCCAATATTTTAATAAAAACCTTAAAGAGAAAAAGCGTTGATGAGTCAACAGGAATGGAACAGAAAATTTTTATCGGAATATTCTCTAAAAGGTCACTCCACCTCAAAATTTTTAGAATAAGAAATGTTTTCTTCGTTTTGCTCCGCTATTTCCGAAAAAAATTCGCATTCTCGCGCGAATATTATACGAGTGCATATAAAAGTTCATCATTTGTTCATGTGAATTTGAACCCTGATGTCGTCATTCTCGTCTTCTACTTTGATATAAATCCTAAACACCAAATTTCATCGAAATAATTCCAGTAGCAAATGAGCTCAGAGACAGAGTAGGCCCTTTTTCTCATGTGAAACGCACACCAACATATTCAAGATTTCTCTTTTTAGAATCGTCTTCTGTGAGCGGGAAGAAAATCGCGGAAAAGTCTCAGAATGGGACTCTCATTTACTCTCCGAAAGAGAGAGGATGGCAGATACTATGCAGTTATGAAAGGCAACGGCGCGGAAGAAACTGCACGGTATTACCTTTACCTGAAGGCGCCCCAACGCCATAGAGCGGGAGCCTAATTGAAATTCCAAGCACAACACACCTGGTGTTTGGCGTAGGGCGGACGGACTACCGGAGTGAATCCCGAGTGCGAGGAAGGAAACGATATGCGCGATGCCTTCGCTGCCATATTTATTCATGACCACGTCTAAGTTGCGAACTTGAGCCAAAAAATTGTCGCCTTCGGCTGGCCAACAATTAAAGCCACTTTCATTTTTGGATACGGTTCGTTAACTCCATGCTTTAAAGGTTAAGGTGACCGTCAACGTTCAAAATGGCTTTGAGTAACAGTCAATTTGGAAAAATTTTAAAAATCACTTAGAATATCCATGGTTGCCTATACTCGGAAATAAATCGAGATAAGAGTGAATCAGCGGATTATATGCGACGATCTTCTTTCTGTCTAATCAAAAGCTTCATTTAATTACATTAGTTTTCAAGATCATACCTACCGTTATATGTTCCTGGTTTAGGTTCCAACATCTCTATCATAGCAAAACATAAAAGCAATTGCTGATGTTAAATTGTATGCATGCAAGCATATGTTGGAATATCATGGAAAGCAGGAGGAAAATATATATATATCCTCTATGAGAAATACATTGCTCTGAAAAAGAAAAACTCCCTCGGTAAGTGGAAGTGATAGAATATATGCGTAGCAAGTGAAGGACCCAGGTTCGAATCCGCCAATGCAGAATATTTCTCCTGCTTTACGAATTTCCTCTCTTGGGTTGCGGATGCAAATGACTAGAAGATCATCAAAATGAACACAATAGAAGCGACCGTAATAACGTTGCTGTAGCTTTCCATCAGCGAAGTGTTTCTCCATTGCCGAAAACAGTAAAAATAAATAAAATCAAGCAAAATCTCCCATTATTCAGAAACGCACAACAAAAGGAAAAAGACGCACACAACACAAGGGCAAATACTGAAATTTCCATTTTTAGAGTCCCTTCCCTTTTCCTCCTTCCGACCTTCAAAGAACGTGAAAGAGATTTGTTTTAAAACAGTATATTTTAACAGACGTGAGTAACAAAGAGACGTCCTTTACCTGCTTCTTGTCTCATACACATTACTCACTCAACCTTTAACCTTCGCTAGAAACCAGATGCGAGGGAAACAAACATGATGTAACGGATTGAATATTGAGGAGATATTAAAAAAGGAGTTACGAATCTATCAAGAAAATGAAACATACGTTACATAAAAACTAACCCTTGTGTGCATATACTTACATACACACATAATATTCATTTTACTCCAACATACTGAACAATGGAAACAACTGTGTGCATATACTTACATACACATATAATATTCATTTTACTCCAACATACTGAACAATGGAAACAACTTCTCCGATAAAAACATAAGAGAAATATATGAAAGCATTCATGACAAAAAAGTTGTATTATGAATATCGGCAGCCGACAATAGTTCTTTTCGTTTACAAAGGTCCGTCGTTGATTTTCGTTAAATATTTTGTTAACGATTCCGTGGTTATGTGGAAAATGAAGGTGTGTCCGTGTGTACATGATTACCAGAACTGGCCATATTACAAATAACAAAGCAAATCATTTTATACGGATGGCTTCATAAAAAAACCACAGAGATAGAATATTGAAGAATAAAAAAGATTTCCTAAGAAAATTTAAAGTGATTATATTGACTTTAATTATTTTCTGGAATACATTTTGAAAATTTAATCGTAAAAAACCACAAAATGCTGATTCTCTCCATTCAAGAAAGCCAGCAACTTATCTGTTTTTAATTTTTTTATGCTTCTAGACGTTAAATACCATTAAGGGAACGCCATTGCCTAAAAAAATATTCGAATTCATACAAAGCAAGTGCAAATTTTCATTCCAGGAATTTAATAACAGTTTCTATCGCGCGCAAATCTTCTGGCGGTTTATCCCGAATATCTTCAGAGACTGCATTTCCCAAAGTTCTTTCACTGCGACAACGGCGTATTCCCGCGCCTTCCGAACTTGCTCAAGAATTTATAAATCGGTCAACGAACCGTGGCGTGTGACTTATTTTCGCGACTCGCATAAAACTCAAAACGGAGGAAACGCCCATTTCTTTAGGGATAAAGGAGGATATCCTGCCGCTAGACGTTCGGACTGATTAAAATTACCGTCTAAGACAAGCTAAAATCCCGATCTCGACGAAATGCTTTTATGCTAGCGAGAAATTTAGGAAAGAAACGCTTTTATATTTTTAATGCGGGGAAGGGAAAGTAACACTGACCTCAAAATACAACGACGGAATATCACGATACACAATGAACAGTAGCTAAGAATATATTAAACATTACATTAGATAAAGGCTATAAAAATGGAATTCATACCCTATGTACACATAAATTCATTTTATGCGCATTTGTTAGCAATCGAATATTTTTATAACGCAACTGAGACTTCAGCCATCTCTTCCGAGTGAAGTACCTCGTTCAAATCGCGCATTAAATCACCAACCTTTCATTTTAACGACAATATTTTCGATTTCCTCAAAGTGCGCGTAAATCCTTCAAAGCGGTTGGGTAATAATGACATAAATCCAATATAGGTAATAAAAAATCAATATTTCCTTAGGATAAAATTCTAGAAAAAAAAATTTAATTAATATTTTATTTTGTTTTAATGTAAGGAATCCAGATTGAAAATAGCGAACTCATTGCCCAAAAGTCATCCAAACATTCAAACCATATTCTCACCCTAACGTCCGAACCGTTAACACGTGGAAAGCATGGAACCTAATGAAAACCTAACGCAATGAATTTCAGCGACACCTTTGGACAGACGCATAAATTAAATTTCCGCGAAAGTAATTTGGTTCAGAAATACACGAGACGATCGACACGAGAGCTGTAAGATCTGCGCACCGCGTTTTCCGCAAAAAAAGTAGCGATTAAACCTTTTCTAGGAAAAAAACCAGTTGGAGCTGTCAACGTTAATGCGGCACTATAGGAGACGAGGGGAGACAGATATCCGCGGGGAACGCCTGCCTTTATTTCCCGCGAAATGGAATAATAAGAAAATCCACGAACGAAAAAGTAACCTCCTCCTCCTGCTACATCCCGCGTTTTTCTTTAATTTTCCCTTCATCTCCGCATTTCTTAACCTAAAGCTCTTTTCCGAGAACGTCGAATTAGCTAGTTGAGTACGGCAAAGTTAAAGAGTTATTATTTTTTTGCGAAAAAAGAACTAAGGGCGAATATCACCCCTTCTCTTTCTCGAAATATCTCCCTAGCCTCTTCTTCGCAGCAGTAGTTTGAATTAATACATGCAAACGCTGGGATTTAGCCGACCGGGTTTTCCTCCTTCTTGACATAGGCTTCCGTCGTCGTTTCCTCCTTCCGAAGACCTTTCTCTCCCTTTCCACCGCCGTTGCTTTTAATGGGAGTAGTAACTTAACGAGGATTTCGGAGATAGAGGAGGGTCAGCGATGAAACGAAATTCATACCTCCGATAACTAAAGTTGGGTGATTGGAATAGGCTGTTTTAACACCGGGGCCCTCTTATTTTTTACGCCCTTGTGAAACGCAAAGATTACTCCTAAAACGCTAGATGACGGCAACTTTGTAAAAGCGTACATTTTTGCAAGAAATTCTTCCGAATTGGTCGCATTTTATGTGGAAGGTAAAGTTGCCTAAAATGTTCATAATAGAAGAATCCAATCCATTAAAAATAGATAAGAATATTATTTCTTATAGATGAAGAATTCGAAACAAAATACGGTTGGAAAAAGAGGAAAATGGAACCAGAACATTAAAGACTATCTACTATAGTTTTTTTGAATTTATAACTCTCATGTGAGCTAGATTCTCTCTTCAGGTATACACAGTAAAATGTGTGTGGATTAAGTTATTCGCAAATGAGACGAAATACCGTATGGTGTCAGAATGCCAAATCGAAATTAATCACGGCAAATGTTCCCTTTTGAGTTTCTGGAATTAGATTCGGAGTACAGAATTGATAGAATGAATATCCAATCTGCGGAATACGTTAAGTATTTAGGAGTAACCATTTGCCGTGATCTATAGTGGAACATGCATATTCGAAGGGTCGTAGGCGCAGTCAAGAAATTGGGCTTCGTAGGCAGAATAGTAAGAAGTTGCACAGAACAGGTACGAGAAACGTGTTATTTATCATTGGTCAGATCTCTGGTCGAATACGCTTCCAGCATATGGGATCCGTACGAAAAAGGACAGATACTTGAGTTAGAAAGAATCCAACGCAGAGCAGCCAGATTCGTTAAGCAAAAATTAATCGCCACATCACTCTTGAAGGAGCTGAATTGGATGTCGCTAGAGGACCACAGACTTAACGCTAGGTTAAGGTTTCTGGAGAAATTTAGGTCGGAAATTCTTCCAGGGGAGGTCTCAGGAATATTAGAGGCACCTACTTACATGGGTAGGCACGATCACGAGGATAAAATACGAGAGATCGACTACAGGACCGAGCGATACCAGGGTTCGTTTTTCCAACGATCATACGAGATCATAACAGGAGAGTGATTCCCGCTAGAGAAGTTATTAGGTAGGCTTTGGTGCGCTTCACTCCCTTTCACCCATCAATCTGGTGACTTGCAGGGTGTTATGTAGATGTATTTACAAGAATGTTTTCTCTTTTTGTCGATATTTTAGCTCTAAAACATGGGAAAGGTAATTATGTGATAAATGTTCACTTCGACTGTATTTTAAGTTACGGGACTGATATAAATTTGCGAAGAAGGTGGCATCCATTTTTATTCGCTTACAAGTTGATGCACAGTGCTTATTTTTGCCGTGCCAGCATGACGTGTTGAAGTAACGATGGAAGTCTTACTTGGTGGAAAAACCTTTTATTTCCCTCTCTCAACTGGAGAGGGGGAAAGCACAGGGGGACCGAAGTTTTACGAGTAGATAAGGGTCGCAGTACAAGTAAATGAATCTGGACAATTTTCCCTGCTTCGTCTCTAGAATTGCTTACAATGAACGAGACGACTTTCCAATAAGTCTAAATTGAAGCGGGTTATGCAAAAGGAAAAAATCTATAACCACCCGTACGCTTTATGATAGTGATAAAACAAAAATTCTAAGAATTCCGAATAAAAACATTTACGTCGAAGGCGATTTTTAAAAACAATTTCTGCACATCTTCATATATTAAGCCGTCTAATTATACCCTTACATTTCCTGACCAATGGACTTTGTGAAAAGTAGCCGAAAGCAATAAATAAAAGACTTGATCCCATCATACACTTCCATGACCTTCATTTTAGAAATCCGGACTCTCTTAGCCTCTCACCATAGACGAAAATTCCCCTCGTGATATCCCAAGCACGAGAGCACTCCCAAGATTTAAGGCCTTCTTCAATACAGTAATACCCCGCTATACGTCGTAGATGCGTTCCTGAAAAATGCGACTTATAACGAAACAACGTATAGCGAAACAAAAATTCCCATAAGAACTATGATAAAAGTTAGGGGTTAAGTTCCTGGCGGATATTTTGTGACACATTTGTTTCTCAAATAATACATATCAATACAGTACATTGGACATATTATGTTACCACTGTGTTTACCACTCATTGCTACCAGGGTTTAATATACATTTTATCGTAACAACGACTAACCGACTGCAATAATAAATTCAGAAATCACCGAAAATAATTGTCTATAGTGTGATGTAGCACAAAAATTGTTTCTTTGCTTATGTGTACACTGATACGCACTTTCGAGTACTTTTCAAGCAGATTTCGCAATCCAAAGTATATCCAATATATCATGAGATATCAACGCAAACGTAAACACAAAATTATAGACACAACCGTTCACAAAGCTCAGAAATAGGTTTTTACACATCGTCATTAAAATTCGGACAGTCCCTTTTATCTCCTGTGTATCTTGTGAACCACCTAACCCACCGTGACCTCTCAAACGCACGGCCAACAAATGTTTATTCTGAGTATGATTTTACACGAATTGATAAACACGAAATTAAATTAATTCATATAAATAATAATAAACATGAAATTAAAAGCCGAATAGAGGGTTTTTATTGTTATAGTTATAATTTATGCACTACAATTGGAATTTCTGAAATTTTGCTTTTAGTATTTCACAAACGACCTATATGCGAAGCGACGCAACTTATAACGAAACATGTTCCTTAATTGAGTGGCAACGTATATGCGAAACAACGTATAGCGGGGTTTTACTGTACTGGGCAAAAACATCCTCCCCCTCCATTTTCCACCCACAAACCTTCTCCATCTGCACCAACATCTGACACGTTTCTATCCCGCAACAGGCATTATATCCGAAACCGCGCACTGGAAACGACCCGCGCGGTTGTAATCCGCACACACAACCCGCGAAACCGTTCCGGAATTTTTTTTATCGAAGAACGAGGAGGGAAAGCGAATGGACGGTCCAAGGATTTAAAGGGATCGGTTTTGGGGGTAGAAGTGCGGAAGGCGGGTTTGCACTTGGACTGTCCTTGACCATCGCTTCCCATATCGGATCGGCACGGAGGGGTTCTCCAAGAATCGATGCGATACGTTTGTTTGTAGGTTTGCGAGAAGATGGGGAAGAGGACGCTAAGGGTACGTGAGGAAGCCTTTCGTTGGATCACGATACGGTCTGGATGATTAAGATAGGTCCGAGGAACGAAGCTTATCCGCGGTAAAAATTTCCTCAGGGAATTCTGCGTTATGGCGCGTTGGTTTTACGTGACGTTGTTCCCGAAAGAGAGGGGAAAAAACTGTTCCGAGAGGAAAATGCACTAATAAAAGTTAATTCGAGGAAAAGTTGGAGAAAATAAGAATAAACGGAATGGTGGATGTGCTGAAGGAAATAAAACAATACCCTCCGCGGTGAAATGTTCCTTTGGGGGAGAGTTAAGACTAAAGAAATATGGAGGACAACTTTCTCCGCAGCGAAAAAAATAAAAACTGCGATAAATTTTTTTTGTATTTTTTGCAAAAAATTCTCCGTAGCGAAAGATCCACAAAATAAAATTAACGTGAGTAGCTTTTAAAGAATAAGAATTCAACTCAGTTCTCAAACATGATCTGAAAAATAGTTTATGAAAGAACGAGATGAAGATAAAGAGACGAGAAAACTTTGTATATTTGGTGTTTTAACCATTAATCAAATTCTTATTCTAGAAGATGGATTATTAAAATTATACACCCTTTTTAGTGAACATCTAAGAATTTACAGGGTCGGCTTCAGTTAAAAAATATATTTAAGCTAGCTGAAAATTTGCCTCCAATCCGGTTAGCAAAGAAAATAATTAAGTTCTTTAAGGACATTAAGTTCCATTATTTATTGATGGAAACAAACCTTTAACTGAGAGATTATCGTTTTACGGTCAACTTACTTTTAGATCTACCAATCCATAAACACTTAAAAATCCCAGTTTAATGTCTTTATCGTGTGATTGTCTTCAACAAAATCAAAAAAATACCAAAAAGTTTTCTTAAAGAGGTTAAGGCAGGAAAAAATAATGATATGTTTACCAATAAAGAAAAGATAATTATGTAACACATTAAGTTTACCATAATGAAAATACAATACAATAACTTGCAAATAAAATCAATAACATTACCCTAGTTTGTTAACTTCTTTATAGAACAACATATGTTATACTGCCACTTAAAAATTCACTTGTCACAAAGAACTAATTAAAATTTATTATTCAGGTTTTTTCTGCGTAAAATCATTCATGTCATCGTATTTTAATTTTGACACTTTCAATAAAAAAAATTATCGCTTGCAACGTAGACGAGCGCAAAGAAGGTTTTTATCAATTTGAGTTTTGAAAAAACTCCTTTTTGCAGTTACAATTGTTACGGGAATTGTGAGTAGTATACGAAATGTTAGTAATATATTTGGAAATAAGTCTTGGAAATGGTTCTGCGATTTAAACTGCGAAGCTAAAATCGAGCACTTATTTTCTTTAGACAACCTGCTTTGTTGCATTCTAAGTTAATCTAAAAGTTATATAGCGTTAATTTTCAATGAACAGTTGTTTGTAAGGGATTTTACTAATCATAACATATTTTTAAATAGTATAAAAAATTCCATTGCTTATTCTGTTCATGTAGCTGCTCGAATTGAACTGTAACGGGCGATATTACAGTGTCTACAGTCTGAAGAAAAAAGGTTCGAAATAAATCCGCGTCATTCTTAGAATTTTATAACTTCAAAATATTGAATTTGCTGAACCTCTGAAGAGTAAGGGATTCCATACGTCGCTTAACGGCCCCGAGAATTTAGCTTTATAGTTATAGTGTCTTCTTCGTGCTGATAATTAATTTCGTATCTAACACCGAAAGAAAAAAACAACCCGAATAAAATGCTAATCTTTGGACGCATATATAACAACAAACAATCCACATATTAAAAAAGCACATGAAACTAGACGTCTTCGGATTGAAGTTTCTAAACAATTATCATATTATCATCGATGATGAAAGGCGATTTTTAAGAGGCATGAATCTATTAAACAGCAATCAAACGAACGGACGAACTTTTTAAAAGCGCCGAAAGCGAAACAAAAAACGACGGCTTATCATAATACTACCCACATAAATATTAATTATGATCTTGCAGAAAAAACATACAGCCATTAACCAAGGAAATAAGACGCTTTATACGTGAACAGTGAAAAGGAAAAGGTCTTGCGACGGGGGCAAAAACATGGGGAAAAAACGTATCAGGGCTATAAATAGATGGGCGCAGACTGGTCGGAGGGAGATTGTGTGGTAGCGAATTCGAGAGGAGAAAGGGAGGGAGGGAGGGGAGGAAGAGATGAAAAAACTCATCTCCCAAAGGAGAGAAACAGAAGGAGGTCAAAGCGCTGCGGAGGGAAAAAAACAAGAGGCAGGTTAGAAAGAGAAAGAAGAAAAACTTACGCTGGAAATGAACGCCTAGGAGAATAATGAGATAAAGTTATCAAGTCGTAAAAATAAAAACTTCCAGATAATGGCGGAGAAGGAAAGAACTTCAATTACACGAGTCACGACGAAGCAGATCCGTAAAAGGCTTAAAATTAAACGCTTTAAAGACCTTTTGATAATTTAAACAACATTAAATTCTAGCGAGAGATTCTGGTACAAGCAGCTTACTAAATTATTAACGTTATGACAAATTATGTTATCAGATGAGAAACAAGAGGATCGTTCCAATAAAAGCGAATTAACCCCCCAATAGTCATGAATTAATTCTCAAGTACCACCTAAATTATTAACGTAATGATAAATTATGTTATCAGATCACGAGGGTCGTTCTTGTAGAAACGAATTATCTGCTTAATAATCACGAAGTAATTCATAACTCGACAGCACACGCAAAAATTTACAACGGTTGCAATGTAAAGCGAGCATCACCGAGTTCGAAACTAATTTTAATTCTTGGAAACACTCTCTATCCCGAAATTTTATATAGAGGGCTTAAATCAGTGACCGAATAAATGTCTCTCACAATGTTTATAAAATATAAATCACAAATTCTTCCTAGCAAAAACGATAATTTAATAAAACCGGCATTCTCACGAGTCAAAGTTTGTAACGACATTTGGAGGCGAAATTAAACATCAGACTTAACCTTCAAGGTCGATAAAAATAGTGAGATTCGAATATGCGCCATAAAACAGGCATACAATTAACGAGTAATAAAAGCGAGTGTTCCTGCGCACAGAAAGAATTACAAAACACCGATTAAAAAAAGGTACTGCTTCGGGTGATCTTAAAAGAGAAATATAAAACTCCATCGTCCCCGGAGAAAGTTAATTAAAAGACGGTTTCCGTTCCGGCGAAAGTAATAATCCCACCGTAATTCAGCCGTTACTTTCACCAATTGCGCGGCGAATTTTCTCCGCAGATAAGGCTACACGGCAAGCGATAAAAACGGCCGCATTAAAAAGAATGAAACCGAAAATAACGTTACGGGGATGCGGGAAAGTTTTAACATCCGATACCGCGAATCAAACCCGCAAGATGACGAAAATATGCGCCAAAAATATTTTTCGACCATTTTTTTTCGTCGGCAGCTCCGTTCCGATCCTTCATTGTTTTAATAGATTGCCACATCGCCAAAATATGTACAGCCACGATCCGAAATCCAAACGCCATCGAAACTTTTCAAGAACTCGCGAAATTTGGGTCAAGCCTTCCATCGATCCCTAAACCCGAGCCTTTGAAATTATTTTTTTCGATTACATTTTAAGTAATTGCGATAACTAAAAGCGACGAAGAAATTTGATCCGAAATGGAAAAAATTCGGCGACCTACTTCCCCCGCTCGTTATAATTCGCCATTATCCGTATCCGACGGAGTCCCCAGAATCAAATACAAAACCAACATCGACGCCGCAGTATTTGGTGTTTACCTTCGAAAGATTCAAATATGAGAGAGAGGATCGAGAGAACACGCCACCGAACGGAAAACGGAGGAAATACAGTTCCAAAAACAAAACGAGAAGACAAACAGAAACGAATCAAAAGACGTAATACGAGCGTAATGAACGCGGCGATAAAAACGGGCGTAAAACGAGAAAGGAAACAGGATGCGAGGAGGCATTAGAGAGAGAGAGAGAGAGAGGGGGAGAGAACAAATGAGAAACAAATAAACGAAGGGCGTCTCACTTCATTTTGGAGAGGTTAGAGCAGTAAAACCCTTCTTCTGCTCCACGGAACCACACGGGAGAGAGTTGATTAAATCCTTTATTGGCGGGATTTGGTCCCTTCGAAGCCTCCTCCTCCTCCTCTCACACTCCTCCCCAAAAACCAAACATTTACCTTTTCAATTTATCGCGGTGAATTGTTATTGAGGTACGCGGGCGACGGATAAGACCAAGAAGCCGAACGAGAGGTAATTAAAAAGCCTTCCCTTCTGAGTAGCGATAGGAACGCGATAAGTAAAAATAGTAACAATTTTGGCCTAATGGCGACGAGAATACAACTGGATGGAATAACAAATGAACGGGATTACAGAGTTAGCTTTTAAGGATGAAAATACCGTCAGAATGAGCAAGGGCAAAGCAAGGACGGAGGGAGAGAGAGAGGGGGGGGATAAAATGGGGGAGAGAGAGAGGGGGAGAGAAAAAGGGGGAGATGGGGGGAACGAAAGGGGAAATAGGGTGAGCGAGAGAGAGAGAGAGAGGACAGACCCCGTGCTGCAGGGAGAATGGCGCAGAATGGGTTTCCCCTATCGTAGGTGGCCAAGTAGGGGCTGGGTTAGAGTCTCGCCCCCACACAGAGGGTAACGGAGGAGGAGGAGGAAAAAAAGGGGGGAACCGCTTCTATCTTTTTTTATAATTTTTTTGCTTCCATGATCCTCGCCTGAAATTTATGCAGCCTCCGCACCTCGACAGAAAACAAGGCGACGAAAGAAATGGGGAAACGAGAAAAAATTGACGGGATGCGAACTCGGTACTGGGAAGCGTCGAATGGCGACGTGTGAAACCCTTAAACGCCTCTCGAATCTTGGAAGATATTACAACTCAGAAACGAATTTAAATACTTTTTTTTAAAATGGAAAACGACTTACGTACTCACAACTTGGAGAAAAACAATTGTAACGGGGTAATTCAAGGAATAATTAATTTTAGCGCGTAAAAATATTCTTTCAAAAATGTAATTTTTACAAGTATAACATTTTCATTAAAAGTTGCAAAATTTGTTGTTAAATACAAATACAGGTACTTGTTATTCATCGTGGTAAATTTCTCGTAACACACGAAACGTGCCAAAATGGAGCTAATAGTAACTACTAAGCGAATTAAAATGTCCAAAATAAATCAATGAAAAAAGGCGATGATAAGGAAAAATTAAAGTTTAACAGAAGTGTTTATTTAACCAGCACAAAAATTTGTACCTCCCTCAAATCTCCAGCTTTAATTGTCATCATAAGCCGACTCACCTTTTTTTTCTTGGCCTAACCCAACTTATTGAATTTTTACTCCCCCACCATTAAACATCAATTCTGTTTCAATGTCTACGTATAAGTAATTCCTTAATCTTTTATCATCCTGGACACGGCAACAACACCGTTATAGATAGTCCGAGACGTGAGCGAAACATAGCTTAGTTGTTACACACCAGGAGATGGGAGCGCACTACGCTGCCTTGCGTGAGGAGAAGAAGGGATGAAATGAGAAGGGAGGTAGGTGAGTGAAGAATACGTGAGACTGGGAGAGAGGGAAAGAGGGGGGAGGGAGGGAAAGAGGGGGGAGGGATGGAAAGAGGGGGGGAGAGGGAAAGGGGGGGGAGGGAGGGAGAGGGAAAGGGGGGGGAGGGAGGGAGCGGGAAGATGGGGAAAAGAGTGAATGGTGGGATCTTCAGTGGCTGCGGAACACTGCAGAGATGAACGGATTACGAGTTGGCCAGGGGCATTGTGGTCCTCCTCCCCTCCTTTATTAAATGCAGAGAGAGAGAGAGAAGGAAGGGAGAGAAAGGTTAAAGAGAGGGTTAGGAGTGGAATGCCTTTCTCCTTCTCTCTTTCTAAAGCCATATCATTTCTTGCACTCCCACATAGACCACATAATACGACTCTCTCTCTCTCTTTCGGTTTTCCTCTCAAACAAACTCCTGCCTAGGAATTACATACACTTTAAAAGCATCCGCAATACGGGTAAATATTCGCTCCTTCCATAAAGATCGCAAATGTGCAAGTTGTAATCGGATGAAAATTACGCTCTCGGTCGTTAAACACAACATACATTTTATAGAGGGTTGATATGAGAAACAGATGTTCTGACGAGCAAGAGAGGAAAGGCGTACCGTGATCGAGTATACAAAGTTTTCAATTTTTTCTAAATTTGGGAAAGAGAACATAAAAAAAATGGATTAGCGGTTACAAGAACGGGATACAATCCATTATCGAATATATTTTCTATAATTCATTCATTATTTACGGTAAATGCACAAGATGTCACGTAAAAGAATGGTCAATAATTGAAAATATCTCTTTAGTAAACGCTTAACTGTTTCGGCATGAATTCTGTCGAGTTTTACTGACTTGATAAAATTTGTCCGGAAACTTTTATTATCGATCTGTCACATAAAATCTCATAAAAATCGATGAAGGTTAATTGGACGAAATATTCGGGCAGAGAGTCAAAACGACAGAAATTATTTCCATTTTATGTATTGAAGTTGTGAAATGCGTATTAAGAACGCCCACAGATGAAAACAAATGCTTCTTAAATTTTCCTATAAAATATCTATTTTATTCTAAGGCAACGATTATTTAAAACTAAAAATTATTTATTCGGCGTGTAATGAGATTCAAAATTATCAATATTCTTCTCACGGTTAGGTAGACGTGATTAATATTGCTGGTAGAGAATCTGATTTAACAACACTAATTTAAATAACTTGAATTATATCGTCAACGATAAATTAATATATATTTTTTCGGAATAATAAATTACAACAAACAGAGGTATGTCAGAGAAAATAATTTTGGAAGGCGCTCTTTGGATTTTTCAATAAGCTTAAATCATCAGACTGAATAATCTATTACGTACCTCTTATTTTTTAAGGCCCAAAACGAACGGGCTAAAAATATCTTTGTCGCGCTGACAAAATATTTATAGCACTCAGAATATAGGATAACGCGCTACTACAAAAGATAAATTGCGAAAAAAAACAGGGACCAATCCTTTTATGAGAATAGATTCTTCGATGAGAACAGCAAATACTACTCGCGCCCACTTTTTTTTCCTTTTGGAATTTTGTCTCGCTTCGCCGTCGGGATAGCAAAGGAATGCGTCACACTCATCGTATTTCGTGAATATTTCATCCGTCCACGTCAAAATTCGAAGGGAACGAGCACCCGCTCCACGATAAACGAAAAACTTCTTGAATCCTTAAAAATTTACCTATTCCCGAACTGTATAAAGTGCTTTTCTCGCACGGAGAGAAAAATTTTACACTCCTATCCAATAATCTGAATATCGCTGAGAGAATAAATAAGTGGTTCGAAAGCGAAAATAACTGATCGTTCCAAAATAATGTACGTCGCCTGTGATATTATCAATATTTAAAAAACCAAAACGACTCATTTACGAAACACATTTGCGCTGTGTTCATTCTTAAACGACTTAATGTAGCTATAAACTGTCGGTTCAAGAAATAATATTCGAGTTCACCTTATGGCTGAAATGAAATTGAAAAAAACTATAGAAAACCTACCAAACAGACCGTTTTATGGATATTGGAGAAAATTTTTTCATATAACGGTCGTGCGCTATGATCCAAAAACGCACATTAAATAAATAATTCGTTATTTTTATGATAAACCAAGAATACGTATTACGTTAATCTGAATGAAACAATTGCGCGTGACACGACTAATTTAACTGAATAATAATTTGGGCTCTTGAAACAATATTTCACTGCAATAACACACAGAGTTAAAATAAGAAAGTGTCCGGAGAGCCAGAAAAGATAGTAATAATAATAAACCCTACTAGGACACGAACTATACTTCATCTCACCAGTCGGTAAAGAACTCGTAACGCCTAACTACGCAATTGCAACACGTCGCGGGAAAAGAAAACGAGACAAATATCACGGCCGTGAAAAAAAAATCACGAAACCCGTAGTTTCCCGTAACCCTGACACGGTACGGAATTGGAAAGTGGTTATCCAGAGATCGCACGCGCAATTGCACACGCGAGGAAACAAAACAAACCCGGTTAAGGAGGGCGGCGGATAAAGACGATTAATCAGGACGTCCCGACATTTTCCAGGGAGGACATACATTGCCCAAAAGAAGATGGCCGAAGCAAAATAGATCCAATTATACATTCCCAACAGATGGGACGGAAAGTGAAAGTCAGTCACCTGCTTAAAATTCCGGAGGCAGAGCGGTGCAACAAAACGGCAGCGCCTCCCGCCCCCCCTTTTTTCCCATCGCCCATTTCCCCCTCCCATCCCAAGGCCCCACAACCTCCCATACTAAGCTCCGGTGACGCCTCCCCCCCCTACCTCCCTCACTTTTTTCTCCTCCGTCCTTCCATCCCCTCCCAACGCACCCAACACCCTTTCACTCTCTCCTTTCTCGACGAATCACGAAAGAGAGGGGGAGAAAGAGAAAGGAGAGATATAGAAGAGGGTCGCGAGAGAAGGGCAAAAGGATGACTCAACTAAGATTTTATTCAACCTCCGTAGTCCCACCCTTTCTTTCCCTCGCGGGAAGATTTCTACATCATATTTTTTCGAACTAGGAGAGAGATAGAGAGGGAGGGGGGGGGAGAGGGAGATAGAGAGAGAGAGGGACGAGGAATGCGCCGCTCCTATATTCATCCATCCTTTCTTTACGTTCCCCGAGGAAAATTGGCTATCGCGTGGGAGGGAATTTCTCGCTCTTGGGATTTTCGGGCTGGATGGGTTTTAAGGGACGGGGGAAATATATGTATATATACGACCCGATGGAGAGAAGATTTTGAGAGAGGATCCCGTGTTCTTGAGATCGCTTGACAAGCGAATGCCGACAAAGTGACGCGCGGTGCATATTATACGGTGGATTTGGCATTTGGGTAATTCGCGAATTTCACTCGCTCCGTGCTACGCCTCGCGGGTGATACCGGGAACGACCGAAGAGAAAATTTTTCGCCGACATACGGAATCGAAAATTACCTCGGGAAGAAGTTAATTAAAATGGCAGCGAAAACTACGTTAAATTACAAATTACTGAGGAATTTCCGGCAATTCGACGGTTAATTTCGCGGAATTATAAGTTTTCATCAAAGACTCCATATTATCTTCCTTATTAAGAAGTTTATTATTTTAAAAAGGGAGAGAGTAATTTGTAAAATTAACATATATTGAAGCAAGAGTCGTATCGTGTTAAATTAACAGTAACAGTGTATGGAGGATAATCAAGTTAGTAAAATGAACTAATTAAATTTACTATAAATTGAAATCGATTATGAGTTGATAATAACTTAAAATACATCCACATTACAGAAACGTTCGCGTATATTGTACAATAAAATTAAAGAAACTTTAAATTAAAAGAGACCATAAATGTGCATTTGCAATAAATACGCAAGTGTGAGTGGCTGTAAATGTCACCTGAACTACGCTAAATTAAATAAGCATTCCCTTATCCGTTCTCCAAATAATATCACACTAAAAAGGTTATAAAATATTGTATTAGTAGTATTAGTCAATTAAAATCTCCACCACTGTGTTTCACGACAGCAATACCAACTATTACGGCTTAGAGAGCAATGAAACGCAATAATTAGCCTCAGAATTAATCACAGCGAGGGAATCGAGGTTTGCCTCACGAACGCCGAACAACATCTCTAAAAATATCTCTTTTCGCATCGCTTCGCAAAAAGTTGAAAACACAAAAAAAGAATCAATCAAAACCTCTAAAGTCCCCTGAAATTCCACGAACCATAAACAACCAGTCCCTACCTCTTCCCTCACACGTCCAAAAAAGCCTCCAAAAACCATCCTGTTTGCGGACAAAGTGAGAGAGAGAGGGAAAGAGCAGAAGAGAAGGAGCGAGATAGAGGACCCGAAATAACATTACGTCCGACGGAAATGGAACCCGAAATCGATTAAATTCGGGTCACGACTAGTATCCCAGCCTCGAAAATGGATTAAAGAGGATGATGCGAGGGACGAAAGCGAACGAGCGCGCGTGTGGATGTTGAGAGTAGAAGAGGATGCGAGCGGGATTGAAATACAGGAACGGTATGAGATGGATAAGGGCGTTTTGACAAGCCATCCATCACCAAAAAAAAAATACACAAACGGAGGCGGGGAGGGGCAGGAGGAAAGAGAAAGAGAGGAGGAGGGAGGGGAGCGGGGCAAGAGGTCAACAGGAGATGGCGCGAGATCGTTCGGAGGAAACGCGGGCAGCGGTGAGTAAACGGACTTTTCACCTGTCAGATATCGAGAGGTTGAGAGGAGAGACGGGCACAAAGGTGTCTCTGGAACTCAATGGAATAAAACCGGCATTGGGACCCGTGCGTTCATATCACCCTATTCTATCTTCATCCACGTCGGGGTGTACGAAAATACCCCGTGAATGGAATGGAATGGGAAATATATATACAGGCGACCCAAGAGAGGGAAATGAGATAATGGGATTCCAGAGCGCAAACCGCGCGTTTATTTCCAAGACGGAACCCAACCTCCGAAGCCTGGATTTGCATATCCGCACTTGCTGATGCAATGGAACGTGGAGATAAATATACACATCACAAAAAATAGAAACCCGTCCCATTCCCGGGTTTAAAACGTTCGACCCCTCCGTCCACATTTGCATAATATTCTGAAAGTCGTCAGATGGGCGGCAATGAGTGCAGCGCAACAGAATTCGTTTTTTTTTTAAATCAAAATTTCGTGCTAGCGCATACTATTATAATATGCGACCGTTCTAGAAAGGATTTCATTTCATCATTGTGGCTGCACCATCCTACATAAGTGGCAGCCTCGATTATTTGGATTGCTTCCTCAGCTAAGCTTTCCGATCTATATTTCTCTAGAAGTTTCAATCTAGCGAAGACTCGGTCTTCCTCCAAGCGATACCAATCAAAATCCTTGATACTGGAGTAACGCCACGCAAAGAGTCGTAAATTTATTTCGTGAATCTTGCTCCCTTACGCTATACTTTACCCAACTCGAACATAAGGCCTTTCTTCAGAGGATCCCATAAACTAGAAGCAACCTGCGATATAACTCACGATAGGCAACACGTTTTTCAAACTTTTTCGGTACTATTTTAGACCACTCTTACTATGAAAGCTAATTACTTGTTGGCTGCAACGCCCAACTAAAATTAATGTGCATCCGACGACAGACAGTGGCTACTGCTAGATATTTTACAGAATAGAATATAAGTATTTCTAGCTCAGATTTTATCTATCTTATCTATCTAAATAAAATCTATCTTTCGAAAGATAAATAAAATCCCGATTGCCTTACAAAAAAACTCATAATGGAGCACTTATTGAGGTCGCCTTCCAACTGTCAGCAAATCAGGTGAATTATTCGATCGCATGGCACTATTAACAAATTTCAACAAAGAGTGCTTCGCGAAATACTTGAGTAAAGCCTCGCATGACTCACGTTCTCCGCTCCTTTGTCGTTCAAAAACAAGGGAAATAAACGAGAAATAAAAAATTCGAGTTATTGATTACAATAATACAAACAGGAAGACATGCCTTTACTTATTAACTGAGTATTCCAGTAGTACAAATATAAGCATTTAATTAGCATAAAATGTTATTAAATCGACTCGACTTCGCAGACGGCAAAGCAATACAGTTAAAAACCCCAAATTCGCGTGCTTCGCAGTTTCGCGGGGTTTTCGACCACTGCAGTCATCTTTGAATTGAAGAGAAAAGCACTAAACAAATGAATTTCCCCATTCGCGAGGTTTTTTTATCACGCTGTGATCCCGTTTTTACTTTCTCCATACATAGTATGGGGAAAGTATTGTGATCACGAAAAAAATCGACTTCGAGATTTCAACAGAAATACACGTTTTGAGGCCCCTAGAACACGTTTAGACTATTTTCGGAATGATGTCTGTGTGTGTATGTGATTGTGGGCGCTCTAACTCAAAAAGTACTTGTCATAATAACACCAAATTTCATATATAACACTTTAGCATGAGCACAAAGAACTGATTAGTTTTTGGACAATAACGGATAACCGGAAGTCGAGGTTTATTCGAAACCCGATTCTGTTTTTGCGATATTTCTCCGATAATACGTAATTATTGTATACAATGACCATCACAAAAAAATGTAGAAAATATAATTTCCTACATCTTTTATTTTAAACAATTTTCCATGGCAGTTATTGGTTAGGAATTATCTATAAATAATCGGTTTTTTTGGTTTCCGTCAAATATCTCTTTAAAAATGTCGTTATTGGTAATCTTCGTGAGGACCAAAGTTGTAGAGAATAATATTTCTTCCAAGTTTTGTTTGAAACAAATTTTCGTAGAACCATCCATTTCGGAGATATTTAACTTATTCGTAATTTCCAGTATACAGCGCCACCACCATGTAGCGGTGAATTCTGTAAACATATTCAAAGTATAATTTACGGCAATAAGGACGACTGTATTCTTTTACGATACGAAATAATAATTTTGCCCTATAATGCTATTCATAATAATTTAAATATCTATACCCCAAATATGGAGAAAGACGTGTTTTCCGAAAATGTCTACCAAGAGGAAAGCAAGTGATAATACAGAAAGCAAAAAGAAGACGCTGACTTTAAGTGTGAAAATTGAGTTGCTAAATAAACTTGTTAGTGGCCAGAGTGGGCATCAGTGGGCAGGCAATGTGCCATAAACTATACGGCTATGGCAGATTTAAATGCCACATTGTATTGGTTCAAAACCACTTTTAGCCTACCTTTTCATCATTTACTGTTGTCAAAATAATGGAAAGCCGCGAAGCTAACTCCCATTTTCTCCTAAGGTCTTTGCTTCTATTTTCGCGGATTCCAAATTCGCGGTGTTTTCGGGAACGTAACCCCCGCGAATTTGGGGGTTTCACTGTACTTAATTTACTATCCAAGGCCTAAAAGGAGATAAAAGCGATAAAAGAAAACTTGATTAAAATTTGGAACGAGAGTTGCCGTTGGAAAATTTTATGTAGTTTAATAAAAGGACCGACTCGAAAACTACCTTGGAAGATTAACTTCTTGGAAATTAAAGAGACGTAGTCTGGCAGCAACTGACAACGAATTCTCGACGTTCTAATGGGATAGATAGCAACAAAGGTAGATGAGGAAACTTTTCCAACAACCGATATTGTTACTTAAAGGTTATTTAAAAGATAATTAATGCAGAGGAATATTCCCATGAATCATATTAGCGAAAAGTTCAAAGAATTAAATAATTATATAATGGAAGTAATTGATAAGAAGTGTCCCTATGGAAGAAGTGCTTCAATGGAGTTTTTGGGCGTCAAACGTAATATACTTTCGAAGGGGAAAAGAGACAAACGGCAATGAGATACAAAGAAATCCGCGAGACACAAAATACGTAATTTATCCGCAAGTTGATTAAGGATTTATGGAATAGAGGCCGTAGGTATTAAATCTGTGGCGCCGACGCTTTAGCATCACTAATTAGGTATTAAAAGGGGCAATCCCCAAATTAAGCTATTCTGGCAATATAAATCGCGTTTTAAAAGGTGCTTCAGTGGTAGATGCAGTTTAAATCTTGAGGTCGTAATTTAGAGCTTAAGATAGGTTTTTACGCGCACAGAATGGAACTCCGAGATTAACAAGACGAATGAGAATAGATTTATACTTTTACAGAATATATAGCTTTATTTTCAAGGTCTAAAATATTTTTGAATAACAAGAAAGAATTTTCGTGGCAAAATATACGTCTGCGAAATGAAGCCTTTTGAATATTATGTGAACTTAGTACGGTAAATAAAATAGACTGCGAAGGAGCGGAACGTCGTATATGTAATCGCAAAATCATTTCGATACAAGAAAAATTATAATTATTAATCACGTGACAAAATGAAAAAAAAACAAGTAGAAAAATATATAAGAAGCTCATTAGCACGCTGACCATCTTACTTTTAAAGAGAATTTCAAAATAAGCCAGTAAAACTAAATTTACTCATCCAATCTAATCGATAACCAATAGTTCAACACCATTTATTTAGGAGAGAATGAACGGAAATACAGCAAACGTTAACAAAATAACTCGTTTAAAATCGATCATTTTCGAAATGTTCTTCCAAAACAAAGTGAGAACAGAACAAATTTATGTGATGGTCGAAGAAATTTGTCACGGCATACAACATATAAAGTGGGCATTACTCGTTCTGATGGGGAAAATATTCGCATTGAGCGAATTCATCTAGGAAATTACTAGTTCCAATTGAGACATTATCACCAAACATCCTTTCAAAAAAATCATAGAAATCATTAAACCATTTAGAAAGCTTCCACGTTTCAAATCTCAAAAGAACTGTAGGATCTAATTAAAAAAAGAAAGAAAAGGTCCACCTTGCGTGTGTTCGATTTGCCGAGTAAAAACCAACCAATCGCGAAACTTAAATGTCACAAGACGAAATCAGTCATGGCTTTTTGGCAGCAGCAGGAAGAGAACGCTTTTTCGTCCGGAAAACTCGAGAGAAACAGGGGCAATCAGGGCCGGGCGAAGAGGGGAAGACAGAGAGAAGCGAAAAACAAAACGGGCCCAAAGGGAGGCGTAACTCACTTCGACCTCAGTCGATCGAAGCAATCACCTCCCCAAAGGATTTCAACCGGCTACCACTCACCCTCCATCCATCCCTCCCTCCCTTTCCCTCTCTCTCTCTTTCTCCTCCTCCCCAAAGACTCCACCCCGAAGCACACCGCTTGTGGGAGAAAAAAAAGAAGGGTAAGACAGCTCGGAAGAGGAAACTTCCTTTTCGGAGCAGATGCCTGGTTCCCGTCGAAGGGGACGACACGACGTATCGCAATACCCCTCGCGAGATTGGTGACCGGTCGGCTGGAATATGGAGTCACTCCTTCCTTCTCCTTGCTCTCCACAGCATATGTTTACAGAGTCGAAGGAAGAAAAACACCGATGTGCGACTCGAAATATTTGGTGAAAAAACGCTCGATACGGAACAGCCAGGAAGAACCCTTATTTTAAGGTACACGCCATGAACTGGACTGGTATCGTCATTTAGATTTGCGCTATCGCATTCCGAATGCTCATGAAGGTGGCTGTGTTTTATTTAAGTCAAGCTTCCGAGTTCGTTGATCGTAATTGATAAGTTTTTGATACAACATGCATATTCGTAACGACACGGTAGTTTTAATAACAGCCCTGTGTCACCTCAAGCATGAACCGAGTCGTTTTTAAGATGATCTATCAGAAAATGCAAATCAGGTTATCCTTATGGCATTTACTTGGTGACGACACAATTTATTTAACAGAAAATGTATTAATTACCTCACATATAGCATGGGCCTAATGTTTTACATACAGTGCAGCAATTATAAACTATCGGTGTCTAGGGATTGGTAAAGCTCCTTTGTGTGCTGAAATCGTGGGTTCGAATTCTTATGACGGCATAGAAGTTTGGACTTGTCTTTGCTGTTTTAAATGAGCTCATTACAACTGCGCTGGGATGCTTTTGATGAGATTACAAAAAGTAAGTAATACATTATCTGTATCAGAGTAGTCATTATGTGCTTATGAAGACGTTCTGAATTGCGCTGGGATGCTTTTGATGAGATTACAAAAAGTAAGTAATACATTATCTGTATCAGAGTAGTCATTATGTGCTTATGAAGATGTTCTGAATAATAAATTCATGTTATCACTCTGAGAATAGGGAGGTTCTTAACAGCAATTATTTTCATATAAATTCCTAATGAGATCTCTAATTTTTTTACCTTCAAATGTTAGCGGATGACAGAAAAGAAAATAACCTCAGAGGTTCACCGTTTTGGTTTCGTCTTGACTTGTAGAACTACAAGTGGCAAACGAATTATAATAATCTCATCATCCTTTTGCATATATTATTAGACAAGGTGAAGTGACGCTTTTTGCCAGGGGGAGTTCGTTCTCTAAGCTTCCGGTAGAGAACGTGCATGTAGAGGACATGTAGTTCCCCCTAACGTAGTGATTGAAAATTACTAGAAGCTACCTTACGCCTCAGTGATTGGAGGTAATATTTTAAGGCACTTCTTGAAGAGCTACATACCTGAAATTTGGCAGAATTGTAGGTTTTAGGAACACCGAAGAAAAACATCCGAAATTATACAAATTCGGGGGAGAAAACGCTTCGCGAAGCGAGACGCGTGGGCACCAGGGGCGCAGCCCCTAGTATACATGAATTTACATTGCACTACTACAGGCGGCGGCATACAATCTCTTTATCGCTTCGCAAGAACCTTATATTAAATTACTTGCTAATCAGGTAGCGTATTATTGTCTAGCAAATCGCAATTAACAAGAAGATAACGGTCATTCCCGTTTTTATACATTCAATTCCGTTTACAAAGCCTATTTAGTTTTCACGGCTACATTACATTCAAGCAAAACTATTTCTTATTTTTTAATTTCTTTTTGAACGACATAAAAATGTGCCTCTCTTTTAAATTCTTACACCGATACAGCAATTCACAATATAGATATGAAAATGTATCGACTACGTAAACCCTTATAGAATATCCCAATATTCTGAAATTGAATACTGTAAAGGTCGGCCTCTCGAAACGCGAACGACAAACCGTCTTTTCTGCCATGGTGACCTTTAACTGACGACGACCACATTAATCGCGCCAAAATCCCCTTCGGGAGCAATCCTTTGAACTTTTTGCCATTGACGGATAGCGTCCTATATGATCCCATGCAGAGGCTCTGCGGAACACCTTTTCGAGGATATATGTGGGACACAGGTAATGTGTGATAGGATGGATTGCGCGAGAGTGAGTGCGAGAGGAGTGCACATGCACGCGAGCGATTGCAGTAGGAGGAGCCAGGAATAGACTGAGCTAAAGGTGGAGTCGCGGAATCAGCAGCACTGCGGCTATAAGGTCAATGTCAAGTAGATCCCCTCGACGAAGGAGGTAAAAAGATAAAGCTAGTTACTATACAAAAACTCTAGAAATACTCCTAAGAAGTCGTTACCGGAAGAAATAGGACAAAAGAAACCTTTCGTTTCGCTACGTAAAAACTGGTTGATTTCCAACTCTAGTGCTAACAAGAAACACTCGTTATTTCTATGCCCTGGACACCAAGGCTCGACACATCTGAATAAGAATACTTGCAATTAAATAAAAAAATATTACTAGCTTGTAAAACGAAAATGTATAATGCATCACAGATCAGAGTTAATCTTCAGAAATATATGATTTCGCCAACAGAAATAATGTATACTACACTGGATGAAAAAGACGAAATTTGGTATATTGAAAGAAGGGATAATGCTAAAATCGTCAAGTTTAAAAGCATCAACTTTACATTTAAATTAAATAAAACAAAGGTACAACTGTTAAAGATTTTTATGCAGGACAAAAAACAACGAATATATAGATATATATATATATCACTGTGGTAATTACGTTTTTCCAAAAATTAAGATATAATAAAGTTACTTACTAATTTTCCGGCGTTTAATCAAACATTCACCAAATTTAATTTCCGAGCGGAAATTCGTTAAATGATTATCTCTATATGAAACAAGTGAGAGAAACAGTAACGGAAAGAGAATGAATTTTCATCAGAAACACACACATGCGCAGGCTAATTACTCCGGATATTTCGATTTTATCGTTCCGGACATATATCGAAAAAAACTTTAATCGTCCGATTATAAATAGTATTTCAAATCTGAACGAAGAGTACGACGAGATATAATTGTTCCTAAAATTATCTCAAGGGATTTTGATACTAACGTGGCGGCAAATATCGACCCAAGCAAATTAGAAAGAAAACAAACGTTAAACATGCCGGAAAAATGAGATAACGAAAAGATCGTAGCATTATCGATAGGAACAAAAGATAGTATGCCCGCAAAAGGCAAGCCGCGTGAAAAAAACCGCGAAGTTAACAACGCTCCGAACGCGCCGAAGAGCGAACGAACACAAGCGATCGCAGCTGTGTTATGTCGAGTAACGGAAGTGTCAAGGATCAAACATCTGCCACGGAAGTGGGCTGAGAGGTTAAAGTGCAAACACCATAAAAACCGTGACCATTTTTTTCCTCGAACCCTTTTTTAAATATATTTATTTTTCTGCCGTCCTCTTCGGGTCAACTCGAGGATTGAGACTACGCGACGGCGGACTAGGTTAAGTAGCTATGCGCTGCTCACTCTGTCGGAGACGTTGGCGAAGCACATGAACGCGACCCAAAGCGGAGCGCTCCGTTTCAATTAGGAAGGGGACGGGTATCATACGCGATTCCGATCAATTTTAATCGAGTAATAAGACGTCTTCTGCCGCGATAAATTAGGCCATTCCTCCGGCCATGTTCCGCGACACCGGGATCACGCGAATTATCAGTCGGGCGGGAAAAAAGAATGGGATATATCCGAGAGATACCGCGGATTGCCGAAAGACATCGATGAAGGATATTTCTTGTTTGTTCTGCAGCCGGGACGTTTAGCCCGATCCGTGACAGCTTAGATTGATGCGGTGCCATATGCACTGAACCGTAATGACGAATGGTTATCCGACAACGCGGCTTATTTACGTTCAGATTAATAGAGGGCACGGATGCGAATTGTAACGAAGTTGTCGCAATAGCGCACGTGTCGTGAAATATTCGTTGGTGATCACGCCGCCAGAGAGACACCGAGTACTGTGTTGCGGAGGCGATTAAAACCGCGGGAGATTAGGTCAAACATCTGAGAGGATTTCAAATCCGAGACTGTGGACATAGATACGGGAGTTACAGCGGGTAAGTTGTTAAACTGATGTGATATGCTGAGCTCTAACTAGGTATAATGTCCCCCCCCGATACTACACTATGCAGCAAACGCGTGGATCGATAATATAAATCAACCTGTACAAAAAATGTAATTTGAAGACTATCTAAAATATTACTTAAAAATTTGAATAAAAAAAATATATTTCTAAATGTAAAAATATAATTAAAGTTATACGTTTATTAACTAGTAGCTGTAGCAACGAAATCTGGATTAAATACACATAAGGATCAGTTCATTCATTTTTACTTAAAAAATTGATTTATGACATTTTTAGAGAATGTAGGATGGATTAAATAAATGAAAAATTAAGGCAGGATACGTAACAGAACATAATGTGACACGGTGTATTTAAAACACTTAAATTTCGATAGTTTGAATAAGAACGGGTAAAAAATAATATTCAACGATAACATTTCCCAAGATTACAAATCTGATAAAATATTCAAGTACGTTTTCATAACAAATTTAATCATAGAACATTTCAACTGCAAACTAACAAACTGGCTTTTAATGTAGGATATTTAAGTATTTTATTTGAAAAAAGCAAGGTGACGACAAAAGCTTACAAAATAAACGCCGAAAAAATCTGACCAAGGCCCATAATTTCCTGTTGAGAAACGAAAGAAAACCCCTGGCCACTAAAACGTTTCTCAATAAAAAAATCTTTACATGATTAATCCTCGCCGGAAAACCCTTCTCAAAAAACGTTCTTCCGTTGCTACATCGGAACCCATCCTTACATCACCCAACGGGAGCCACCTGCCCTTTACTACTCTTCCTAATTGCGAAACCTTTCGTCCAAGGTCACCTGACATGACTCTTCCTCAGAGAATGACGCCCACACGACCCCAGCGCGCGCGTCACGTCCCACTTCGCTAGATATGACGTGGTGGGAGAGCACAGAGGAGGAGAAGAGAGAAGAATAATACCGCCTTTGGAGTGACACACAGCACCAGTCAAGGTCCTCCTCCATCGCGCGTGGCGTGACTACGAGTGGACGAATGGGGCAACGTTCCGATAGAGGCCAAATGAAATTGAGGAAGGGAATTTTCCGTTTTTCCGCGCAATACGTGCCTTCCATTGCGGACTATGAGCTTCTCACGTCGGCGGATTATGGGATGTGCGGGCGGCAGATCGGAGCCAGACTGTTTGCCGTCCTAGCGAGTTATAGGGCGTGAGAGAGGCATTCCGCGAATGAAGCGTAATCAGCGAAATAGCGTATCGGAAAAAAGAAGATTCCTGGAAATGATTTCGAGGAGCGCTTTCAGTAATAACGAGTTCCATTGAAGGGACACTGCGCTACTTTCGATCGCGTGAATCGACGTCATTCGAGGGAAACGAACCGAAGACTTTCGCATGGGAGTATCTGTCGCAATCCAATCCAGAGTCAACGAATCTGAACACGCACTCCAATTTTTTCGTCCGAGCAGAAAGCACGGAGGAAAAAAACTTGGATGAAAATTGGCCATTGATATAAAAAAGCACAAAAGAGAAAAAGAAGATGACGAAACACGAGCATAAAATCTCACTAAGGAAATTACAGGCATCCCTCGTTTAGCGTGCTTCGGTTTAGCGCGCTTTCGCTTTTACGAGCGGTTAACATACCGAGGAACTTTTTCGTTTATCGCGGTAATAATTTCGCATTTGCGCGGTTTTAATTGCAAGAATTTTATTTCAGAAAACTCCGTTTTATATGTAACTCGATTTTTTGTCCTATTTATCGTATTTATTCATAAAATTTACCAGCTTTGAAAGCCAAAATGAATTATAACAGTCGCATGCACATAATAAAATATTTTAATGAAATTTTTAGTCTCATGAAACTTTTAACTCTAAATTTAGGCTAAACCTTAACAAGCAAAAAGGGGCTTAAAGGTGATTTTCACTCCACCAAACTCGGAACTAGATAAAAATTCGTAAATATATTTACGAGATGAAGGAATTCCATATAGTTACGCCTGACACCATTCGCTTCATATTCTTGAGAGTTTACATGAATGAATTTTTAATTTTTCTCGCGTTTTACCTGCTATTTTTTTTTCGTAAAACAATAAATACCATAATTTTGAGATCGCGCCACCAGATTAGAACTATCTCAATAATTTTTATTTTGATTCCTTAAATCTTTAAATACAAATAATTAATTTTCCCACATTTCCCCAGCAGTATTTGTGAAGTTTTCATTTTAGTAACACGAAAAAAACAATTTTAAAAACCCCAAATTTGGAATTCATTCCACTAGCTGGTTGTAGCCTAATATTCACACATATCCGTCGTTTGTCACCCTCTCTTATAGATAGGGCTCTTACAGGGCATATCCACTTCACCCTCTTCAGCGGAGAAGGGAGAAAAACCCGGTGCCAGCTTTAGCCTACTCTTGCGAATAACACCAGAGGGTCAATTACTCAAAGTCCCTCCCAAAGGACTCAGATGCGAGTAAGGGCGGGTCACTCAAGAGTTTGGCAAAACCGCATAAGCTGTCTCCCACACTCTGCACAGGGAATACCCCGGATACTCGAGGATCTTCCCCCTTCTCCGATATCAGTGTTTTGTCGTGTGTTACGCAGTGAAAAACGATTCACGTTTGTACTCTGTGAATTTTAAAAGTTATTTGTACTTTATATTTAAAAGTAATTTACGCAGTAGGAATCATGCATTACGCGTGTGATCAGTGAATTAGTAAAATTACTAGTGATTCATATTTAAAAGTAATATAACCCTCATTATGTCCTCAGAGAAAACATCATCTTCAACTCCTTCGGCTGCTAAGAGGGAAAGTGTTAAACTTGTGCAAAATGTGGGCTTCCATGAGGTTGAGACAAGTGATGTGAAGGAGTTGCTAAATTCACAAAGTGAAGATATACGAGTATCAAATGAAGATCTACTTAATTTGGCTATGACGAAAGCATTTTCGGAGGACGAGGAAGACAGATCACTCGTCAAATTACAACAAATAAACTAGGGCGGATATTCTCTTTAATTGATGAAGCGCGGTCGATTATTGAAGAAAATCGGTACAACATATATTGTACAAACTTTCTCATATAATAATGCGTCGTTTAGTTATCTTAAGAAAATGAAAATCGTATCAGCCGGTTTTTAGAAAATCCATTTTTTGTTAAAGTTGCCCAAGAATAAACTAGCCTTATATTCATTCATTGAGAAAAATGAAATATGTAGTATTGTTGCAGACGTATACTCAAGTAACGGTACGAAATTTTATCAAAATCGTTCTAGCCGTTTTTGAGAAAATCAAATTATTGTTAAAGTTGCCTAGAATAAATAAAATAAAATAAAATAAATAGCCTTATATTCAGTTTTTGAGAAGTATGAACTATTTGGTATTATTGAAGACGTAAACTCAAGTAACTGTACGAAATTTCATCGAAATCATTAGAGCCGTTTTTGATAATCAAATTGTTGTTAAAAAATGCGTAGAATAAACTTCCCTTAATTACTGAACAATGTCAACCATTTCATTACAGCTTCTACTCTGTATGATAAAATGCCTAAGTACGAGATTTCATTCACTTTCGCTCTACCGTTTAGGCTCTAGAGAATGGGTTCTTAACCGGGGGTGCAGGAAGATGGTCCAGGGGGTGCGGGAAGGGGGTACAGGGTATGCGGTGGGAACATCTTACAATTTGACTTATTTATTTATTTATTTAGATAAGACATTTTGAACCTCCCATACTAACCAGCTGCCATTCTAGTGTGTATATTAATGCGTCCATGTTACTTATTAGATATATAGCGAGATACTGAAGAACATTCGTTTCCTTGAAATAACAAACCGTAATCACTATTCGAGGTCTGTTTACAAATCGATTTAAACGGCGGTACCAAGACATACTTTCGCTATATTTTTCCGCCTTTAATTACGTTTATAACAAAGTCATTCTCTCAGTCCTACTTTGCGTGAGAAGGCTGAGATAATCCGCTACAGACTGGTTATTTTGAAGTTCAAGTTGAATACAGCATTAAAAATTGTTTAAAAAGAAACAATCTTTAAAACTATTATGGAATTGTTGGATAGGATTCCATTGTAATAAAATGCTGGAGCCAATTTCGTGAGGCTCGTGACTGTCGCCTCACCTGTATTACAGTCTAATTATGTCTTGAATTGAGGAAAGGTTAAGTTTAAAATGTAGTTTGCAATAAATATATTTGATTTTAAATAATATACGTTCAATAAATCGTTAAACTAAAAAACAAATTAAAATTAATAACCACTGAAAAAATTTTGGCGGGGTGCGGGATTACCATGAATAGCTGTGGGGGTGCGGGGCTCGCAAAAGGTTAAGAACCCCTGCTCTAGAGTCAATAACAAGTAGACAGACAGACGGCATTGCGAAAACCACTTTTTCGAACTCAGCTACACCTAAAAGGTATATTTCTATCAAAATCTCGCAGTCGAATTTTTTCGCGATAACAATACTTTCTCAATATACTTCGTATATGAGAAAATAAAATGGATCCCATGGAGAACCGGAGTTCGCGTTTGCAGGGACTTGGATCAATCGATTGAATGCTATAGGGAAGTTTATAGGGAGAAGCAGAAGTCTACGGTTCAAAGTAAATTGGACATATTTTTAAGAAAAAAACCATTATCAACGCCAAGCACAAGCATGCCTTCAACAACTGCTTTAGAACAAGCTGATGTAATTCGTGCAACCAGCTAAAGTGATGAGGCAGGCCTCTAACACAGACTCCCAATAAATTCTTTTTTGGTGAGTGTTTAATGAAATTTATCATTTTTACGGTTAATAATTTAATACAATCATTTTCAAATTTTTTAAATGTTTTATATAGGTTATCGCGATGTCATATATTTAGCGAACTGACTACTGATGGCATTAGATACAGAAAGACCTTAGCGTGGCAAATTTTTGTGGAGTTACATTTGAAAATTTTTGAGATAGAAACGCATCTCATCATTATTACATGTATTCTTATGGAAAAGTAATTTTCGTTTAGCGCGACATTTTCCCGGAACGTATCTACCGCGTTAAACGAGGGATGCCTGTATATCAAGTTATGATGATTCTTTGATTTTAAAAAATTCTTTCCCTTTTAACTTTTACTTGACGTGTCAGTCGTGCAAACTACATAATTGCAAAAAAAACTCGGAAATAACGCGAATGTGCGGTAAGGAAAAATATAAAATTACAAAACTAATAAACTAAATTTCAATACCAAATACTTTAATAAAGAAGTTAAAAAATTCCATTAATTGAATTTAATTCCACAAGCGGCGATGAAAAACACCCAGAGGAGTCTCAAAATTATACCCATTCCTCCCTTTGAACTAAACGTGCATTCCAGAATAAAACCGCGTAAAGTACGTAAAACGGTGGGAATTGGATTTTCCCATAAGAATACGTAAAGTTAAATTTGAGCACCGTATTGAGGCCAGCATGAAACAGTTTAGTCACAATGTGTTCAGCATTGCTTCCATTATAATTTCTGAGTCGAATGGCATATTTTTTTCCTTTTTAATTAATTTAATTAATAGACATTTTCAAACCCGTGCTAAAGCGAATTGATGGCTGTGAAAATCGAGGTGTGTTTAAAAAAGTAAACCATGCTAAAACTAAAACGCGTAAAGTGAATATTAACAATTTGAAGAATTAGTGAAGACCGAATAAATCACAATAAAAATACTTAATAACAACATATTTAAAGCTAATAAAATTTATTCTTTCGCACCGATGAAAATGAAAAAAATTACATTGAGTCAAAATACGAATTCCCATTCGTGCACAACTTTTAATACGGAAAAACATAAGCCTCCTCAAAATATCCTTGATATCGACGAAAAACATCTTGAAAGCTTGCATCACGTTCCTATGCAATGAACGTTTGGACATTTCCTCAAGTTTACAAAGATAAAAGTTACAAAATTACGTATTCTGCTTCAAAGAGTATACTGCCATGCAATGTAAAGCTGAAAAAGCTAAAGACGAAAAAATGTTTGTCCCGATTAGCTAATCTAAAGAAGCCCGAACGACAAGAGACTTCAAGAAGTTAAGAAATCCTCCGATTTTAACGTGACGCACGCGTTTATCTAAGAAAAACTGAAGTGGAAGGCCAATCTATATCAATATAAATATCAATCTCTAACGTGATTATGACACTATATCAACACAAGCAGTTTTTGAGGGGAGTACCGATAGAATATGTACGTAACGATAAAATAAAAACTTTCCATGAAAATGACGCAACTTAAATACGAGAGGAAAAATCGCTTACAAGGAATAATGATAAATGCATAAGATATAGGCGCAGCTAGAGGAATCAATGATCATAAACTGAGTGCACAAGAAAAAAATCCTGAAACACCACCAAAATGATGAATGACAATGAGACCATTACATTGGCGAAAGAAAAACTAAATTACTAGAAACGAATTGTTATTGCTTAGATAGGAATTGATTTTGGGAAAAAATACCATCATACTACCGTTAAAATATTCTGCCAACATAAAAATATGACAGATTGGAAAAAGAATTTGCTCGTTAATAAAATAACACAATTTAATTCAGCTAAGCATAAGAGGAACGAAAAACTGAAGTTCACTAAGCTGATATCTGGACGCCCAAAAGTAAACATAGCCCAAATAGCACCAAATACACAAAGACGGTTACAACGACCGCAATTAGTGCGGCAGTCATATTACATTATTTTTGACTGCTAAATAATATTAATTAAGTTACTCATCGCAATTCTTACATGATTCAGGATTGCACAAACTGAACGTACTATCTTCCATGCACTCCTTCATAGATTTAGAAATTGGAAGTCAATTTTTAGGCAATTTACTAGACTATTATTCTACAAAAGTCGGTTATATAAGGAAGTAAAATTGCCATAGCAACAATTCGGGCAAAACGACGCGGCCTTGCGGATCCAACAGATACCAAATAAGAGGGAGACGGATTCGTGGAATTTGTGATGGTGATCGCGTTCAGTAAATAAAAAGAAAAAAACCGAGGGGGAGAGGGGTGGAGGGGATAAGGCCTCGTATGAGGGATGGGAGGACGGCAGATGGTACACCCAGACTGCATTGCAGCAAATGGCTAAAGGAAGGACCCCTAGTTGCCCTACAGAAAACGAGGGGAACGCCACATCAAAGTATGAGAGATGAATGAGGAAGAGATGAAGGGAGTCTAAGAGGAACCGTGAAGGGAGGAGGAGGTGAAGGGAGGAAGAGAGAAAGGACTGGAAGAGAGGAAGATAGGGAGCGAGGTGGATAGGGATAGAGAGACTTTCCACTCAACTTCAGGATACGGTGACAGAGAGAAGAGGGAATCGAATGTCATGGTTAAGGGATATATATATAGGTGGCGCGATAAGGGGACCAGTGCGTGGAAAGGGAGCCCCACGCTGAATAGAGAACAGCTAGAGAGATGAAGTCTACAGCAGAGTTACCAACATCTTTTGGTTTGGTCAAAATAGAAAATGCGTTTTAAGGTGACGAAAAATTTGGCTTATCGTAATATTGCGGATTTAAATTAAGCACCAACTCAAATTCACAAATTTAATTTAAACAAATGTTTAAAAATAATTTTAGATAAAACCGCAAGATTTAAACCTAGGCAATACAGCAAAATGTTCCGACCCCTCCCAACATCCAGGCTCATTTTCAATGTTCCGCGGTCCGATTGTACTCCGAGTTTAGTTTTTTGAAAAACTGCATGATACATTATAAAGCAGGGGTTCCCAACGCGGTGCCCGCGGGCACCACGGCGCCCTCCGAGGTTCGCCGTGGCGCACGCCAAGGTTTGCACTGGTGTCGTCCTTGGCACTTTGAGCTCTTGTGACTAGTAGTGTTGAGCGCCCACAGAATGCTGGAAAGTACCTATGTAATAAGACTTCATGACTCTAACAGAGTTTACATATAATGTATTTTAAGATTAAACTCGCTGATTTTTTCGCCAGGGTAAGAATAATGGTGCCCGCCGCTTTCTCTTTAAAGTCGAATGCGCCCTTGTCCAAATAAAGGTTGGGAACCCCTGCTATAAAGCGTCTAAACTGATTTCAGAGGGCAAAACAATAACATAAAACGTTGAAAGGATTCCGCGTAACTCTGAAGAAACTATCCATAATTAGCTTAGGTTAGCGGCTTACATTAGATGTGACTTTTTATGACATTTTACTACATTAAATTTTGAGATAAAATGAAACGTAAAACAAGAAAAACTTCTCGTATTCGACTTGTTAACATTTCCTCATACCGCGATATTTCCCTGATCTCTGTCTAAATTTCGGCAGGAAAATTTATTTCTTCACATTTTTATTAGTTAACTTATAAAGAATCGTAACTGATGGTATCATGTGAAAATAATTACAGTTAAAAATGGTTTCTGCGCGAATTGAATTGTTTTAAATGAATAAATGTGAATACATTGTTACAAATTTATGAAAACCTACAATTTCAAAATATTATTCCCTTTATTCTCTTATTTCTAAATAATTGCATAAGAAAATTAAATAAAAAATACTGGCATGAAATTTAATACATAAATGCAACTGATCATGGTTTTGCTGTTAAAGAGATGCTATGAAATTTTACAGATGAATATGGTTAACATAATATACAAACCGCAAGCGCGCATTTAAAATGCTTTTTGAAAAAAACTAAACGAATTAAATATTTATCGATTCAATGGCGTTATTAGAGCCAAAATATGCCATCTTAAGCAGTGTTGTGGTCAGACTTTCAGCACGTGAAATATGGGAGGATCTCCCGAAAATAAACCGCGGGTAAATTCTTCGAAACGCTTCCAAGCTCCGAAAACCGCAAGCTTATTTACAGCGAATCTAGAAAATACGGACGAAGAGCATTCAAGGTTAGCACACGCAGCTGCTTGTCGCAAAGGGGCGTGTTTACAGAACATAAATGCTGAGTACCGAAATAAATGAATATTCCGGTTCCGGCCTTTGTTTTTTCAAGTCGATCACGCTGTGCAGTTAAATCAAAAATACACTTTTTCATGGTCCCACATCAAAACCCATTCCCCTCACGCAACGAGCCATAAAACGAACGCCCTGAAGCAACATTCGGACATTTATCGTGAAAAAAAATCGACTTTTTTTTTGCTGCCTATGTGATTACATTTCATTATCGAGCCTCGTTTATTTCACTTGCTAGACACAAAAAAATCCCCATTACTCCTCGATTTCCGAGAGCGGGTGACGGATCCGATCCTTGGAAAACAAAAACTGGCTCAATCACGACATCGTGCGTGACTTCCAATGCAACGAAACGACTTCAAGGGTCGCTTGGAGTTAACGACGAAAAATAAGACAGCACTCCGCGGAAAATTCACGCGAAGAAGAATTAAAACGAGCAATCGTCGGAATAAAAGCTCTTTGATTTTAATTCTCGGAATTAAAAAAAAAACTCCATCGCGTGTACCGGACTCGCTCCGACTTTCATTCCGACGGAATTCCCGCGAAAACGGAAGAGTGACTCTACCGGCAAGAAAACGAAACAACGAAGAAAAAAAGGGTCGGATTAAAAAGTCTCGAAAGAGGATATAAAACAGCATAGTAATGCGCTCAGTCTCCTTCCCCAGAGAACGGAAGTTGACAAAGACATTTCTAGGTCGGTTTCTAAAGAGCCTCCGGAAGGATGGAAAGAGGGGACCGCGGAGGGCGACCGAGGAAAATGGCGACGGGGTGGGTGGGGGAGGAAGCGAGCGGGCACGAAACACGCGCGGACCAACGGATACGACACGAAACCAACCTCAAACCCTTTATGAAAACAAAACGGATCAAGGCGTTAGCATTAGAAAATCGAAAACAGGATGCGAACGTCACCTATTCAATTAATTCACACTCGGCGACACGGTGCAGGCTGCTCAATGGATTTCTTATCCACTTCCATCGGTATCAAGATAACGGAGGGTCGGGAGAAAGCTTAAAGTACTCACCTGTGAAAAGAAAAGAGAAATAAGATACGGTTAGGTTGAAAATGAATGGCCAAAAAATTATGAAATGTTAACCACTACACTCAGTATGTGGCATAAAACACTATAGTAACAGTCAAAGCTTATATTAAATATAATATGTAGCTACATATACAAAACAGAACAATACATTCGAATAAATAATCCGTTTTTATGGCATATTAACTCGCTTTTCCTCCGATGGGACTTAAATTTGCCCCCTACATTTTAAATGTATCTCTAGGCATGGGCAATTGAGATATAATCTACTCACATTTTTATCAAACATTATGAGGAAAGATTATTGTCCCAAATGCAAATCAAAGTAAAAACTTTATTACATAGAAGTCCGAGTATTACTGAAGAGATTCAACGAAATGCAGGTAGAACATAATCTATTAATTATTCAAATAAAATTTCGACCGTTTCACAAACAGCATGATTATTATATTTAAAAAGGTCGGATTATAGATAATAGATACGCGAGAAAAGACTGTGTACAATGTGAATTTACAATGTTAAACGAATACTTAGTATCTAAATACTGCAAATTAAGAAGCAAAATTTTGTTCGCTCTTGAACAAATAGATTGAATCCTTCCTTTAAAGCCTTCCCTTCGCGATCAATACGCTGTAGTCAATGGTATTTTTCTGCACGCCTTATAACTATGCCATATGAACCCACACTTGTGCCGGCTTGCGAAACAATTTTAAGAAAGAAATGTTTCCGAGATGAAATTGATTGATGGAACCGAGAAAGATAATTAACACTTCTAGTGTCTTTCAGGGATAAGGTTTGCTGCCTCTGAGCCAATGGGTCGCTGGATCGAATTCTGCCTGAAGGCGAGGAAAGCCTTCGATGCGTTCCGCATCGTTCATCATCACCCATCACCGCGATATACGTACATCACGCGAAGGCGAAGAAGGGTGTCGAAACAAAGCAAACAATTTCTTTTTTATTTTTTTATAGCTAACAGTGGAGATCACTTACTATTTCTAGATGTAGCATTAGCAAACGTAATCAATAAAGGATTATCTTTATCACAAAACCCTGAATTTCGCGCTTTAATAAACATCTCAACCTCTTCTAAGGTAAATGTTATTTCTGAAACTCGGAAGAGGTACGAGGAAAGTTATGGTTTAGGTGCTGGATGGAGTGTGAGAAAGAAGCAACGTTACGAAATCGAGTAAATCCTTTCCTAAGGAGTGCTTACTTCACTTGTCCCCGGCGCCACACCGCGACAGCCATTACTTAAATCAAAATTCCCACCATCTGGCGGGCTAATTCGGGAACTTACAATAGCCTCGAGGATGGCCCTAATTAATCAAGCGGAAAGCTTTGGGAAGGATAAGCCAAATTGACGTGGCAATTAATTATACAGTCCGTAAAAGGGGGCGGATGTTTGGAGGGAGAGAAAGGGGCTAGAAGAGGGCGAAACCCAAATATTATTCTAATAGTAGAACAGAGAAGAGAGAAGAGAAAAGATTGGAAAGAGAGAACACATAATAAGGAGGCCTTTTTTTAAAGGAAGAACCGAGAGAGGATCCCTTTAAAATTTTAATAACCGCTCCAATCTCGACAATGAGAAGCGGTGTTAAAAAATAAAACCATTTTTTTTCGTTCCCTATCCTTTAAAAAGCGTTCGACAAAAAAATGGAAAGATCCCTACTGCCTCTCTCTCTCTCTTGTGTCGTGTTCCACTCGATTCCCATCCCTTGTTTAGCACCCTACTCTATCTCCCTCTCTTCTTTGTTCGCTTGGTTTCCACTCTCTTTCCGCCCTAGAGCTAAGGTTCAGTCAGTTTGTTTGTCCACAGGGGCATGGAGAGTTGGGTACCCCTATCCACTCTGGATAACATTTCTTCACAATTGGGAAAAGGAAAGCAAACTAAAGGGAAAACGAAATATGTTCCCGGCGACCTTATATAAAATATAAATCCAAAAGGAGACGTCCTTCGCAGAACTAATTCGAGCACACAATCTCTCTACTTGGCGGCCATTGTTATGATCAAGTGCGGGTTTACGATTACCGACTAAGTGTACACCCAAATTATAAGCGAAATATTTTAAGGATAATGTATACTTTGGTTACAATTACGCTGAGAAACAACGAGAATGTTTTGAGAGGACTTCATTTATGCAAAGTACTTTTAAAAACGATTTGTGATATATATAAAATTTCGAATGAATTCCAATACCTTGAAGAGAAGCTGGTACTATTTAGTAGATAATAGAAAAAAAGAACACAAAAATCTGCATATTCCTCACATACGCTGTATTCAATTACTTTCGATCAAGCGATACGAAGATGGATACGCTATTACAGCGTCTCTTTATGTAGCGTATTATTTATTGTTACTATTCTCTAAACGAATAATTAAATTTATAAAGTAATAAAAATAAATATATTAATAATAAATATTCAGGGAGAAATGGTACGCAGAACTACATTATCAATTGGATGCGAGCCTTAAGGTAAGATTGATAACACGTCTATTTTAATTCAAGGGGTAGAATACAAACAAGTAGGTACATTTTATTTATTTTTTCAAACAACTGTAAGGTTGGAATTGCGTAGGCTTATCACAGAGATGTAAATAAGGCAGTTTCTTCGAAAGGCAGAAGGTAAAATTTCCCGAAAAAAAATCAATTTATTTTTATCGGGAGATTCATTTAGTAAACTTGCTGACGCAATGAGATGCGAATAATTCTAAGGGATACAGTTTCCGCAGAGATGGAAAATTTGATATTCCTCCAAAAATGAGTTATGATCAATATCTTAATTGAAAGCGAACTGCCTTTCGTTTCTCATGTGATATCTGGCCTTGAAATTTACATTTATAATTATTCCTTTTTGATTAAAAATATTCATCGGTCAAGTTGGTGCCGAATCAGATATTAGCTAGACATGCTACTGCTGTATTCGACATTAAAAATAATATCACTTAAGGCCAAAATAAGTTTCAACACTACTCGCAAACGTAATTTAGATTGCGACTTTCCAAATTACCCATATTCCAGCTTATGTACGTATGTCTACACAGTGGTCTTCAATCAATTAATTTCATCACTTTAGATAGTGAGTTAAAAATAATAAAATCATTTCGCATTTTCATTCGAATGAAGCAAGAAAACGTCGATAGTTTATTAATATTATCCATAACTTCCCTTGATATTAACAACAGGTTAAAATTGATTTCCTATGCCGTTATTTTTCTCATGTTTATGATGGCCCTGATAGAAAATAGATATTACGAGCCTCCAAAGTCTAAAGGAAAAAACAAAAAAACTAATACGATCGATTTCTGAGGCTCCTGAATTGTTGACTCCAAGGATTATTATAGTTCACAAAGGCATTAAAACGGCCCGTTATGTATTTTAATAATTAAACCTTTTCTCTTTGGTAGTGAAACTTCAAATGAACGAGCGCTGACGAACGGAACAACGTGAAACACATGACACAATCGCCTGCGATCATACGGCAGTAAAAATTGAATAACCCGACGTGGATGGAATTTCTTATTTATATAAATGTATTCTCAAATGACAAAGTCATTTTCTTTAAATAACTTTAGAACTCCCAATGATTAATCTTATTCTAGCTGAAAGCATTGCATCCCGGCGATCATTTTGGCGAATTAGGCTAATAAGCATGTATCTTCGTATAAGTTATTGTAAAAAAAACGGAAAACATACGACCTAAAAAAATAATATTAAAAAAAGAAAAAACCTTAAGATTCCGATCGTCAGATTATTATCGGGGTAACAGGTCCCAAAAGTTACATTTAAAATTAGAATCTAAATAAAGCAGTTGGGGCCTAACTTGGCTACTCAAAAACCAGAATAAAATCCACAAATACGCAGATACCAAAATCGAGGCAGAAAAAAAACTTTTGACGACAGGCACAGTTTTATTTATTACACTTCGAATCGTTTATCTCCGTGCGACGTCCTTCCTCTTGACGCCCTCTACAATCGCTCATTATAACGCCTTTCCCTCTTTCAGAGACAGGTGAACGAGCGAAAAAGAGGCAGAGAGGAAGGGAGAAAGGAGGGCGGAAAGTAAGCAAGAAAAATTTTAACAAGAGAGAAAGGAGGACGAAAATGGACCAAACAATGAGGGAGCCTTATTCTTTCCATAGGTTCTGAGATGGAGGATCGGAGGGAGGGGAGGGAGAGGGGAAGGAGGGCGGGAGAGAAGAACGGAGGAAGCAGGGAGGAGTTTCCTCTCGCGACAGGAACCTCCTTATCGAGAGGACTGGATATCAAGGAAAGGAGACTGTTTGTGCGCTAGGAAGTTGACGGAGAATATGGAGACTAGGACGGCGACAATAAAAAAAGGAACGCCCCCAGAGTTTGCGCTTTTCGTCCGCCTTCGCCACGTTAAATGTGGAGAAATGCACAGGAAATGTGGCATCCTGCTGGCAACGAGAGGGGGAGGATGTAATTTTTTTTTAATAGGGCGGGGTGAGGATTCTTTTTATAGGATGAGAGAAGCGGGTAAAGAGGAGAGAGGTGGCGAAAAAGGAGAGGAGGGGGTAATGCTTTTAGAGGAGTAGGAGTAGTGAATTACGATGTTCCGAGTTATGAGAAGAGCGAACATGAAGTGGAATAATCTGCAGGAGAAACTGCACTTTATTTAAACAATGACAAGGTTCTTGTTTGTATACAAATACTGGTGTGAGGACAGATTTTAGTTTATAATGACTAGCTATTCTAAATAATATAAACTGTAAGTAATGTATTAACCGTCTATCATCTTATAATACAAAAACGTTGTTCTGTAAGGAACGCAAGATGGCCGACAGCGAAATGTAGTTCTCATTCTGCCCGACAGGTCGGCGCCACATGTTCGTCAACAACTCGCCTTTCTTTCGGCGAAAATGACGGGAATATACAACAAACACTTATGTTTGTTTATGTAACGGTTTCTAATAAATAATTAGTTTATTTTTTGTCAATAAGGATCTCCAATACAATGATCCATTCAATCCTCAAGAGAACAGTTTACAATGTTGAAATAAATTGGTGATTTGTTTTTGTTCAGATAGTATTCAAAGAAATTATTCCGCTGATTGATTAAGTAGTTAGTTTTTAATTTAAAGAGTTTTATTTACATAACAACGGAGAACATTATTGAGGATTCGAGTAAGCTTTCTTTCTTCGTAAGTACAGAGTACAATTTAAAAACATTCATAACGTTAAGTGCACGAAATTTAATTCTTTTCCCTACGTTATATATGTATATGCACATATAATTATTTCCCTGTCTTTTCACACCGACAATTATATGTAGCATTGACGAGAACAAGGTGGGAGAAGAATATTAGAATTTTATAGCCGAAAATAAAAACCAAAGGCATTTACTAAACGACAACAGAATATTCACTAGAAATGTAATATATGACGAAATACTTAATATGTAATAGTGTGCCATTAATTATTTTAAATGCAAATATTAATAATCAATCTATCTATAATTCTTCCGTTGATATTTCAACGGGAATTACACTAGTCTCCTATAATAAAACGCTTGATGTCTTTGTCGGTGTGGCCGGACGGTCTCATCAGTTAGTTATAAATATCTCAACATATCTCGGCCATTTCTTCAGCCAGTCCAGCCAAATTCGGTAGGATTGCTATGAATACTTTCAAAAAGCGAATGCTATAAAAAAATTTCAAACAAGTCCCGGATTCGACGCCAGGAGATGTTTTACATTCCATATGAATCTCATATCTCGACCCATAAGTTTACACGCTAAAATTTAATTTTCAACGTGGAGGGTTTCTTTGGTTCCGGGCGAGGCGAAGGGCGCGCTAGCGCCTGGAGACGACTACCCATTAAAACAAAGCGAGCCGAAGGCTCGTCAATATATCCTCTCAATTTGCGGCGCAACAGTCAGGAGGATATAACATTGAATAAAAACACGTTTCTAATAGCGACGATGTATTTTTGTCTTGGACGACTAATAACAGACCTGTTCCTAAAATTTTTGTATTTCTAAAGTTAATGGTTCTTATACGTTTATTTAAATGCTTAGATAATTATTATCTCCTTTTACAAGCCACGAGATTTATACAGGTTTATGTGAAAAACGCGCAAAGTGCACACATGGGAACAGACCCTTCATTAGACTTGTTATCACGCACAGGAATAATCCTGATAGATTTGCCCGACTTACAATATTGCAAATGTATCGAATATTTTTCCACGATTCATCACCATGACAGAATTAGGCAAAGGAACCAAAAGTTAATTTAGAACGATGACACAAAACATAAAAAGAGGAAGAAGAAACATTTAAAAAACACGACAAAAATTATAATCACGTCGTTGTATTCTTCCAAGAGAGCGATTACTCATTCCCCTTCAAACTCCGAACGGCTTATCCGATTAACCGGAACATGGCCCGAATAACCGAATAATGGCCAATCATCGACGAAATCGGACATCTACCCGGAAAATCGGATAATTAGCAGGGAGGTTACGTATAACAGCATCCGAAACTGGATCGGTTTCGAAATCGATATATCGCACAACCTCCACTGCTTTCGCACGAATGACATTACCGTTAATTTCCCCATCTCTAGCTCCTATCAGAACAGTGATGGTATTCCTAGGCGCCATTACCACGTCTAATGGCCAATATCGAAATTATAGGCTAACGGACGCGTTCTGAAGTTTAGGAATGCGATTTTCCTACCATTCCTTTCGATTTATGCCGCTCGCCACAGCCATCGTATATAACGCCGCTAGCGAATTGCGCACGCGAATTTTATCTTCCGCTATCCAACCTTCATCTTCCGTCACCGCAATGAAATATAATAATTATCTCCGCGTGATGACGCTTCCTGACGCCACTAATGGTGGCCTGGGCAGGAGCAGGTGTTCGATTGATGCCGGGGGAGCCATGTGGGTTTATTAATAATGGCGAGCCTAATGTGAGCCCATATTCCCGCATCACCCTCCACAGCACATGCAAGTCAAACGACGCGAACGCTACGGGTGGCGAAAGGAGTACCTATAATTTCCTACGGTGACGTAATCAAAATGGGCAAGCGTTAAAAAAAATACCTGGTTATAGAGCTTATATGTCCTTGCGCGAGATATTTTCGGCCCGAAATTAGTGCGTAAAATATATTTTAAAAGTCACATTTCAGTCGTTTTGATAAAAATCTCTTTTTCTGTTTCGAACAGACCTTAGTGGAACACGATACAAACTTTTATTTTACCAAGGAAATTTATTCTCACTGGGAAATCAAAATTCTACAAAATACATTATTCGCTTATACCTTTGTTTTTACGCAAAAATTAAACATTTCAAATAATTATAACGAATAACTATAGATATATCGGAAATATGAAAGGACGCTATGTCTTCCGCATTTTTAAAAATATTTAATTCCTCGGCATTAATATAAGTAACTCCATTTCCATCACAAATTCAGTCAGATAAAAAACGAGTTTCTAAGTGTTAAATTTTAGCATCCCTAAAAAAATGAAAACTACTCCAATTACCAGCACATTTATACCTTGAACCTTGACTAATTTGACACTGAGCCCTTCCGAACGCATGAGGTAGACGTATAAAAGTTGCCATAATCCAATAAAAAGCCATTTCCTCTCGTTCGTAATCGGACAATGACTCGCGGTAGAAATCGTTACCGAGCCAATATATAGAACGATGCACTCCAGGGGTCTTTATACTAGACGGTTAAAGAGATATAGATAGCCATGATGGGACGTATGTTCTTAAATGACGTTCCCTAGTGCTTAAAGAACGTTTCCGGCTTAACTCCAATGCGTAGAAACATGATAGTAGTATATAGAGCTCTTTTCTAGACTGCTTTCAGGAATACGCGAAGAGGAGAGACAGATTGCAGGATGGATGCTGGTCACTAGGGACAGCCTCTCTACCTAGCCTTTGAGACCTCAGGTTAGATCCTTTAATCAATTATTATTCAATTATTATTTACACATATATATATATATGTAAAGTTCGGCGGGTCATGATATGGTCTGAAGATATTATCTCAAAGCGCCAAATACCGGATTACAAGACTACCTCGAAAACCAAAGGCGCGCACCTGCTACGCGCGACCCAAGTACGTGACATGCACTGAAACCGAGGGTCGTTTACCAGAAAATTGCCGCTTCGAGCTGTTTTTCAAACTACTCGAACCGTTTAATCGAATATTTTATCTCAAAGTGGTCTTTAGGCACGGTTTAAGCGAGAACGAGGCCGATCACCCGTTGAAAATGAGTAATGAAACAATGATAATAAACATGACTTCAGCACGCTCATGAAGTCACGATCCCTTAGTGCGCATTCTAATCCTATGACAAGCGTGAGTAACGGCGCAGTTTTAATATTCGCGGATACATGATAAAAAAAGCAATTTCAACGTTTACAATATATATGTATGTATAAAGCTTTCATAAAAACTTAACAAGGTAAGACGTTTAAACGAAAAGAGCCAACGATTTCGTATTGGTTTATAACATAGATACTTTTAAGGCAGTAGAGAATTCAGAACAAATTAAACGATTTTTCCTATTATTTGTGCAATTACTTGGTTAAATCATTTAAATTACGAAAGGCGTGTAATAATATGATAAACCAATTAAATAAAAAAATCATCAAGCTCACTTATTGGAGTGAAAACAACTTTCCGGCCTGGTGGATGGGTGGATAGCTTGTCTAGCTCCCAATGCTAGGGTCGCAGGTTCGAATCCTCCCGAGGGCACAATCGTAAGTTGTTATTGTTGTTACGCTCATTGTAAAGGCGTACTCTGTTTATGAGCTAGTGAAAAATAAATATTTCTTTTTTAAAACCTACTGCGGCTGAATCATCACCGAAGGTAGTAGTCGACATTTGCTTATGGTTTTCCAAACTCTTTTCTGGCAGTTGGAGTAATCAAAATTAGTCATCATCAGGGGCGGATACAGAAACTCCTCAAGGGGGGGGGGGCGATCGTTCCTTCACCTGGCGAATCCGCCTCTGCTAACTGCCCTATATTTTGAAAACCCCTACCCCTATCAGAATCCTTCTTTCCCTTGCTATACAGACCTAATATGCGGCGTATAATTGAGGATTTTTGCGCGGAATGAATTTAAGAAAGCGCCCAGTGGAGTGCAATGGGGCGATCGCCCCCCCCCCCTCCCCCCGCCGTGGATCCGCCTCTGGTCGTCATTTTAACAGATCTGAAAAAATTTCAGATTAATTCTGTGTAAAAATTTTAATCTGAATATTTTATTTAACTCTTAAACACCTAAAAATATTCAACTTTGAAGGAAAAAACTATTCACGTCCCACGAATATAATTATCCATGGAATAATTTATGCATACGCTGGATACGTAAAAAACAGATCTGAGTTTGGCCGTACGATATTCATCGAGAAAAGTTCATAAGAAAAGGTAGAAAAGATAGTCATGGGGTAAATAATAACAAAAATTGACCGATGATATACGTTGCATATGAATGAACACCTTTTCAGACAATGCCTTTCTTTCTTGATCCGTACTTCAAAGAACTATAACTAAACATGGAGCGCGAGTCGAGCATATACACGTGCGTGAAATGTTATCCATTATCCATTCGTGCTCTATCTCTTTTCCTATAGGTGTATTCAGTGCGTTTTCTCGTTTCAGATTCCGCTCTCGAGGAAAGCGTGCGGAAAATAATTTTTCCCTCCTCCAATGAGAATTCAAAGTAAACACGATAAACGGCGACGTTTTCTTTGTAGATAATTTCACGTGCATCGCGTCATTCAAGAAGGAAAATAATACATTCAGGAAGATATAAGCGCCGATTTCAACGCAAATGGTCACAGGCACCACTGAACGGCATGATTTTAAATCGCTCCCAGTAAACTCACCTATCAATTCAATTCTCTTTTGTCTTCTACTTCAAGAGGTGAAAGAAACAACTCAAAAAATGCGAATTGCAACATCAAACTCATGCATATCCTCGCCATTTTCTTATAAATAACTCTTTTGCTCATCCAAATGATCATATTTTAAACTAAATACCTAATTCTAGCTATAATCACACATTTCTCACTTGTCAAAAAGAAAGAGCTCAGTCGACCAATAATTTTCAACATTAGTTTCACAGTAAAGTCCTTTTATTTAAAATCCTCAAACGTTTCATAAATTCCGAAAGCAACTAGGAAACGATATATAGCCTAATTTGGTTGTAAAGAGAAATCAGGAACTGGAAATTTTTGGTTCTTATAACCGTGCCTCGTTAAAGATTCTCAGCGCAATACTAACCATATCTAGAACATATTTTTTAAATTCACAAAATGATTAATATTGTTTTCGAATAAACTTGCTGTTTGCTTGCAGACTTCAAGAATTGCATTTTAAATTTTTGTTTACCTTTAAATACATAGATTAACTTAGGCAAATCATCTTCCTTTGAACTAGATTTATAAATACATCACTGCATTTAAAGAATTCACAGCTAAATATTTTTTCTGAATGCAGATAACACCGAATTTATATTCTTCTGCAGTGTTGACATTGAGCATGATAACAATAAATTGTTTACCGCCAGAATTGTTTTACGACCACTTTCAAGTTTAGCTAATAGTATCCGCCTTCTCTCGGGCAAAGAAAATTTTTTATTTGAAGCCGGAAACATTACGAACTTTGATAATACGCATATGCTGCGAGAACTGAAACACGAATATCGAGTTTCCAGCAATCCAACCAGTCACGCGGGGAGAAAAAAATATCCATTCACAAGGAAGCTGTCTTTCAAGACGATGATAAGGATTATCTCTTTGTGTTACCGAACGTCCATTATGGCCATCAATTCCGAATGAAACACGTCTGGAGAAAAGCTAAACTTAACAGCAAGCTACTTCCGGAATTAAATAAAGAGGACTTCAAACTTTAACTCGTTATATTAGCGATCAAGTAAGAATTTTAAAAAATTCCAAAATAAAATCTTTTTGCTTTATAAAATAGGCGGCCTTAAAAGAATAAAACCAGAACATTTTCAGATTATTTGTTCGTTATAAAAGATGTTGGTGTCATATTCTTTTCATTACTGTTGCTTTACATATCAATTACGTAATAATGTCGCTTTGATAGGAGGTTTTCAAGGTTGAGCTTCTTTTATTTAAAAAATGTATTTTGCTAGTAGGCTCGTCAGTTTAAATCACAAAGCTAATAAGAGGAAAAACCCGGTATCGGCATTAGCATAATATTTTTGAAAGGCACCATGGAGGACCAACGATTTTATGTCCCTTCCGAAGGATGAAGCGTTGATTCGCGTGCACTCCTCTAAGCACGCAAATGGGGGACCGCAAGATCTATCGAAAAAATGCAACTTTCGCAGGTTTTCGATAGCTCAGCGTAGCAGGCACCACTACGCCACAGCACCACACTATGCAAAGTTTTGAATTTTCGAAGATACTTTTCTACCCAGAATCCACCTACCGCAGCGTGAGGAATAAAAATACATTTCCAAATGAAACCTACTGATTACGAGTTGCTAAATGTTTTATGAAAAAGTTCAAAAATTTTAAACCAACAGTGAACATTATTGAGGTATAAAATGACATAATAGAAATACGGTAAAATGTTTGTACAATTAAGCGTTATAACTTCTCCCTCCATATACGTATTGATCAACATGACAACTCACGTTGAAATCCGTATTTCCCGCTATCATTTCTAACTTTGGGGCTGTGCCTATGTAGTAGTTCAATTTCTTGCTACTAAAACGCCCCCAATCACGCGTGCAGAGACATCGCAACGAGATCGACTTTTGGAAAGTTTGAACATTCACAGTTTAACATCTAGATGAGATACAAAATTGTTTATGGGCTAACAACCACCTGCAAGCCATAAGCTTTCAAACAATGTAACATTCTTTACGATCCGATCATTCGTTCAAGATATATGAGGGAACAAAAAATGGTCTATCCCAAAATATATATCTAAATAAATACCGGACGAACGCATATAAAAGATTTTATATAGGAGAAATTTTACATGTAACTGTCTCTGTTCCAAAACCCCGACTTTAAAATTATCGTTCTATCCGTAGCTTTGTTATAGTCACGCTCCTTATGACCGAGTTCCATTGTTCTTTCACAGTTCCGTTCTTCTGGAACGGGGACGCGGTTTCCATCGTTAATATCCTCCTGCGAGAAGAACTAAATGAGAGAAATTGGGCGCGTTCGCACTCGACCCATTGAAAATGGCGATACGGGAACATCATTACCATTTGGTAGCGAAAATATAACCTCCCGTGACTCCATAACGGATATTTTCACTCGCAAATGCTCTCAACGTTCGGAAATTTTCCCTCCAGAGCAATAGAGAGCTGAGGAGGAAAGAGAGGAAAGAGGCGGAAGAGAATAATACTCCGGGGACCATTTTGTCCCGGGAACCTGAACGGATTAACAGAGTGTACGTGGGCCTTAATAGAAGTCCCCTCTTCGCCTCACCCTCATCCGAACTCGCACGAGGTTGGAGAGACCCTTTTCCCTCTTTCACGGAGCTTATCCTGTCCCCCGCCCCCCATTTCTCTCCCCCCCCCCCCCGGTGCACCTCCCTCCCACGCCCCCTTCCTATACAGTCCGAGGTTCGCTTTGGAGCGGGATGAGAGAGGTCGAGAGAGAATCAAGGGAGGGCAATAACACAATGAAGGATTAAACGGTCGCTGCCCTCGCCAAACCCTTACTATATTGGGAACGGACACACAGGCACCCACACACACACACACAGAACCGCACGCACACATGCAACCTGCTTCCGAGCCGATGCTCGAAGACAATGGTGACCATTACCCGTCCTAACATCACAAAGCTTTCTCTTTCCCTCTCGAGGACTATTAAACAGAGCTCAAATTGATTAGAAATAATTAAACCAACTTTATCGGCAATTAGCAAAGTTAGAGTAATTATTTACAACGACACGCATCGGTTCCTCGGATTTATGCCAGTTCAGTGGATCAATTTATTGTAGGTGACGTCCGAGATACGTGCTTTGACCACTACATCGACCGTACATACCGCAATCTTTTGCCCTAACTTGCGAGTAACTGACAAAGATGGACGAGCAGAATTTATATGCACAAATTTTAAGCATACGCTCTGTAACTCCATTTCGCGGACGCTATTTCCTATATAATGATATCGATTTGAAAGAAATAATGAGACATTAAAAATAAATAAATGTGCGACACTATCAATTAAAATCACGCACCTGATAACCTCCGCAAAAATGATAAAATTATAATGGCAAACTTTAAATTAATCAACAATATGGAACCTAAATTATTTTCGATAATACAAAACTTTTCATTAAAATGACATTACAAATTATAATTACGTAATGTCCATAACGGTTTACATACCAATTCTTTGTTTATTCAGTACTAGCTGAATTACCTGGCGTTGCCCGAGTTACTCCAACATACTTCCTGTGAGAAAAACTCCCTAGTTCGTACAGAAAATTTATTCGGAGAGAGTACAACTCAGCGAGAGAACATACAACTTATAGTTTCGGAGGTAATATGCGTACGGATTTGATTTCTCTTTGAAAATCGACGGCACGAGAATAAAAATGTATTCTTTTAGTCGTTTCGTTGTTCAGGATCTGAGTTTACGATGCTTATAAATAATTTTAAAATGCAAGGCAAGAATACCGTGCATTCATTCCCATGCTATTGAAATTGGAATAACGAAACCTTGAATCGAATTTTGGATTTGGAAGCAAACATAGCCCTGAATGAACGTACATACCATGCAAAATTATGTTGAACTAGCTCTTGCGGTGTCCGAATACATAGAGTACCGATTATACTATATATTAGATTTACGCGTCTACAGAACTTCCTGAAGCTGTCACAGGTGAGAGTTTCCGCTTATAACGATCATCTTTTTAAGTTTAAATATGAAATAAATACGCAGTTTAAAAATGTGAACGACGTCTTGAAATAACTAAAATGAAACAGCTTCGTATGGCCCTTGAGGGGAAAACGTTCCCAATAAATACACGAAAATCAAAGTCTTTCCATTCCATAGAAATTTCTACCACATTACATTGTAGGGAATAAAATATCTTTCGCCAAAATAAATAAAGAATTTCAACGGGATGTTACTAGCAGGATAAGAGATAAATGCTTTCCGATATTCTATCAATCAACGACATGAAGAATTGAGATAAAATAATTTTATAAGTAACAAGAAATATCAGCTAAGATATAATACCATAGGAACATGAGCTAATAAAAATTCTTAGAGTAACATAAGTCTCTAAAAATATGTCATTTAAAAGTCTACATAGTTCCAAGGAATACCTCGTCCATAATAAAGAAAAGTAAATACTGAAAGGCAACCTAGAGAAAAATATTTAATGTACGAATTTCATTTCAGTCAAATAAAGTTTAGTATTTTTTAGTTGTTTGAATATCCTTTAAAATATTACATTTAGTAAATGGGTAAATATATCGATTACAATAAATAAATACAGATTGGGAAGTTAGTTTCCGTAACTCACGATAAAGAGGGACTATTAAAAACGGAACCCCTAACCTTCAATTACACGCTAAAAATGAGATTTTTACGCCACATAATCACACCTCTCTCACATTAGTCTGAGTTTGACACCTGACTGGTTCTACGTTACAAAAAAAAACAAGCATGGAAACCAAGGAGATTGGCGAGAAAGGATAGATAAAGGTCTAGTTTCACGAAAAAGGACTCTCCCAACTACGTGGCGCTTAAAAAAATAAAACCTTTTTTTTTCTAACCCTCCGCCAACCCAATTACCACTCTTCCTTCAATGCTCCTCCCTCCACCCACTCCCAGCTGACATTTACATCTCATCGGCATCACCACGGGTTTTTTCTTCTTCTCCTCTGACATTTCGTCTATGTCCTTTTTGACGCCCTTGGAAACAGGATCCGCCACGCTAATAAACTGAACAAAAAAAAAGAAGAACCACAAAGAATGTTTTGTTTCAGCGGCTGTGATAACTCATCTCTATTTTTTTCGGCTTTAGCTCTGACTTTGAGACGGCGATTTTTTTTACCATCGGACGAAATTAGGAAATTTTGCTTGACGGACGTTTTTGATGGGAATTTTATTTGAATAAAATAAACGTTTTTAAACCGGTACGATAAAAGTATCATGTAATTCACATCGGATTCAACCAATATACACAATTTATATATGTAACATTATTAAGAGGTGAATTAAGATAAAAGAGAACTCAAAAGAGGTAAACTGTACATACGATACGTATGGGTTAGATGGCTGAATGGACTGTCCAGTCTCAATCTCGTCCAGAAATAAAGACAATATTCTATTCTATTATAACTCAATAAAGCAACGAAAAGAAGAACGTCGAGTGTTAATTCACATTAACGTAAAAATATGAAAAATAAACTTTCTTACACAATCTCCCTTTTTTAAATGAGATAATGTTTCACAGCTATTTTGATTTTATATTCATTTAACTACAAGGTTACGACACTTAAGAATCTTTTTATTAATACAGTTTGTGCATCTGTCTCTCCATTAAGAACACAAGAGAAGCTGATGACTCCATTAGATGTGTTAAATTATATCTATGTATTTTCATGACTTGGTAACTGTTTTTCCAAATGCGATGGTTTGTCTTCGAATATTCTTAACTCTGCCCGTAACAGTTGCTAGCAGTGAAAGGAGTTTTTCCAAACCGAAAGTAATTAAAAATAATCTAAGGACGACTAAGAGCCAAGAAAGATTAGTAGGTTTAGCCACACTGTCAATTGAACGCGAAATGGCGAATTCTTTGGATTATAATGATGTAATTGATATTTTTGTAAACTTAAAGGCTCGCAGAGTATGTTTTTAAATTTCTTTTTATGCTTGTTCATTTTGAATTTAAGTATTTAAATATGAAATCACTGTTGGTTTATAATTTTGTAAAATGTATGAAAGTATATAGTATTTTTTTTGTTTTGTTTTAATTAAGCCTTTATTGTATATAAGGTAGAAATAAATGTTTTACAATTCAAATTACATGAAAACTAAAATTTAACTGGAATGTAAATAAATGCAATTTTAATTATTATTATAATTGATTATAATATTATTTAATTTGTTACTGTTTTTTAAGTATACCGTATTTTCCGAGTAATATATATTTAAACGTAGATGATGGAGCTTTCGGGATGATCCCTTCGTCAGCACAACAGAGACACGTTGTCTCTTTCTTGTGCTGACGAAGGGATCATCCCGAAAACTCCATCATCTACGTCTACAAATCTTTCTCTCCGACACCTCAGCGGCTATACTTCCGGTAAGTGCTCACTGGGTTTCCTTCAACACCTAGTCGCCCTCAATATATATATCACATCATCATAGGTAGTCTGTCCGTGATTATTCTAGGTTAAACTTGGTTCTCCATATACTCCTATTTTCCGCAGTTTTCTTCATGTCTTGATAGCTCTCTTTCCCTTTCAAGTCGTCTATCAGCTGAAACCTTTTCCTACCTCTTTCTCTTTTTCCATCCAGTTTTCCTTCTAGCACCTCTTTAATTATGCACTCTCTCCTCAGGTAATGCCCAATCCAGTTCGCCTTCCTCTTTCTGATAGTCTGTATAATCGTTCGCTTCTCTCCTATTCTTCGTAGTACTTCCTCATTTTTCACCCTATCTGTCCATTTTATCTTCAGCATTCTTTTCCATGTTCACATTTCGAAGCTTTCCAAGTATTTAATATCATTTTTCCTTAGCGTCCACGTTTCTGCTCCGTACAAAGCTATACTCCATACATAGCATTTTATCAACCTCTTTCGGATTTCCTGCTTTATATTTCCCGTTAGCAGGAGTTTCTTTCTTCTGAAAGCGGCTTTTACTTTTGTTATTCTAGTCCTGATTTCATCTGTACATTTTGCTTCTCTCGTTATATATATATATAAATATATGTGTGTGTGTGTGTGTGTCTACTATAATATATTTTGAAGTACCTATGTGTTTGTGTGTTTGTTGGTTTGTTCATGGAACTCCTCCTAAACGGTAAAAGCTACAATAACCAAATTTTGTACGATTCTTTCTTACATCCGAACTTAGTGAATCGTCAAGGTTTGGTCAACCGGGATTAATCAGTGCTGCCAATGTAGGGGATTAACATTTTTCCATAAGATAACACGTATGAATCCATTTCTTGACTTGCAAGGTATTCTTCCTTCAAGCATTAAAATACGGAAATATACACGGATTTTTTTCGTGTTTGCTTTATTCGACGAATAAAACTCTATACTATCACATTCCTGCGAAGTTTACATGTTACACGGTCGAAGTTTTCAGAAATACGCTATTTGATTCGAAATTTTGTGGATTTTTTATACCCCTCCCGGGCGTTGCCAAGGCGGCCGTCATTGTTACCTCCGATTCAGTTAGCTTCAATAAAGCTTACAAATAGACGAAAGTTTAGCGTTATTCGCTTCGCACTTCTGTTTAAGCAACGAAACGATCGATGATTATGGACAGCAACGTAAATAGATACTGATTATTATTCAGGAAGCGTTTATTGATGAAAGTAATTGAACCTTCTTTCGTCTACTGAAAACTGGAATCTTACATTTTTGTGGGTAACATCATTATATTCTACATTATAATGTTTATTAAAGTAAATAAGCTCACGTATCTGGTGTACATTTACCAATCAGTGTTCAATCATGGACAACTGTACGTTGCATTTTCACGGGTTTCTTGCTTACAAGACATAAAAGTAAATATTTCAGCGAGGCATTACACGAGAAATGAAGCTGGATTTGGCGAAAGTAATATGTTAGCAAATAAATTATCGTTATATTTGAATGCAATAGGCTCGGAAATGGATTGTTACAAACAAATATGATTAACTTTTAAGAAAAGTTAATTATAACTTAAAATGTATCTACTATATATTTTAAAGAGTTTGTATGTTGTGCTGTAGTAGCTTCACTAAACTCGTTGAAATTCAACGGGAAATTCTGCTAGTGTGTGTGTGTGTATATGTATATATATATATATATATATATATATATATATTTATTTATTTATTTATTTATTAGGCCGAATAGGTTGTTTACGTACTAATATGTGTGTGTATGTAAATACAAAATATAGATGTAAGACAACATATTCGGCCTAAAATGAGCAAAATTACAACCACAATGAGGCAGAAAAATATAAACCAATAATTGAATAACTCTTATTTAACAGATTTGTATGTGGTTACTATTAGATACATCGGGTCAAAATCAAAACAGCAAATCACATATAAAGTTTGAGCATATGACGTAATCAAGGCAATGCTTTTCCCGTTTTTAATGGATTATTAATTTTGACAAACACCCCCGGGGGAGGACGCGAGGCTAAAAGCACAAAAAAATTCTCCTGGGGCTGGAAGGTGCCATACTGACTATGTCGCAACCCCGTTATATAAAGCCGCCGCTTCGTATGCGTGTCTTTCGCACCGCTTAGCTTTCTCCTTATCTCTCCGCAGCTAAGCAACCGCGAGATAACAACTCTGGTACACGGGGTAAAAGAAATAGCGAGACAATCTGGTCTCTTTAGGGACACGGATCCCAGTCATTGCCTTCCTCTTTATTCCCGGCTTTAAAACATCCTTCCTAAGGCAAGCAGATCGTACCACTTAGCGTCGTCACGCGAGACCAATGACCCCGGACAATGGGAGGTGTCTCCGTTCCAACCCTTGTCACCGCTGCGAAACTCCCAAAGCTTCTTCCCCTCTCCTATCTCACTCCCCGACATCGGAACCTCCCGTTGTTTTCTGGAATAAACCGACTGAGCGAAAAGGAGTTTTAAAATCAAGCTATGGCAGAATGAGTTGCCTTAGAAATACCATGGGGAAATTCTGTACACTTATCCGAAGAAATAAATGAAAGATACATGGTAAATGCCCCACTAACATGATTTCTGTGCCTTCAATTGATCGCAATAGGCATAAAGACGGAAGGAGGTGGTTAAATAACATAATTCTACAGCATAAGTTCCCATAAGACTGGAAGGAAATGCTAAACACTACCTGAGAACTTGTAAGGAAAGAACTGATGAATCAAAGGTTAAGGGTTATTTTTTAACTACCCCCAGTAGGCTGTCCCCGGAGTCTCCAGATTTCAAACGCGGGAAGGACTTATGGCCATGAACAATCCCTAAAAATTTGGCTGCTCCAACTTGAGTAGAAGTAGTTCACCAGACACGGATGGGTGAAGAACGAACAAAACGATTATACATTTGCGGATTTTTTTAACACCCGCTAATGATTAGCCTCATCTTTTTTTCGATGTATAGGCGCATCATCAAAGAGAATGAAATTCATTCTTCCCTCTCGGTGAGAGAACGTAATTTTTACAATTGAAATCCTTTTAAAAAAAAATACAACGAAACTTCCAATGCCTACGTCGCGTAAAGCGAATTTTTCCCAACGAAAAATAAAAACCAAACAAAAAAAACAATCGGTATAAATTCAGTCCTAATTTATTGTTCGCGAGTTGTTTTCCCTTCTTGACCTTTTCTCCGAGAGAAAAAAATTGCCGGCGACACAAAATCAAAAACATCTCTCCGGTGACCTCTTTTATTTTTAAACCATTCCAAGAAGAAAATTACATCACAAGTAGCCGGATGCGAAACTTTTGCACGACATGCCCACGAAAATTAAATTATATTTCGAGGCTTTCGTCGACGAGAAAAACAAATAAAAAACCCTCCACAATTTCCGGAAAAATAAAAACAAGGGGCCAAAATGTCTCGTAACCTCTCCAACCCTTCCCAGGAGAAAGACATCTACGCTCCCATAATTCTCTCTCCCCCTCCCCCCCCTGATTTTACGCAGCTCAAACAAACAAGCGGAATTCGTCAAGGTAGTGACGCTATTATCCCGCAAGAGTCGTGACGGATGGAGACGACGACAAACGGAGCCTGACAGGAGGTGACGCAAAACACGGTTTGCGGAGGAATAGGAAACATCTCGAAAATGGAGGTTGGTGGAAGGGTGGTTGTAAGGAGGGTGGGGGTTACCTATAAAAAGGAACACTTCCGGGTAGACGAGGAAGGAGAAGAAAAGGAAGGGTTCCAGGCGCCTATATGGCTAGCTAATGGATTAGCGGAAGGGGAGGGAGAAGAACTAGAGAGAGAGAGAGAGATTTTAACGCCGTCGCCCTAATAAATACGTGGCTAGGTGCGAATCATGTTTAGTCCCATCCGCGAAAGAGGGACGCTAAATGATTTCTCCTTACGTTGAAGTGATTGGATATTCCTAGGAACGAGACTCTTAGCCGGGTCCGTCCGCTTATGGCTTACTTTTATGGGCGTGAATTTCTTACGCCTAAATGATCGCTTTCACTCTTCTTCTTCTTCTCCACTGATCATAAGGCGGTCGATTTGGAAGGTGTTCCGCGCACTTTGTGGATATCCTCGATTTTATTAAATGGACAGAAAACTTAAAAAGTTTCCTTAAATCAACTATTGCACGGAAAACTTTTCAGCATTAAAACTATCTGTTGATGATGATTTAACCAATATTGTTAATTGCGTCGTCTTTAACTAACCTAACATTAAAATCCAAATTTTCAACATTTCCAGTAGTCTGAATATGCATTCTATTATAATTTTAATAATTGATATTGTATTATTTTAATATTGGTAAAGCTAGCTATATCCTAATATTACTCAAACAAAATAATCATTGACAAAAAGTGTAAAAATATTAATCATAAGTATTATTACTGACGTCGTGATTACAGGAAGAATGATGCACGCAAAGTTTACTGATCATTATTAATGATTCGTTACGCCGCACTAAAATTGATTACGAAAATTAACCGAAGACATTAGTTTACCACCGATTGCATCTTAACACGCAACAGTAAAACTTTCCTTAACTACCTCGTTACCCGAACTTAAGAAGTGAAATGATTTCGAAAAAGTCACATATATGAAGTATAATTGCCACTTAAGGGATAAAACCATTAATATTTCACATTAAATTGATTAAGAAATGGACCCGGAGAGATTGTCAAACAAAAATTTCTCTGTTGAAAATTAATATTACCATTCACGGATAAGTCAATCTCCATAGATGGCAATATTAATTTTAATAAACGAACTCCATTCCAGTATAGACAGCAGATAAAGTTAATCACTACAAACAGACGCTGAAGTAACAATGAGTCGCAAACACAGATTCACAAACGGTTATCCCACAACGAAAAACGATGCCACCTTCCACGTCTAGCCGACGGATAAGTTTAAAATGGATAAAAATGTAGAAAAAACGTTTACCTGCAAAAGACGTAGGCCATCAGCATATCCGTGTTTCAGAAAACCTCACTTACACAATTTTCCCAAACGGTTCTCCAAAACGGGAGAAATACGGCATCGGCGTGACGCAGGATAACGAAAAATTATCGAAAGAACTCGTCGATGGAAGCTAACTGAGAAACGATTTCATAACGGACTATCGCTAAAAACTTTACACGAACTCTTTAGTTTGCTACGTATATAGATAAGAATATAACTGACGCCGCTTCGCGACGATCGCGTGACAAATATGTCAGCGGGGAAGAGAAATGTCAATCAAAGCGGATTCTATTCAAATACACTAATCTCGTAATATACTTGGACTGGAAAAAGTCATCGGTTAATTCTAATTATCATAAAAAACACTGCGTACCTAAATGATGCGCTGAATCTAAATTATTCATTTATTCGCGTATTTACATATAAAATTTATAAAATCTATTGCAATACAGGTATTCTGAAAAATTTCCTTGATATATGTGCATACTCTATCCAGGGGCGTGACTATGGTTTTGGTGCCCCCACGCAAGTCAAGTTTATATAAAAAATATGAAATTATTATATCGTTTTTATGTTTATCAATTTTTTCTACGTTTCAATCCCCGAAAATACAGTGGAACTTCTATAATTCTAATAACATAAGGATACACAGGACCAAACAAGTCCAAATACTTGAGATGGGTATTTTCGTCTTCATTTCGAGTGATGAAATCCTTCATTCCCATAAGGATATTACTACTCCGAATACCTTGCGGCAGATGACGGGGAAAATTCTAAGTACCTAAATCTCGGGACCCCCACGCACTGCGTGCGCCTGCGTCCCCCAAGTTACGCGCCTGACTCTATCACTAAGACAGGCCCATGGGATGAGGTCATATCCGAAAGCATACGTATTATATGTAGACGTATAAAAGAAAACCTTGTAATACTTGTTACAGGGGGGACAATCAAAATTATATGCTGGGTCGAACACGTCAACCATATACATATTTCGATATTTCCATGTAGTTAAACTGGCATAATGTGCTCCTCTAAAGGCCATAAAACGTTTGGGGAAACCGGATACGCATTTCTGCCTAAGCGCAGCCGTCATCAATAGTGATACATCAATAGCACATTCTAATACTGAAGCCTAACAAAGACTGGTGAATCAACACTGCTTTGTATCCGATAATTTGGTTTTCCTATGACGGTTTTATGAGAGATACATTGCACGAATTTGATTTTAACCATAAGGCTATTTCCATCGAACGCTATTAAATTGTGATTCGCTGCAATATTTTCATACCGTACGAATGGATTCATAACAGCGGCGATGCAATGGGGAAAAAAGGAACGCCGCGCTAAACTCCATAAAGAAAGTATGAAAAGTTAAAACCCATTCCTATGTTCTATTCGTTTATTCCGAGGCATACTTTCGCTTAAAACTGTAACAGAGTAGGTACTCTCTAAGAAACAAAGTTGAACTAGAGCTGGTATCGCGTACGACAGGGAAATCTCATAAGAAGCCGCGATAAAACTCCGATTTTTCCTCTTTCACGCCGTACTAAGGCTTTAAATTTTCTCCGAGATCATGAGTAATAGCACCCAAGGGTAAGGAAGGCGAGAAGATTCATTGCACCCTTCTGTTTATCATTCAGGAAACGTCCGAAAGGAGAATATGCGACGTTACACGCCACTTCATATCCGCAGGGATTACAGAGATAGAACTGGAAATGCGACTGCACGCTAGCGATGCGGGAAAATACGAGGAGACGCTAAAATGCGCGTTCAAACTTAAAGGAATAAACTGCGACCCTCGAAACGAAGATTTAGGGATAAGCCGAATAAGGATGTCACGCATTAAACTGATGGAATACTATGACTGGCATAGGTATATAATCCTCGGTCAAATTAATTTCGATGCAGGGAATAATAAATTTCCTCTATCATATGACATACCATATTTAAGGGCATGATCGCCGTCCTGCAATAAACCTCGCACACAAATTTTTATGAGTAGAAAATGTTGATACATATTTTTCCCTTACGAGAGAGTTTCAACAATTACTTTGGAATACATTCCTAAGAGGAACAAAATTTGAGGAGGAAAAATATGGCAATAGGCACACAGATAAGGACTTCATCAACTCCGATTTCTATTTGCGGTCTATAACATTTAAAAGTTACAAAATATGGAAAGTGCTTTTCAACGGTGCAGCAATTGAATTGGATATGAGACCGTTAACATAGGAACTGTATTATATAGATGAAACAATGCTTTCTTTATTCACATTGAAAGTTTTACTCTACATATTGATTAAGGTAGGTTAAAATTACAATATGTTATGTAAAATGTTTATTGTTGGAATTTTGTGTCCAAGTATTCCTATCCCATATAGTTTTTCCGATAAAATTCGCGACTGCGTTGTGAAAATATGTGGTAACGACGACTGTGTATAATATAGATTAACTAATTCGCAGCTTTTCCCTATAGTACGACAAGTGCTCAATTGGGAGAAATATTACACATTCTCACAACGAAAAAATATTATGTATTACTTCATCGTATATCGTATCGTATCAAAAAAATGTTTGTTTCAAAATATCAATGTTCTTGTGAAAATCATTAGTATGCTCTATAGTGCAATGATAAAGCCAATTTGAATTTTAGAAACAATTAAATCACACAGATAGAAAATATCAAACAAACGTAAACGAATACAGCGACACGTGCCAACAATGATCCCGTAGTTTCAAAAATGACTCACCATCCGTCTTCCAAAACCAAAGGACCTTCGTATAGCTGTTTCCAACAAGCGGCGCGCAGGACAAAAAAGTCGCAAAATTTCATCCGGCCAGGCGACCGACTGTCTCTGCGTCGCTGAAAGGAAGACAGATGAAAACGAACGCCACTCGACAAGTTTACTACGTCAGCCAAATGGTGTGATAAAAACCACCCTCTGCAGCCACGCGTGAGCCCACCGGACTTAAATATTTACCGCAATCCCGCGTCGACAGATTCGCATCGCACACGCAACGGTCTGAATTGAGAGGAGACTTCTGTTGCTTGCGCAGAGAGTAAGCAAAAAGCGAACGCTGCGTGGCAGAAATTCAGGTAGCCAAGAATAGGGCAAGATTAACGGCTGTATATCTTCTACCCCGACCTTTTAGCGCGATAGCAGCGACGTTATCGATGGAGAGGGGGGAGTTTCACGCCGAGAACGTATTTTCATAACGCACGGGAGAGGGAAATACGATACGAAAATAATCATACACTTACACTCAATTTAATCTCGCAAACTGCAAAGGAATATTTACGAGGAGATAGTTTTATGCGTCGCTGTAAAAGTTGGTTCTAAAATTTTCGCTTTATGACTCGAGTTTACGGGAAAAACAGAATTTTTAAGCGTGGAGATGTTTTACCAGATGAAGACTCCCATCTTATCAACGTTGTCATCCAGTCCAATAAATGTCAGAGCGGAGGAAAACAGGACGAAGAAGTCACCGCTTGATATCATTTTATGCACCTAACGAAGACAGTTTCCCAGAAACGGTCACTATATGGGGGAAATTCCATGTCACTTTCTCCGCGAGAAATATGACTGCGATGAAAGTGGATACATAAAGACAGTGACTGTGACACTCGTTACTACTTCGTTCTAAAGGAGTTTTAGATATGAAATTTACTACGTGGTGACAAAAATGGGAAAATGTTTTTGCCGTCGTCATTCACTCATAAATGAAAATACATTTTAAAAGTATTAAATGAGTTACACATATTTAATTTAATTTGCGTTGAAACAATTTTTAAAAGTTCTTGTAAATCAAATGATGATACAGAGAGCTTCCAAAGTAAAAGAAAAACGTCGGGAATGTTAGATTTCGGCTACTAATTGTAAGCGACCATCTTCGGGGATGATTTAATAACCGTGAATTCTAAAACGGAACTAAGATTTTATGACTTTTGGATCTTTCTCAATCATTCATTAAGTTACAGCACGTAAAAAGCTCCATCGTTTCCCACAAGATCAGGGGAAAAAAATTTCAGTTAAACTCAACAAAAAAGTAAAGTCAACAAACGCCTTTTATAAATTTCGAGCAAACGAATACGAGACACCCGCTCCGCGAACCGCAGAAAAACACATTATTTTCAAAATACGAAACACACATCTTTCAACAAAAAGGTTCCAGACTACACTTTTAGGGGCGACGGTAATTAACACCTCAGGCCGAGTGAAAAAAAAAGAGGGCGAGGCGTACAAAATTACCGTCCTTTCCTCCCTACGAAACACACTCGAGACAAGCGAAAAGGAGGGCTTAGTTGGTTTTCCGCAGGAAGTACCGCTACGATGATTGATGTCTGTGCGTTCAAGTACACGGTTGGGTTGGAAACGCCTAAACGAGAGAGTGGGGGTTAAAGAGACAACTGAAGAAGGGAAGAAAAGAGGAAGGGAGAAGAAGGGTCATGCACTCGACTTTTTAGAAAAAAACAATCTTATTTTATTTGTTTATTTTATGAAGCAGTTGAAGCTCGAAACCTACCGCAATACAGGAAACTGGGGAATTTTCTGGTCCGCACTTTTGAGGTGAAAAGGGGAGAAAATTTTAATTTATTCAAGAGCGGCGGAGACGGTCTGCGGCATGGCAAAAATATTACGCCTCAACGGTAGTAATTAGACTGACAACTTGTAATGTGTCACGCCACGGTATGTAAGAAAACCTTAGCGTGAAGAGAAATACAACTTTAAAGAAAACTAGATCGAAAGAAATTAAAAAGGATTAAAAGAAAAACCTTCCTCATGCGGAATCTTGTTGAATATAGGAATTCGTTTCATTTTACACCAGAAAAATAATTAACACCGCCATCTACACAATTGAAGTAGAAGTTTACAACACGGAAATAAATAAAGTAACATTTTAATGAAGGCTTTAGAATGAATTAACAAATTTTCGAGATATAGATGAAACAGACATTTTTTAAAGAGGTTTGATTTGAATGAAAGCAACGCAATATAAAATGTGTTTAGAACTACACAGCATAAGGATCACCAATGCTTATTCGTCGTTAAAATTATATTATATATTCAAATTATACTGCCACTATGCTCCTTTTCAAATGACATGGGGGATGAGGGGGAGGTAGAAGAAAAAGTGGACGGGGGCGAGGCACTGAGCGAATCAATAGGAAAGAAGGAGGAGGAGCCTAAGCGTTCGAGAGCTCACTCTTTATCGGGACTCCACAATGGTAACATCGAGTCTGTGCTGTGTTGGCAAGTGTTGACGCCGCTGACGATGCGCAACCCTTGGCGTGCACATTATAATAAATGTATTTGTAACAATAATGTAAATAATAAAATGCTTTATCAAGGATATAGTGGCAAAATTGAAAATTGTGTGATACGATAAAAAAATATTTCCATTCGCGAATTCCCTTTAAATGCCCGCCAAACGTTACGTGTGTTCCGATGTAGAGTTGGCAACGCCTAGCTTGAGCTTTCTGCTAGGAGGCACTACCCCACCTCTTAGCAGCGGAGATGTACGAGCGGTTCCGAGTACGGCCGAAATCGCACTCGCCAACTCATTTGAAAAGGACCATAGCCTCGATTAAAAGAGATTTATATACATGTTATTTTGCGTTATAATTACATGATTTGCTGAACATAAGATACTAAGCTTTGTCATCCGCATCTGCTTTAGTGATAGCGAAAGCTTATCTCGAGTAGAACGAGTAGTTACCTTTTGCTTGTTAAACCCAGAATATTTTAAAAGTAAGTCAGTCGTTCTATAATGATTAACAGTTTAATATTTAAACGTCACAAAAATGTTACCACAAATAACTTAATTCCGCTATTATTTAAAAATCGATTATTTAACTTGCAAATTCGTAACACAATTTGAATAATGGCAAAAATTGTCGACGAAACGCTTTTTAATGGCAGGACATGTGATCAATTTTCTCGTGGTTACAAAGGACAGAATGGATCGAGGCCATTTATTAACCCTTTTAGCGGAAGGAACGAGCGATATATCGTTGTTTGGACTACTCGACCGAAGTTCCAAAAACGATTTATCGTTGTTTACGTAACGTCAAGAATAGTTCCCGTTAAGCCCCTAGATTGCAGCATATTATGGCATGTTTATAATCCGCCTAGGGCGCAATTTTCTAATCTAACATCTGCTTTCTTTCGTCTATCTTAGTTTTGGAATAATGAAACCTTTACTCCCATCATATTAGATAAACATTTAAAATTAGAAATATCTCTTCGAGTTATAATGATCAAATACATTTTTGCAGAGGTTGCATATCGTATAAAGAAATTTAGTACAATTTGTTGCTTCGTATATATTTCAGTGATAATATGGAAAGTAAGCTGAGCTCTACTGCAAACAATTTAAATATAATTTACGTAAAATCAAAAGTTTTTGCGGAGATAACTGTATTTGTGAATCAACGCAACAACCTATTTATTTGTGAAAAATATCGTTTTATTCTATGGACCACATACCAGGATATTTTACACGCAAAATAGTAAAAAAAAAGTCTTACACTAAGAAACAATTTGTAGTTTTACGCAATATCTAACTCCATTGTAAATAAGTGTTGAATTAAACTCAATACTGCTTTCACCGTTTTAACTAATAGAGACAATGATTACAGATTAGCCGAAATAACACTGTAACTGCCACTCATGCTACACCCAATTCTTGTGGTTAAAATGGCACCGTTATACGGAAAGATTATGAATTTATTTTGATGGAAAGAAACAAAAACCGTTCGCTTTTTTCAACTTCCTTAAACAGTTTCCGTGATGCACACTCGCACAATAGTCTTCCAGACAGAAAAAAAATATCGCTTCCACATCACCGACGATTCACATTTTTCCCGACTCGCATGAAACGCGCGAATATGCAAAAAAAATTCCTCTCGTTCCGGTAAAAATAGGAGTGACGCGATCCAAAAGTGCGTTGGCCTCTCTCTCTCTGTGGTCCAATGGGCGTGACAGAAAGGCCCGCGGAATAGAACACGCGTGGCCGAACACGCTTTGTCCACGAGCGACACGCCCCCATCGCGACAGACTACGAGGCACGGACACTCGCCTGTTAAGGATTTCCGCAACGAAATCCCGACGGCGACAGTAACATCCGAAGCAGAGTTGGGAAACAGACCACACACTGTGGCAGCGTAAGAAAAGATAGAAAATGCGAATATGCTACGTGAGGTAGAGTCTCATAAATCACGATTTTACTACTATACAAAGCGATGGAAACTCTTCTATTTTCGATACGCGACTGCTTAAGTCCAAAGATGAAAGTACTGAAAGGGCAACTGATAAATTTCATAAGATATGATCCTAAAATTAAAAATAAATCAGGTTTGAATTCCATGAAAAACCTTATCGAAACTATAATAAAAGAAGAATCAAGGGCATTCAATCCATTCCTTATAAGACGATAAACAACTAATTTAATACTTTCTACGAACGATCTGTAAGATAAGCCAAGAGCAAAGCCATATAACAATCGTATCGTCCAAAACATGCTCTTATTGGTAACTACAGTACAAACAAAACAAGTACATTATCAATAAAAGTAAAACGCATCTGAAATAAAATAGTAAATACCAGAACTTGTAACTATATATCATCTTCAACCAGTATGAAATAATGAATAATTAAAAAAAATCTATATTTCACGAGCGTACCAATTGTAGAGATTTAACGTTGAAGAGATTTACCGTTACTTTACATTTATCTCAAGGAATTAATGACTCCTCACAAGATTTATTTATACTCAATCGAAAAATAATTTCCCTCTCACAGTAGAGAATGTGAGCATTATTAAAGCTAGGCGTATTTTGGTTCGCTTTCCATAATTGTTATTCCGTGTTATGGAATAGTGGTACGTCTTTCGGTAAACGCGAAAATGCGGCATTTCATTCCAGAGAGCACACTGACACCCTCTGCCGCTAACCATACGTCGACTACCAGGTCACTAATGCAAATTTATACCATCCCTCTTACTTCCACTTTCGTTCCCAAATTTATTGTGATTTATATCTCGAGCGAAACAAAACACGATCGAACGAGCCCGTTTTTTTCCCTCGCGAGAAGAGAAAACTAGGCGAAATCGGGCCGAAAAAAGGCGTAAAGAACCACAAAAATTGAGATAAAAACCCTAGCGAAAAGAGGAAAAGTACGAAAATCCTCTTAAAAAACACGGTCGGAATCGCGAGTAACATCTTCGAAAGCTGTAAATTCCTTCCGACGCCGCTTCGACACGGATGGATGGATACGACCAGAGAATCGAAGCCCTGGGTACGAGAGCAAAAAAAAAAGGTCGATGGCATTAAGGGAGGAAGAATTAGGATCCCTTCCTATGTCCCTCCCTTTCTCCCCGAACTCTCAAGGACTTTCCGTGAAAGGGTTACGGGTGGCGATCGGTAGGGAAAGGGAAGGTCGTGACTCTCGATGCCATTAATGGCAGCGGCATATGTCACACGAAGGCGTCGCCTGTTACCGTGACGGATGGCGGCAGTTTTACACCCACGGGGACGAGAAACAAAACACGGACGCAAAAAAAAACGCAGCCGACGGAAGAGTTACGCGAGGAAGTGTCGTGAGGCTCAAGCTTATTCTATCTCTCCCCGGAGAGGATGCGTATCGTGCATGAAATCGATTCGTTACGATGACGCCAGGGTTTAGAAAAGAACATGAAGCGCAAGCAGAAATAGTAGATTGGCTGGTGCCTTGCCACGCTGTAAATCCATCAGGAAATGCTCCAATCTGAGTCGAAAAACAACGCCGTTGAGATCACGTTTATGTATCCAAGACGGTGGTGATTATTTTCCACTTTTCGTAGGATCGTTTGAAAATTAACAATAACGAAAAATTTAACAAAAATCGAAGGACTGTTTTTTACGGAATACGTTCCTATGACTATAAAATATCTAGGAATCGGAATATGTGTTCGTAACTACCCGAAATTTATTGAAATACGAAGATGAAACATTCGTTCTTATGTTAAAGTCAATTTAAAATATTTCTGTTGAAGTCTTTTTCGATTGTATGTACTTTAAAATTAAAGGTACAGAAAAAACTGGGACAACGGAATTAAAATCAACGCCTTCACCAGATTGGTCGGCCAACGGTTTATCAATCCTGTCCAATTCCCTTTTCTTCACTTTTTTCTCACAATCACCTAATTTTAAACTTTTCAAAATCTCAACTTTGCCTCTTCCTCTGCAACGATTTATAATATATGTATAACCTTTCCCGTGATTATCTTCCTATATATTACTTCCTCAACTGTTTCCTCCTTCCAGATAATTTCTTCGAACCGATGCCACGCCCACAACTCAAACGTTTCTAATACGTATAACTTACGCGCATCAAATTTCCTCCTAGACTAAATCTCGGACCTATAAATTGATACGCTACAATCGCAGACGTTTTTTTATAATCTTATATTAAAGCGGTATATTAAGACATTTTCCTCTTATACGCAAGGGCCCTATTGTTAACCAATAAAAAATGCATAAAGAATCACTGTAGTCCTTGGCTAGACATAACCTAAATACCAAAACCGACCTTCCTGCTATTTCGTAGTACCTTCAACTTTCCACTAAAACCATATTAAATACTTAACCGAAACAACATTAAACCTTATCTCGACTTTGAAACGTTTATTACGTTGAGGTGGCATAATTGAATCTAGGGGGCTTAATAACATTCACATCATCTTAAATATATTACGCCTTCAGGGTATCTGAGGTTGAATATCAAATTAACGTAGGAATTGCTCCGCGGAGAATTCGAAAAAGGAAAAAAAACAGTATTTTAATGGGAAAATTATCCCAGCGCGACACAAATCGTTTGAAGTTGATGAAAGGCTGGGATAAAAATTCAGAGTTTAAATAACACATAAAATAAAAATTTTAATAGTAAATTGAAGATTTAAAACAGCCATTTTTATTTACGAGTGAACTGATTAAGAAATTTGCATCCATAAATACATCAAAGAGCCTACAAAGGATAATGATGAAAGAAATGTTAAAATTGCGTAACCTGAATGAAACACTGCGGCTGTAATTGACACAGATTAATAAGACTCAGCAGTGGTGGAAAAGCAACTGGATAAGGCAACGAATTTTTCCTCGTGTCTGCAGATTCACACCTAACGATTACACATAAATTAAATGACTCGCGGAGTCAAAAATATCTCCGTGACTGCATCGCCCATTACGTCATAAAAAGTCAGAGACGAATATTAAGATAAAAAAGAAAAAGTAAATTTTACGCGGATTAACGGCAGGAAAAATTCGGAAGGATTAAACATTTTTTTCCCACCAGATTAAACTCCACCTAAGATAGCGATCAGATCACCGCTAAATAGCCGTTAGCGAAAAACAAAATAATCCGAAACGGAGAGGGAGGGAGATAAAGGGAGCGGAGATGAAATGACGAACGGAAAATTTTTCCGCCGTCACATTCTGCGACTAGCTGTCGACTCGTGACACACCAACTCACTTTCATAACGCGACAAAAAAAATAACGCTCGCTTTTTTCCTCCACCAAGCAAATCATTCGGATCGACGGCGGAGGCGAAATAAGAGAGTCGGAAGTCGGCGTGCACAATTCAATTACCGCGCCCCCTTTTTCTCTCTCTCTCGTTCGCCCTTCCATCGCGCCACGCGGAGGCTTCGCTGTATCGTGAGTCATACGAAGAGTGAGAGAGAGAGAAAATGGGAAAGGCGGCGATCGAGTGCCAACACACAAGGACACCCACTCGCTACGAGAGAAGGGGGATGTCCGGGAAGTCCCCTCCATCCGAAGGCCTCGAGTTCAATCCCCTTTCGTTACGACTTAAAGGTCTTATTAGTCTTCCCTCTTTGGGTTTTTCCCAACGAACTATTAACGGATTTTATATTTTCTAGGCCGTATAGATCGGAAAATGTCACAGGTGAGGAAAAGAAAAACTTTCAGTCCTTGACTACCACACACACCAATAATTTTGTTGTTAATTTGCGATGAAATCTCATATCCTGTGCGGCCGACTTTCATTACCAAATCTCAATAGCCTCATCAATTTTTACCGATCCGCGATTCGAAAAAGGTTGGTGGCCACTTCCTTAATGGATAGTTGATGACGCATTATTGATCGGTTACCTGGAGCACAAAACGCCGCAGCATGTATTCTGGATATAAATAAATAACATTCTCGAGATTGCGGAGTGATCAACAAATAAAAACCGTCGGCGAAAACCACATATCAATAATAATAGTATCCGGTAAGCACACACCATAACAGAAGGCAATGCCCTTTATAGGGCAAGAAGTCAAGGAACGAAAATCACTTTATTTTCATTTATAACTGCTAAATATCATATTATGTTGCTAACCAAAGAAAGTGACAATTTCAAAAAGGGGTACACTGTTGTACCAGTAACCTATAAAGGGGAGAGCAGCAAACATACACCAAATATCCACAATAATGGATCAAATAAAATTTTGAAATTATTTTAATTTCGTTAAAGTTATCCTGTGCTTCAATAAATGCAAATGTGCAATTTTACGTTTTGATAAAAAATGAAGTTTTCTGATATAAAAGCCACTTCGTTTTTACTGATGTAACTGACTTCGTTAATTAACTATTAATTGTATTATTTCTGCATGTTCTAAGGAAAGCTAAATACACTCTCTCGGTATAGCCTATGCCCACATATTAACAGACATACAAAAGTGATAGCGCGTCAATATTTACCTAACATAAGGAATATAAGCATGCGAAAAATATCGAATTTTTCGTTGTTTCCTATAAGGCAACGAAGGCAAATTACAACAATCACTTGAATGCATAGTATAAACAAAGTGAAATTATTTTGCAACGACTCATCAAGAGTTTCATTAATGGTAAGGTAAGGCAACGTTAAACCACGGTCAATAAGCATATATAACCATCAGATTCAACTAAAAATTATTAAAATAAACTCCACATCCATCAAAAACCATTTTACCTAAAGTACCGAATTTCTCTAAAAACTAATAATTTAACCATAACGAAACCTATAGATATGAGAAAAGGACGAATTTATTAGCACAAAAATTTTCATCCAAACTTTAAACTTGAATCGGGTACCGACAGAACGTGGTTGGATGAAATCCACAACTATTCATATCTACTGCAGTCTCCGTTTAGAATGCCCTAGAAACGACCTTGACCCGTGAGTTACGAGCGAACTTCGTACGACCGTAACCCAAAACGTCAGCCCTTGCCTGCATGAACTTGATGCGGCTTCTTTCATAAAATCTCGGCAATAAAAATGCAAATTAAAATGCCAGTCATAAGCATGGAATGCTGAACGTACTATACGATGGATAATAATTTGGAAATTTTTATTTTGAGATTGCTGTTAAAATGGAAAAAATAAATTCAAGGCTTAGTCCTTCTTGCCCTCATTCCTCAAGTTCTCATCACACACTCGCTCCTCAGCAAGACTCGTGCTTCTCATCAGTCACCGCCCTAAAGATCTTTTTCGCAACACTTCAGTAAACTTCCAATACGTAACTTCCAGTGCAAGGTAAATAAAAAATTTGATGAATGGCGATACCAACAGAGAACGATTAGAAAGGGGCGAAACAAAGGAACGCGCTGCAATTTTCTTTTGGGGAAGTATGCGTTGCGAATTTAAAAAAAAATCATTATTACGTAAACGCGGAAATTGCGGCCATTATTTTACACGTAACTCGACAGAAGTCTAAAATCAAATGGGACTTGAATATATTTCATTTAATACCTCTCTAACTTATGGGAGGCCATAGATGTTGGAATAAACCCGACGCGTGTGTGCTACAAATGATGCCTATGTGGAGATTATTAACGTGTAATGAAGCCCTTTCAAATTAAATAAAGTTTTCCAATATTTCCTGTAGTTTATATCTTACTGGTGTTTTTAATTGAAATAAACTGTGGCCACCCTATATAAGATATTCGGGGGGGGTACAAATTTTTAAGCTTTAATAAATAATTAAATTAATATTGCGCTTTTTTGCTGTCAGGATTTTTAAATTTAAATTATAAAACGCAACATGGATCATTCTGCTATCTAGTTGTACCAATAAATAAGGACCTATGCACTCATTTCGAATTTATTTGAGATGCATGGGATTAAAAGCGATTAGGTAATTTAATCAAATTTACAATTTCCGTTCCATCTTCTCGCGACCTCAAAATAAAACTTAAGTTTATCGAAACAACAAAAACGTCAGGATCAGATATTTGGGGCCCGACAGGTGGTGAAATAACCCGTGACACTTCCCAAATTTGGGTATTACCAACGTCTTTTGATCATGTCGTTAACCCCAGCCTCCTACTCGTGTGTCCCCTCTCTTCCTTCGCGAATCCGGGAAAGAAAGAAAGAAACCACGGCTCCCTCGGTCCATCTTCCACCCTACAACACTTCCTTCTCCTCTCCTACACTCCCCCCCCTCCCCCCCCCCCTCTTCCACTCTGCACCCTTCTCTTTCTCTCCGCAACCTCAAACCGCGTCACCCGTCCACACTCCTCCCCTCCTCTCCCCCCCGCCCCTTTAACCTCCCCTCCCACGTCCGAACGTAAAAGAAAGCGGAATCACAGACTCCGCGCTGGAATCTGCCACTTGCACGCTTTTTCGCGAATCCTTTCCGTCTCGACTCTTTTTTAAACATTTTTTTACTTAGAGCAAACACGTCAAGAACTTTTAACTGCAAGTTTCGACGTTTGTGGTTCGTTTCGGATAGCTCTTTCCCGATCCAATAAACAAATTTTTAAACGCAGCCGTATTTTTGAGTGAACTTTAAAAATACGTCGCGTGCAAGTTTATGCTTTCAAAATTCAATTTCGCTATTCTATTTTTTTCGACACCGCAATGAGTCGATTATAATTTAAACAAGTGACGAAATAATTGCAAAGGAAATTACGGAAGACGCTCTTGTCGCCGATTGCTATCTTTCCATCGGAGTAAAGAAACCCAGACACAACGTATTGTTGGTTGCCTATATGTGTTTTTACCTTTTAGCTATGGTTTGCGATTACTACCCAGCAACTGAACCTAGATCTAACAACGTTTTGCCGTGTCTAGCTCTCATATGGACCGTCGTATCCTGAAATTTAGGCCTCTCCATGTTAAAGCATTCCACAGATATTCCACAAAAAACGGACATACAAAACAAATACACATGCGATTTTATTAGAAAAAGCGCTAAAAATGATAGCTTCGCTCCATCTTCATTAGGTAACTATGCGAAAGAAATAAATTGATATTCATTTATTCATAGTAATTCTATCTTCCGGTATGTTCCAGCCACAGCTAACTCAATCTGTGCTATCCGAAGCCTTTCCCTTCCAGTTCTAATACCCAATTAAATTGATGTATTACTGATGAATTGCCTATAGCCGGCGATAAAGAGGATTTATACCTAGTAATTCATTTATAAAGCATCGAATAAGACGATATTTTCTGCAGTCTATAACATGACGCGCTCGTGATTATGTCAATAGGGAGAGTGAGCTGTCACCCGCTGCCACGTGCGCCTGTGGTGTTTGAGAGGCAAACATAATAATAAACTCTCGACCCTTCCCTCCGTTTATTCCCAATCCTCTTCACCGCATATCCTACGCCATTCTAGTCACCGCGTGAGCCAATTCCGTTTCTGCAAGCCTGGAGTGAATCTGCGACGGAGAGAGATTGAGGGAGGGGAAGAGGTTGGGGGAGGGGAAGAGAGGTTGGTGGGGAAGGAGGAAGAGAAACAGGCACTCCTAAGCTGAGTCACAGCGAGAGAGGGAGAACGAGAGATAGAGAGAGAGAATCCGACACAGCAATAGAGCAAAAAAAGCGATATTTCCCCCCTCCCTCCCTCCCTCTCCCCTCCCCGCACCCTTTTTTTCTCCTCCCAACCCCTTCTCATTTCGTGATCACACCCAAACAAACATCACCCGTGACCTCTCTGTGAGTCACGTTCCAGAATCACGCCCCTCCTCAACCCGACTCCTTCCGCCCCCTCCCATCCTACACGTCAACTCTCCCACCTCCCCAACCCTCTCCTCCCATCTCGCCCCCGCCCATCCTTTAACGCCAGCCTCCGCAACGAGCTTTTTTTTTATATATATGCGGCGATGCCACGTGGATGACCGATGCAGTTCCTCCGCGGCTCGCTTCCCTTCAGAGTTATCCTCATTGATTCCGACACAGAGAAGCGGAATAATTAATACCCTTCAAAAATCTGTTTGGGATCACTTTTTTAATAGAGCGTGATTTACACCGAGGGATGTTTTTTTTCGCCCAAGATTGACGCATGATAACCATGCGCTGTCCGTCAAATATGGGATTTCTCGCCCACGAAACAATTTACGTTAAAATTTTAACTGAAAAACAATGAATTCCCGGAACAATGCGGAACATATGACACCGATAATAATTTTTCGACGTATACATTGGTGCGCCATTTTAATGGCGATCAATATAGCCAAATATAAACCCAGAAAAATCACATTTTCGAAAATCAAACGAGCAATTTAAGAGAAATAGCTCGCGAAATAATGAAATGCGATTTACAGACAATAACAAAAGAGTATGCATTCGCTATTGTGTTTCACGGTTTCATAATTAAACAACGCGTAAAAATTCATATAAAAACTCGTAAATTATGCATGATTGAAATTATCGCAACATACATCTGATTAATTACCCAGGCCCCTGTCTGGAATTAAAGTTTAATGTAAATAGACCGAAAAAGCCGATAGCAATAATTAAATGAGAAATTTACGTATATCACCATATCTGTTGGAATTAATGACTTCTTCGCGGAGTGCGGAGGAAGGATACTTGATATGAAGGGGAAAAACGAGCTGGATAGGTTATTTCTAGGGAAACGACTCTATGCTTGAAGATGTGATTGGAGGAAAATCTGAAAGAAAAAGCAAGAAGAGGATACAGTAACGGCTTTCTCGTAGTGGAAAGAGGAATTTCAATACGAGGAGAATAATTGCGGAGTATAGGACGACGAGGAGAATCTTTAACCTATAATCACGGATCTGTCTGCTGAAAGATGAAGAACGAGGATGGCGTCACCAAAATCAACGGAAAAGGGTTTGGCTGGATATTAAATGAGTACAATATAGCAAATGTCGTGACCTGTCACGACAATTCAACGGCAGATGATGTGCGATTACGCCACACAGTCCATATTAAAGGACATTAAAACATTGAACAAATCCCTAAAAGCAGCAATAGTGCTTCGCGTAGGTATGCACCTGTGTATTTTGGTGATGAGTTGTAATTGTTGAGCTCTATAAAAACAACAGCGCCAATGAAAAACCTCAGTAACCTCCACTACATTTAAAAGTAATTACTAACATAAATGTAAGAAACATTTCACATATTTTACGAGCTTTTGCGCGTATGAATCGACAAGTCGATAGGGAGTTTACGCAAATCGATATCGAACACTTCCATTTGTGACGGAATCTGACTTAAATCTGATTCGTTTTAGAGCACGAAACGAATCCCTATCTGACATCTAACATTAAATTTCAAGTCAAGAATCGCGGCTACGATTATCGAGCCGCTATTTTCGCTTCTATCACCTAAAATATCGAAAGAACGATCGGAAATGGGGAAAGAGAATTGAATACTTCATAATATTCCATTTTAAATGAAAATAAATTTTTAAAAATATTCTGTACCGACATGAACGGTTCGCACTGACGTTTCAGTTTTTGCTTTTCACCGATATGCAAATTCGATATCGATGGCAGCATTAACTATGATGTCATCCGCTCGACTTAATATTCAGATCCTTCTTTCACGAATAAAGCTCCGCGAAGGTTTTATTTTTTTGGAATCACCTTTACGAACGAAAGACATTTTGATTTCTCGCGGAAATTTCCAACCTTTACGGCCGGAAAAGTTACAACACGTGCATTGCATCCTATGAAAGTGTTTAAAAATATTAACAAAAAAGACCCTTTGAATACATCGTCCTTTTGACCGTGTTCGATAACTACGACGACCGTATTAAACGCGTGACTTCTCCCCTTCTTTGCCGAGAGAGAATTTTAATAAATGGCGATACAAAGGCAATCATCCAGACGCATTCGGTACCCGAGTAGTCGGGAAAGGGAGAGAGAGAGGAAAAAAAAGGAGTAGAACATTACTCACGAGCTCCCTTTGGGAAAAAAATTCATAACCCCGACGACAAAAATATCTCCCCCGGGGTGGAAAAGGGACGACATAGATTTCCACGTACTCACCTGAAAAGAGAATAAGAAAAGATTTTTTAAAAAAATATATGAAAAAAAGCGTCTTTCATTATTTAATCCTTAAAATGAAAGGAGCGGAGAAAGGTTGGGGGGGGGGGGGAAAGGAGGTATGATAAAAAAATCGACAGGATTAAATTCGACTCTAAATGAATGGCGTCGATTCGAGAATTCAATGCCGAGTCAAATAGAGAATGCGACCGGAGGAAAATTAATAAAAAACAAAATAAACTGCTCTCCAATTGGACGGCGGGAGATAAAAGGCCAGGAGATAGCCTCATGCATGCAATGACAGAAAAAAATACCTGGTTACACTTAACAAAATGAATATCCCGCGAAAAAAAGTAAGGGAAAATGAAAATGCGGAATTTTTCGTCCGGAAAGGCAGTAAATCTAATTATTTAAATTGAGATTGTAGACGTCCTCATTTATGAGAACCTCTTTAAGTTTACTGTCGATAAAAACTGAAGATTGGAATGGATATTAACAAATAAGTGATCCATTTTGAACGTGTCTCCCAAAGGATTAATTTCAGAAATATCGCGAAATGTTCTTCGTTCTTCGAATGAGAATAACACGGTGAGCTGCTTAAAATTAATCAGGCAAACAATCCGCAACATATTTTATCTGAAACAGGTTACACGTTTTTAAAAATTATACTACCGTATTTCACGGCATATAAGACGCACTCCCGTTTCAGCAGGAAATATTTAGGAAAAAACTTTTCAGTGTATTTGAGCATTTAATGTTTACTCCTACTAATATGGAACATGATACAGTAAGTCTATATAAATGGAATAAATCTTCAGTAATAATTCTGGTAGGTAAACTTAGTAGCATGTGACAGAAAACATCAAGACTTAGTAGCAAGCGACAGAAAACATCATGTTTGTGTAATAGTATAAAAAAGGAGAACTTCCCAAATATGGTGCATAAAACATACAATTCAATGAAAATACATTGCTTGAAAGAGAAAACATAAACTGCTTAGCTATAGCAGAAAAAAGCATTTATAAAAATCAAGCTATTTTTCAAATGAACATAAGGGAGATCAGCATAGCAGAAGAAGTCATTTATAGTGAAAATATCTTAAATGAATAATAAAACATCATTTCTGTATAGCATTCTGTAACAAAAACTTTAATTATCTTCAAAGCCCGAAAATTCTTCATCTTCAAAACCTGAAAACTCTTCATCACCACTGGTCACAGAAACCGAACTGCTGGTATCGTTGTCTTCAAATAGAAGTTCCATCAAGGGCATTACTAATTCCACATTTTAAAAAGACTTCACAATTATTTTAGTTCTCACATTATCTCATGATTTCTTCACCCACTCACACACCTGTATTGGGTCTTCAATTCTGCAACCCTCTTTTTAATGGCTTCAGTTATGTGCGCTCTGAATTGATCCCAAAGTAGAAGAGAAGGTTTTCTTAAGAGTCCACTTGAACGTTTTGCCCATACTTTTTGCAACCGTAGTTTCATGCCATCTTCGTCCATCCAGCCTTTTGGATGAACATGAACAATTACACCACCATGTGGAATTTTTTCTTTTGGTTGAGTTTTCCTTTTGAATGTTAAAAACGGTGGCAATTTTGTTCCACCAGCACAGCAGGCCATAGTTACTGTGTAGTGTGTCATTTCATTGCCTGTGGTTTTTATTGTAACCGTTTTAGACCCTTTAACATCCACAGTCCTGTTGGATGGTACATACATCAAATGTTAAGGGAACTTCGTCCATGTTCCCTATTTGGCCCAGTTCAAAGCAAGTTTGTTTTCGTGCATTTATAACAAATCTGTGAAATTCCAATATTTTATTTTCGTAATCCGCTGGCATTTTCTGCACAATGGTTGTTTTTGTGCACATTGATAAACCATGCCTATAACACCAACCTGCTGTTCCTGCAAAATCTGGGATTCCTCGGTCTCTTGATAATCTCCTAACCTCACTGATAATAATTTTGGTAGAAACACCTTTACCTAAGTTCCTCGTGTATACCACCCACCTTTTTAACTCCTTTTCATGCTCTGGCCATTTTGGGTCTGGGCTACGAAGATTATGCTTCTGCTTTGCAGCTGTATTGAGTTTGTCTTCTTGCTTTCGCCATGTCCGTATCATTTTTTCTGTAGGTGGTGGCCCATAAACCCGTTCTGCTGCTCTATTTCCATGCTTTTTCGCATAATGTATCACCTTTAGTTTGTAGCTAATAGTATAGCTTAATCTTCTTCCTTCTGTAGCCATACTGTTCTAACTCGAGTTTTCGAATTACGCTCTATTTTCTTTTCGAACTTAAAGACAGCACTGTAGCTTCCGCGTTATTCACCGTTATCATCATCATTTCAACTTTCTTTCAAAAGGTAAAGGATGTTTCCTAATAAAAATAATAAGATAAATATGGCAGGTATGACATTAATAAATAGTAACGTTTGTAAGAGTTCATAAACGGTTACTGCGTAGGTCTGAAGAGTTGGGTGCCGTACTGACGATAATCGTCTCGGGTTATCCAGCTTTAATGTTTACAATAATTCCTTTTTATATTGATTAAAAGTAATAATAATTTAATAATAATGATGGACTAATAATAATGTGTTTAAGTAAACAATAACATTTTTCATTTTGGAGTTGGGCTACGTAGAATTTAGCAACTTCACATATTGGACGCAGGGTGATTTTTGAGCCATTTTTTGGAAAAAAGTGCGTCTTATATTCCGTAAAATACGGTAATTAACGAGCTCGTAATATGTGGCGCAGTAACAGAAAAAAACAGAAGCAAAGAACATGTTTTTGATTCAGTATTACTCGGGAAATATGTTAATAAAGAAGATTTAAAAAAGTAAAAAACTAATTACGTAGCGTAAAGGGCACATTACATTTATATGTACGAAAGCAAACAAACGAAAATGTAGCTCTTTTTCTGGAATCATCAAGCTTTTCGAAACCTTAAAACCGATAGTGAAATCAAAAATTCCTTTTTCATAATTAAATGGAATAGATTGACTGTATGCATTAATGTTTTAGGAAAGACATAAAGGCGAGAACGACATTTCACTACAAGCATAAACTCATAGCATATATAAACGAGACTACAAGTCCTGTCATTGATCGTATGAACTTTTTTTGGAATTCATTGCCTTTTATATACATTTTCTGAAAGAAATGACTCCATTACTTTAGGGAGTGAGGAGATGTTAGGATCAGCGTTAATATATTCGGAGGCAGAACTGAATAATCCTGCATTAAACAACAATAAGCGGCCACTTAGATCATTATTTTAAGAATTAAATTCATAGTGTACTTAAAGGGGGTTATTATCAACAAATTCTATCCGCCAACAAAAAAAATAAATCTGCTGCAAAATTTCCGTTGATCCAGATCGCGTCAGTGTCCAAAAAAAAGCTCGATTATTTGGTAACCTCTGAAATAAACCAACGCAATACGTGACTTCACTTCCATCGAAAAAAAACTTCGAGCGACTCGAATTCGATTCAAAGGCGACGGCAAAAGATCAGCGACAGTATAAAAAAAGAGAAGACCTTGAAGATTTGAAGTCCGTTCAGATGAGAAATATGATTACGATCAAACATGACGCTCGCGGATCGTTGCGTAACAAATCCAAAGACGAGAGACAGACACACGAGTTTTCCACCATCTTAAGGCCGATGACGCAACCAAGGAAAATATTTAACGTATCAATATTTGAGCCATTGCTTCACGTTTTTACGGAGATAGAGGATTAAAGATCACTCGCGACGCCGGAGAGGGAAGATGGTGATTTTTATTTCCGCTGGCGTGGATTGAGCCGACACGTGACGAGTCGGAGAAAGGGCTTACTGAAACGGATAGACTCGCTCAGAAACGTAATTCCACCGGTAAGATTCCAATATCTGCTTCAGTTAACGCCCATTAATGCCTTCGCCAGGATGTGAATTAGAAAAGCGCGCTGCCCTTCATATGGATTCTCCGGCTTCTATTGTGAAATGACGTCGATTTGTCCGATTTAAGAAATGAAATCGGTCACCATGGCGTTTAGGTTGCATAATAAAACGCTTCACACCGTCAAAATTTAAATTTCCGTTAGCAAAGAAACTTCGCCGTTGCAGTTATTTGAAACGTTTTACGCCCTAACGGTATGTAACGCGAATAAAGTACGACTTTGAATGCATAATTATAAATATGTACCCCTAGAGTCAAATTAAAAAAATTTTCGAGGTTCGTTTCGTATAAATGCCCTCAAAAATACTATATGTATAAGACTGAAAAAAAAGATTTTTACGACAAGTTTTGGCTCTACGTTGGCTATCACTATCAGATAAAAAGCTATTACCTAGATAATGCAAACTCGGTTAATGCAAAACGCTCGTTACGTCTTTCTAAGTTGCACACGTCGTGACGTGTCATTAGAAATAGCTTATGCAGCCTGCGCGGTGCTATATTCTATAGACCAGGGGTTCGCAACTTACAGTGCTAGCGAGGAACGTCGTACTCTTTCGCAGTCTTACCGTACGCTTGTACAATTAAAATCGCTTTTCCTTGCACAGCAACTTAATTTGTTCGCCTGTTTTCTTTCTAAACGTAGGACATTTTTAATAGGTTTGGCGTTGGTTTGACGTGATTTATTTTCATTACTATTTTTGCAAAAGTAAAGTGGTGCTCGCTGGATATTCAACAAAATAACTTGGAGTTCGCTGCATTGATAAACTTGGGAACCCCTACTACTCTAGACAAACGGTAATCCACACCGATTAATACTTACATTAGTCTTGCTTCGAAAGCTTTACGAATATCCATACACCTATAAAATGGAGTTATACATTTGACCTTCTACACGTTACGTTTTTTGGTTAAACAAGGTCAACCTACAAATAAAGAGCAAAAAATGAACAATAATCCCATTAAAGGGCAACCAAAACATTTCTTTAAAAAAAAAGGTCCCCGCTAAAACTTCACTGACTCCGCTTGCACGTACCATGTACTGTGAAACGTCGACGGAAAAGAAAAATAAGAAATTTTAAACGACGGACTGATTACCATGATTATGGATCCCTCTCTTTGAAATCCACTTACGAGGAGAGACATTACGAAAAAAAAATAGAGAGGAAAACGGCCCCATTAAAGGCGGGAAAATCTTCGGTTACGGAAAGTTCGACCTTTTACCGCCGGCGCTCGCGACAGAACCGATGCGGTCTCTGGCTGCACGGGAGGTTTTTAGAAAGAGCATTTGGGTCCACCGCGGGAAACAGAGGTACGAGGAGGAGAGGAGGTGGAAAGAGGGCGGGGGAGGAGAAGGTAGGTTAGACGACACTGCAGATAGGATACCGTGCAAAGGTGCTCCCGATGCGCAGAAATGATGCGTCCTACGACACGGTTGAGAATAAAGGTCACATCCCAACCTTTCCCTCACGAGGTCCTTTTTTGCGGACCCTAAGGACCTTTCTTCCTTTCATCCGGTCCTTCCCTCCCTCCCCCCACCCCCTCGCAGGAGACGATGCGGCAGAACCCAAGCACTAGGACGCGAGGTCAAGTGGCGCTGATAACGGGGAAAGTTGGCCCAGGAAAAGTTTCGAGATCGACTAGACACGAAACTTTTTTTTTTTAATACTACACACTCGTGAGGCAGTCAGTCCCCTCGAATTCCGCCAGAGAACCCATAACGATGCCCGGCAATTTCAGTGCCAAGGAGTTTTCGCGGAATAAAAACAACTTTTATGTTCTTAAATTTTATTCGCTTTCGCAAATGTTTACAAAAACTTAAAACTCGAAGCAAGTGTCAACACAGTGACAAATTACGCTACATCTCGCCGGTGTTTCTCACACACTGAGACCAAAAAATATTATTCTAATTTCATCGACAACAAATATTTCAGTAGAGAACATCGCTTTAACCATATTTCTAAGCAAGGCAGTGAATACTCCAGGAGTGGGGAAACTTTTGACGAGACGGGCCGCATTAACCGTAGCAATTGCTTAGGCGGGCCGCATTAACAGATGAAAATGCTTCGGCGGGTCACATTAGGATCTACATCGGAAGTTACTTGAGAGAATACGAAGGTTTCTATCTGTGAAAATTGATAATTAATAGCATTTTATTGTATAAACTTCACAAGCGAAGATTTCCTCACCTCTGGAATACTCGTTATAATAAAATTATTGTATTCAATGTATTAATTCAAAATGTATTTTCATTGATAAATTGTAAATTCTACTCGCTGTTTCTTCGTTCCTACCTTGTATCTATTGGATTTATATTAGTTTAACGGGAATATGTAATGAATATGAGTCTAATGAATTTATTTTATAAGGGAATGTATGCTTGGTTATTAATAACAAATTACGAAAATTAGTTGAATAACTCGACAAAAATTAACTTAAGAGGGCTGAAATTCCCGGAGATTAAAAATGGCTGAGGTATAGAGCGTTAAAGAGAGAGAGAGAGAGAGCCACCCAGAAATAGGATTTTAGTAATACAGATAAAAAATATATATAGCATGAATACTGCATTCGATTTATTTGCATTAAATTCATGTCTTCGGTCATTTCGATCTTTAAGCTTTTATTTAAGTGCATAGGCACGAAAACTACCCAGGACAACAATACCGGTAACCATGGAATCTTATTATTGAAATGTTGAATAACTTACCAAACTCGAGTAAAAAATGCAAAATATGAGCGAATTCGAATGAGTATTCGACGGTAAGAATAAGAATCCTCATTCATTTTGGCGTGTTTTAGCGCAAATTTTATGTCGATAACTTAATTTTAAGATATTTTAAAGAGTAAAAGAACCAAACCAAACCTAAGAGGTGATTTTTACGTGTTATCTTATGAGGAACGACATTCATCCTCTGGAGTCGAACCTGTGACCTTTTTCGAAATTTTTTTAGTCATAACGCAAAGATTCATCAACACTGAAATCCTGAGAAATTTCAGGATTCTAAGTTTATTTCTAATCCAGTTATTCACAAAATTAGAGCGTTACGCATCATGATGACCATTACGATCCAAAGTATGTATATAAAAGACAGTATCACTTTGGGTAATGATTTTTGAAGCGTAATATCTAGCAAACAACGGAGCCGAATTTGACGAAATGTTCAGGTTAGCATTATGATATAATAACAAAACGTTTTAATGTATCGAACTCGAGATCAAAGACCCGGGTTCGACTCCAGGGGATACTTTCCATTTCCAATAAGATAACACATAATTTCACGTAAAAATGAACTTTTCGACGCGCAGGCTTTCATTCTGTTGCCTTGCCTACCAATTCCATTGTTAAACCTCGATATCATATTGTTATTTCAATCCTTATGGATGTAAAAGTGCTTTGATTGCTTTTAATATGAGAGAGAGGGAGGGTGAGAGAGGGAAGGAGAGGGAGGGTGAGAGAGGGAAGGAGAGGGAGGGTGAGAGAGGGAAGGAGAGGGAGGGTGAGAGAGGGAAGGAGAGAGAAAGGAGAGGGGGGAAGAGAGTGGGAGGGGGGGGGATGACGGAGATGGAAATGACTTTCAATACAATTTATGTTTCTGATGCCAATTTGATCTCCATAAATAGATCGAACGATGGAATCTTTACTCCCGTCATTTTTGACGGGTTATACACTTTATAATATAGAGAGAAATGCCAACTTATACACGCAAAGCTCACTAAATCAGAACTAGTTAACCTTTCCCCCAAAAATTATTTTCGATGAATAAAATACCAACATTTTCAGATTGGCGAATTATTCTTAAAGTTTGGAGAAGAATTTTCTAACTCTAAAATAATACCCTTAATTTCGGACTAGGCCTAATCGAAACGACGAGACGAAGTCGCGTGATGAAAAGCAATTAAACGCGCCCATTACATGGCCTTTTATTCGGGTTTCGAACCCGCGAAGTCACGCCACGCGCTACGCCCTTTCAAGTAATAAGCAAAATTTAACTCGGTAAAAGGATTTCGTGAAAGAACAATCTCACGCTATGCAAGTCTCATTTCTCGAGGAATTAACAAAATTTAACGTAGTTAAACGATTAAGTAAACGAAGAACCTTGAGAGAGTTAATATACAGCCGCTGAGTAAATTGCAAACTATTTCCCAAAAACATTTCAATGTGTTCCAATACGGGCGTTCTAATTTGAAATGTAAATATTCTGCAAAATTATCCGTCATTTAGACAAATTTAACGGAAATTGTATTCTGGATACAAGTTTTAGATCTTAATATACGTTCACAGGAAGCAATTTCCATGAAACTGCGAGAATGAAACTGAGCACGTAAGAGAAATAGCGATCGTCTCGTTTTCTCTCTCATTCTTACGGTTAACGGAGAACTTTGGAAGTAATCTTACGTTCAATTTTACAGGATATCCTATTTGAGAAATTTGGAAACTGTTGATCATAGTTTAGTATTTCTTATACTGAGCGAGAAAGTCTAAGCAAAGCAAGAAGTTAATCTATAACTTCAGCAAAGGTAAAATAGAACACGAATTCAAAGAAAATTCAATACGGCCACAACAAAAAATTCACGTATTTTAATTTGTGATTTTAAAATGTACTTGCGTTATATAGGCATAGACTAATTGCACCCACATTTTATTACTCCTTTTTAATAGCGCCCTCTAAAGTTTGTCCCGCGAATAATTTTGCGTTTTAATGATAAAAGTTACATATACTTTTATTGGTTTTTCATGACAATAAATTAAAATATGCTGTAATTTATGAATCTGAGTTATTTTGTCATACTGATTTTGGGAACAATTATGTACTCTTGAATATCACTCATCCCATTTTTTTTTAATAAAAACGTTTGAAAAAAGTGCGACCCTCTGGCAATGTTCATAACAACATTATCAAGCGAAAAAAGTTAACAGGTAATCAAAGCCTCCATTGTAACAGAAATGTTCCGAGATTAATATGTACGAAGAACAATCTGCCGCTTTTTGTATCCCACATGCGGCAAAAAGGACAAAGTATTTTTTTCAACCAAACTCATTTTATAAACGGTCACGGTTTATTCCATCGATAACACCTTCGAGTTAGATCAAATTCGGCGGAAAATATAACCATCACGCTCTTTTCTTTAATAAATTACTAACTGAAACTTTAGAAGCTGTGAACGTAGAACTCTATTGGCTGCTTCACGAAGAAGAGTGTTTCCCTGTTAACCATCCATTATAACACCCCCAAAAGTACATAAGGAAGAAATGAACTTCCTGGGGGAAGCCGCAGTATCTTAACGGTTCTCATAATCGGTGTTAGCCTTAAAGAGCATCGTACGCCTCTTACGAGAGATGCTCTTCTTCGCTCAATTAACATCACCGCGTGAGTACCCCCCTCTCGCTTGGTTTGGAAAGACCACCTCGCATACCCGCGGGAGTACTTAGGGGAACGTAATATCTAAATGCCAGCGCCATCTGTTGCGCATCGCCGCCAACTAACGGTTCCCCGGCGAGATGGAGCTGGCGACGGGAAGCGCCAAATTCGAGCGCGTGTGATAAGGGAGGAGAGGCGTGAAAGACATTAAAAAGACGAAGAAAGGGTTCGGATAAAGGTTTGGATCGAGGTGGAAACCACAAAAAATGGAATTATACCCGCTATTAGCTCTTTGCTAACAGACAGAGAAGGATGGGGATGAAAGTTTTGAAGATAAAAGTATACTCAGAATGGCGATTTACTGAATGAACGTGGAATTCCGGCATAATTTATATAAATGTTTAAAATTATTACCGCATCAACTGCAACGGAAATGGACTGTAACGGAAGGCGCATAATCAGTTCCGATATAATGCTACAAAGCTACTTAAAACGACAAAGTAAGAAAAAGCAATATTCGTTCATTGCAGATCTCACAGTAAATATAAGGGTGCTTCAATTTGAACATAAACGGTTCGTCACTATAAGAGGGTATATTTTAATAAACCCTTCGTGAATATGTACTACCATTTAATATGGAATAATTACATTGACTATTTTCTGATTTTCGCGTGGAAAATAATACGACTCAAATGAAAAAATATTTTTATGTAAAATTTAACAAAAAAGTCCACATTCGTAAAAAATGTCACAATAATTGTTATAAGCTATTCCTAGGATATTCCAAAACATTGCTATAAATAACACGTACACAGAAATAATTAAATGAATTTTTTCACCTACAGTGCAATGCAATTTCAGAGAATCAGTAATAAAAAATAGAAATTATAACATATTATTAATATGCTACAGTTTCGTATCGAAGTATCTGATATAAAAACGCCAAGTAACCAAAAGCAACTTACAAAAAAGACCTTGTTTTCGATAACTTGACGCATTATTAAGCCAAACTTCCAAGTTTTTTTTATCTAGAGATACTCGAGGAGACCTTTAAAAAAATACGACAAAAACGACATCGAAAAATGCGCCGCCACATTTTCTCCCGACGCGACGGGGTAAAACCTTTCCCCTCTCTCCCTAAACAACTCGAACGCGCTTCGCGTAAAACTCTATCCGTGCCCTTTTCTCCTTTGAGACATCCACTCCGTCTATTCTGCCGGGAAAAATCGCGCCCGCGAGGCATCAATCGATGGAGTGGCCCCGAGGAGAACCTCCTCCAATTTGAATACCTCGTTTCGACGCACAAAAAATATACTTATTTAGTCCGTCGTCTAAAAGAATCGATAAAATCGGTCGATAAATTTCTCTTTTCCGGTGCGACGGATGAAGGGAACACGGCTTCGTACTCCCCGGAGGCAATGGCCGCTCTTCTCCGGAGGAACCGCAGAAAGAAAATAAAAACGAGAAATACTACTCGAAAACTACCGCATTGTGGAAAGTACAGATCATAGACCTCTACGTAAAAGGTATATGCTGGAATATGGGATTATAGCTAGAAACAAGGAGATAAATGCAGTCATGTCAGGGAATCGTACACGGCTTTTCCAGTTTCCGGTCGGATATTTTCTACCACTAAAATACATCTGTCGGGGGAGGTAGAAACTAGCATGGCTATTCCGATCTCGATCAAGAGATAAGGAATTCTATAAAGGAAGAATAAGCTTGTCACAATAGCTTAGTGTTAGAATAATCGTTTGCATTGTGTTGTACAAAGCACGGTAAGCTTAACGGGCAAACAAGTTGGGTAGCATACGCTTCAGGGGTAACAGGTGAATGTTGGTGGTACATAACAAGGGGTATTCAATGTAATGTTGGTTGCATACGTTTCGGGGGCGCCTGGGGTAAGATGTGTAACATAAGATCAAGGAGCAGTCAATGCAAGTTTGGTGGCATACGCTTCAGGGGCACCCAGGTTTATGTTGGTGTTATATAATCAGGGGCGTCCAATATAATGTTGGTGGCATACGTTCTAGGGACAATTTTTTGTAAGTTGGGTGGCATATGTTTTAGGGGAGAACCTGATGTAATATGCGTGACGAAAATTAAGGGTGGATTTGATGTATATCACGAGGAAATTATAGTTTGGTCTGTTTTAGCGATGATTTGGTGTTCGTTTGGTGGTATAAAATTCTGAAGAGAACTCTCGTAGGTTGATATGTATTGGCTGAAGGGACTCCAATACATTAAATAATCAGAAGGGCATAACTTGCACCGTACTATGCGGCAAAAATTTAGACGGTGTGTAAATGTTATTATGGTCGCAATCAAAATAGCTAAAGGAAGACCTTAGCTTAGATTTAACACAAAATGCCGCTGGATGTTCTTTTAATCATCATTCATGATTACCAGTATCCGCTTCGCTGTCCCCATCCTTCAACATAAATCAGGATGAATAATAACGTCAACTACTCCATAAATGTTGCCTACGGTAGCGAGTATTTTTCTCAAGCTGATACACCGGTTACTTTATCATCGTTTTTATTGACTAATGGTACTACTTACGCTTTTTTTGCTAAATATTAAATAAATAATAACAGTTAAAGTTGAATAATACAAACTGAAATGCGTTTAAAAGATTACGGATTTTTCGTTAATATTTAACGTAGTTAGTAATATATTGCAAATACGTTGATCAGTTCGCCTCAAGTTTATAGAACCTCAAAATCCTTTTACACAACGCTGTTCAAGAGAGACGAAACCACAACCACGTCTCTGCGTACGGGTAACGTCTCCCCACATTATTACAACCTATCAAAAACATCCCTTCAACCATAAACCGAACAACGAAAATAAAGCGGACGGAAGCCAAACTTCCCGCGAACGTAACACTTTTATTTTCATTCCTTACGTAACGGAAACCTAAAACTGTCCCGTTGTACGCACGTTCCTTACCTCGCCGGCCTAGGGGTGACCTTCTCGTGTACAGGGGAAGGTGTAAGTAGTTGGATACGGAGCCATATAATGGAGAGGGGACGAGGCAGGCGGGAAGCTGAGACGGAAGTAACGTCAGCCGGGCTTTTGTTTGGGGAAGACTATCAATTCGGTGGCGGGTAGAGGATCCCCATTCTTCTCTTGAAGAAGGGAGAGAGGAGTGAGAAGGGGATGGAGACGGTGAGGCGGGAAAAGGGAGAGAGGTCCCTTGCGCCACAAAAGATGGCCAAGCGTGGGCGCGTGGGGGGAGGAGGGGAGGGGGGGTTGTGGTGGTGGTGACGTAGTAAGGATTTCGAGGGTGGAAAGAGAGAGAGAAAGGGGGGAGGACGCACAAAATAGCAACGTGGAGTCCCTCGAAGGGAGGGAGGGAGGGAGAGAATGAGGGGAGATAAAGAGAGGACGATGGAGTAACAAAAAAAGGAGTACGAGGTGGGATGGCAAAGTGAGATTGGAATTCTGCTTATTCAGTCGATGTGGCGGGTGGGGGTCTTTTGAGGCGACGCTTTTGATAAGGAGAAAATGAAAAGAGGGAGACGAGATTCAATTTAAATAGCACTCGCTCTGACGTGGACGATGGAACAGTTTATTCAAGTCTAGATAAGAGGGAGAGGTCCATTCGGAGAACGTGGAAACCGTGAAGTTTTTTTTACCGTAATTTAGTAATACGATAGAATTAATCTTATCTCGTGTATTGTTTTGGAATTTGATAGACTTTGTTTTTTGGGAATAATTTAATTTTACAAATCTTACTATCATAGGCTTACAGGAGGTGTTATGAAAATAATTAAATTGCCGAGTTATCGAACGAAAATTTATTCGAATGAGCCAAAAAGGGGAAAACTAAAATAAGCCAATAAAAATATCGAACACTAAGTTAAATTTATCAATAAACAATTCACGTTATAATAGAACAAATGATGACCTATCCTCTTCGAAAAAGACGATTTGTTAAAGTATGCTCTAGCAAATCGATAATTATTTCTTTATTTTATCAATATTTTCGTAGCCAGTTTAGCTTTATTTCTTAAAATTTAAAGAGATCTTACGACTTTCACGAAAGTGAAAAATCTCCAATTAAACGTAGATTCCAGTATTAACACGTCTTTAATTAAACAAAACAACCGTGTATACAGCTGTAAAATACGGGTTATTTTTTAAAAGAATCCGCTGGTACCATCGTAGAAATACATACGTATATAGAGAATTTCTTCTACTTCTGGCATTTTAACTGTTACCACAAGTGTATTCATAAAAATAAAAGCTCGCATCGCGAAGGGTTAGCAATCGATACTCTAAAACTTGAATATATATACTGGACAAAGCATGAAACAAATCGGGTTATACAACCTCAAGTTGAAATGTAGGGAAAATGACAATAAGAAAAATATATCTTTCGAACCAAGGCATCGAACCGTATTTTATTTCGTTCCGGTTTTCGTTCCGGTTCACTTAAAAAACAAAATTTCGGTTCGGTTACGGTTTCGTTCCGGCAACCATCAGTGAACCGGTTCGAACCGGTTTTTTTCCCTCCGATCTTAAAATATTTTAAAGAAACTTTCAAGAACTGACTTATTAGTTTACGTAATTTTTATTTAAATCAAATACCTCTTCACTTTAACAATAGTGATATTAAAAAACTATTAATCAAAATACGAAAATAAATTATTTAAATGTAAATACTTAGTATTTATTTTATTTATTTAAGATTATATTTAAAATTGAATAATTACAAACCATACATGCGTCGCAAATGCTTTCAACAAGTTAGGAAACTGTAAAGTAAATTACAAATAACCACGTTTCCTGCGATAGAGTATTCTAAACTTAATATGTTATGTAAACCATTCATCTCATTACCTAACTTACTGTCCATGGGTGTCCAGATATGGAAGCTAATGTAGCCTTATAGTGGCCATAAAAAATCTTGAGTGACCGCACTAGAACGGGGGAGGGGATGGGGAGGGGGGGGGGGGTGTCTGCAGGATTTGTTTGCTAAAACAATTATTAATTTTTCTATTTTTTTATGTTGCATATTTTTTAAAAAGTTTTTTCAAAGTACTTTTAATTCATTTCATTCAAATTACAAATTTTTATTTTCATTTTAAAAATACATATTTCTTTGATAAAGTTTAATTTTTTACAAAGTATTTTAAATATATTTAATTCAAAAGATCATCAATTTGTAAATCCTTTAATTTTGTGGATGATAATCTGAGCTGATGGGTCAGATTTTCATCGGTCAAATTATACCGGTTTCGATTTTTTGTGAATTTCATTTGGGTGAAAAGTTGTTCGCAAAGGTCAGTACTTACAAAAGGTGATGTCATTTTTAAGGCATGGTCTCTGAGACCTGGATATTTTTCTCGTGTGATATAAATATTATGAAAATTTTCGTTTTCTTTGAAAGCACAATATCTTCAATATCAGATTGCAATTCAATAAGCTCAATTTGCAAATGATCTGGTGCAGAATTATAGTCCACAATAAATGGGTTTGATAAGATTTCAATTTCATTTTTAGAAATACTGAAAAGCGTTCTTTGAACTCTTGAATTAAAATATCGATATCCCGTGCAAATCTTTTAGTATCCTTCTCGGTTAATATGTTGGACTTTATAGATCCAAAATGATCATATTTGTTTTCCCTTAGCTGATTATGAAAGAAATTTAACTTCCCAATAAATGCGTTGATCAAACGATACATTTCAGATATATTTGTGTCTTTTCCCTGCAGCTGCACATTCAAATTATTGTTATGGAACATTATATCAACAAAAAATGGAAGATCCAAGAGAAAAATTTCTTCATCGAATTCATTGATGGGTTTGCCTGCTGCTTGCATGAAAAATTTAATTTCCTCTCGTAGCTCGAAAAATATTTACACTACTTTCCCTCTGATTAACCAACGAACATTTGTGAAATAAATAACATTAGTTCCTTCGGCTTCCTCCACATCCTTAATCATTTCCTTAAATCTTCGATGTCTCAGAGCGCTGCCTCTGATGTAATTAACGGTTTTGATGATAATATTCATGATGTGCTCCATATTAATGCACTTTGAACATAAATTTTGTACGTGAATAAGACAGTGCAAATCGCTGACTTCAGCACACGGGAATTTTTGTAAAATATTTTTTAAATCAACGATGCTGCACCACCTTTACAACCTCGCATTGACGGTGCACCATCAGTCACAATTTGAATAAGATTCGATGAGTCCATTTTGTGTAGCTGCATTTCATTTATAACCGCATCGCAAATGTCCTTTCCGGTTCTCCGGTGAGGCAATCCTACAATAGTCATTAATCGGCCATGAGGACAATTGTATTGTACAAAAAAATTCAAAAAATACACCGATTAGATATTCCACTGGTCTGAGATTAAAATTCCCCAATGTCGGCCACACCCATACTGAAGAAGGACCAACACTAAAAACGACGAGGCGTCATTAAAAAAAAAGAAGGTATTTCCTATATGACATTCTCATTATTTGATACCCAAACTGAAAATGTTTCTGAGTGATTTTTCTAATTAGGTCAAAAATTCGAGTAAAATAATAAGTATACATATTTTCCACTGAAAAGAGCTTTGGAGCGAGTTATATTGCTGAAATTGATTCAAAATTATAAATGGGAAAATTCGAAAGGAAAGGCAACTGCGGGCGAAATTAATTTACTTCTCATTTATTCGATAAAGCAAAAAAGCGGAGATAATTAAGCCACGAGTTAACTCTTCACAAAAGAGGATGTTATTTCATCAATGATTTTGTTTCGGCTTCAACCACGGTTATCCAAATCTTTCTATTTTATCTAATGGTGGGATGTGCGTCGAATTTCTTAATTTACCTTGTTTTTATAGCGTAAGCAATGCTCAATTGGCCAAGAAATTTTATTTAAAAAGATTACCTATGTGGTGGAATTATTTGTCAAGAATTGAAGTGAAATTAGATATAGCAATAGCAGAAGTATGAACCATGAACGCTAATGAACGCAAATATAACGACCAAGAAATTATACACCACTAAAGACTACTCTTGGAGACTACAATCAAATTAGTTCGCAAGCAATTTAAATGAAAAATTCCAACATGGCAAAAGAAGAAATAAAACAGCTGGACTCGAATTTGTCTTTTAAAAACACTATACGAATAGGTTTTCCTTAGCATCTTAATTTAAAAATCACACTCATACGTTAATCATGTACTACGCAGTGGGATATCGGTGAATACGAAAACATAAACAGGGTTAAAAATTTCTACACGCGTGAAAATTTTATATTGTCCTAATTAAAGTATGATCTTGCGAAAAACACGATGATTATCAATATTAGGTCTATCCTAAAATTTTCCGTAGCACGATGGTTATCACTAGAAGATCTGCAACCTTTTCTGACCTTTTTTTTTCACAACTCAAGTAGTTTTAACAGAAGCCACAAAACTGGCGCTTCCGTCGAAGTGGCGACTCAGCAACGCCGATAAGCTGAAACTTCTTGATACTCTTGACCACAGCGGCAGCGTAAAATGCGATCACTAGCTGTAGGGTGACTGCGAAAGAAGGCCGCAATCAAATTTATCGCAGAATATTACAAAACTTTTTTTTACGACAAAGCATAAGAATGCCACCAAGTTTCAATCAATTTAACTGTTACCTACACAATTACAATAAAAAGTCGGCTCTTCTAATAATGACAATTTACCTTCCGATTACTAGATAAGTTTTTTTGTAAGGTAAATACTAAATAATATAATTGCGCGCGATTAAGGAATTCATTTTGCAGCAGAACTATACCTCCTATTCTATTTTCCGTTTAGGAGATTCATAAAAATATTTTGGATAACTGGATCTCTATACACAGTATTTGTACTGAACTATTCAAATGTCTAAATCAGGGGTGCTCAAGACGTCGATCGCCAACTCCTTTTAGGTAGATCTCTGAAACTTTTCTGCCTTGCTCGCCTGCTCGAAAGAATTTTTGTGAAATGGACGGTCGATCACCCCCCCCCCCCCCCCCCCCATAGTGAAGTTGAAGTTGGGGGCGGTCGATCGCCACGTTAAGTGGGAAATAAGCTTGTAAAGTCTGAGCACCCCTGGTCTAAATATTAAATAAAGTAGGCGCGCAATTTATAATAATCTTACAGCTCATTATTTATTCTTATATACTTCAAAATTTTCTATTATGGCAGCATTAACAGCGTTTGATTTCACTAGGAATTTGTGCAGAAATGCGAAGAATTTTCATCAATTAAAAATCTGATAGCAAGACCATACTTTGAAATTAAAAATCCTGTTATATTTACTCTCTACTGAAAAATTATTGAGGATGGCGAAATAGGCTAATTATAGAATAAATCGCTCAAATCGGTGTGTAGTACACGAATGCGATTGTAACCCTTGATCCGAAATGAATTACAGGGGAAATAATTCGAGTAAATTAAGTTTCAAATTATGCACTGAAACGTAAAATGTGTGCTAAAACTTATAAACGTTAATTAAATGCTAGAAGAGTAATTATTATCAATCCTCACACACCGATGCAGATATCCTAAAATGTACCATATTTTCGAATAGCATGGAGTTCTCAACAACACCCATATCGTAATTCTTAATGCATTCAAAGAACAACTCTCTCTGTCTCTCCTTTCCCTGCAATCGTCATTAAGTAATATCTCATAACGATGCCTTACGGCACACCAGACCGTATCTGTCATTCCTAAAATCAATTCAGCTAGTCGACATCATCTTTATACTTGAGGAAATTCGTGAAACGATTTCGCTCCTCACTCAGAACTTGTAACGCAATAAAACACCAAAATACAGGGAATAACGCCCGTATTTTACTGGCGTGTAATAAAGAACAACGATCCGATTCGATTCTAATCGTCCGGAAAAGGATCTTAAGGTCCTTTTCCTTACCCAACTATCGTAGATTTCGCTTATTTCGGTAAGTTTTCCTCTAAGAAGAGACTTCCGGTGCCGACCGATCACCCTCCCTGAATCCCTCTCCCCCTTCCTGAAATCCGACTGTTTTCGCTCACATATCGGCGCGATTCAGACAGATTGAATCCGAGGACACTCCACGGCTTCACTCTCGATACTGTTTCGCGGTCTCATCAGTCCGCCTTCATTAACGGAATCGTCGGGAGCCGAAGCCGACGGGAGGGGAGTCGGAGGAGAAGAAAGGTTGAGGGAGGGGGGAGGCGCAATCGAGGAAATCGCTTCGGATTGCCGAACGTTCGATCGAGCGAGATTGAAATCGACTCGCCCCGGAGTCGTCGGCGGATATTCTCGCCACGGGGGATCCATTATGTAAAATCCGCCGCGATCGGGATGGAACCGCCGCGAGGGGAAAAAAAATATTCCCGAAAGGAAAAAAAAAGAAAGAGGAGGTAAATACACGACATGCGGACGCGGTTCAAATTCTATTAACTTGCGCGCAATGAAGGGTTTCATTCGCTTCCCTCGACCGTCCGCGTTTCGATTCTGCCCGGGGTTATAGGAAGGGAGAAAGGGAGTGAGGAGGAAGGGAGAAAGGGAGTGAGGAGGAGGGAGAAAGGGAGTGAGGAGGAGGGAGAGGTATCATCCGACGATCGCCAAGCTTTATGCGGATTGGTACTATCGGAGATGGGTTTAAGAAAAAAAAACAGAAACGAGTAAAAGTATCGTCAATCTCATTTGGTGAAATAATAAATACTCGTGCGCTACAAATTCGCTTCGGAGTCGAATTATTAAAAAATCTACATAACTGTCCCGAGAGCTGAATTTTTCACATATTCTAATACAGATCCGTCGATAATGAAATACACGTATTACGTTTTTAAACGAGTGACGCAAATCCCGGAAATGTCCGACGATTGACGGAGCCAATTGAAATTGTTCCATCGATGAAAACCGACAATAGTGATACGTGAACTATCCGGTAAAAGCCCGAAGCGGTATATTTTTAACGTTCTCATCCGAGGATGGCGATATACATCGATTGACGTAATAATGACGCAATGATTTGACGTGAATGCAATCGAAGATACAAAACTAATCCACTCCATGGGTTTTTATATAAATTCACATGATAACGAAATGATAGCGAAAAGCGCTACAATCATTCCGGATATTTGTATTCTTACAATCCAGCGGAATTTATTCGCTATTAAACTAAGTTATGCCATACATTTTATAACTTAAAATGTAATAACACATGCTGGGCGCTTCGTTTTCTGATCTCTTAATTTTCACTTTCACGCCAAATGTACAAACTCGTAGCTACAACTAGAAAAGCTGTACTCAAAATTGTAACCAAATTTTTAAAAAGTAGTTGAATTGGAGAAAATGGCAGTTTTTTACTATTTCTAAATATTTTATGACGTATTTCAATCTAGATACATAACCCCCGCAAAGTCGCATCGCTCGGTAAATTTTAATGTTAATGAAGATTACTTTTATGGACACAAGAACTCCTTATTTCATTCGCGAGGAAAGAGAGAAAGAGATAAGACAAACTATGAGGCTATTAACGTTAAAAATACATTATTTGAACGCTTATTACGGCAACTGTAACCGCCGCGGTACAGAGCCAACGAGCTGGCATCATTCAGAGGATACACGCGAGAGATAAAATATATAACCCTAAGACGGCACCCTAGGGTTTTCCTAATGGAAGTGGAGACAATACTACTTCGCAGCGATCGATATCCGACAGTTCTTTCCTAGTTTATGGCCAATCTTCCGACTCAATATTTCCCTTCAACAAACAAGTAATGGCTTAATATTTCTTATGGCTAAGTTTAATGAACTCATTTTGTGATATTTCGTCACGCTTTGTGTTATAGCAAACAAATTTGCACAAAAAGAGTAAAACTCAAATAATAAATTTAAAAAAATAAGAAGAGATGAAGTGAATGCAACTATTATTTTAAGGAAGAAATTTTTGTTTATCATTCACAAAGCTAAAGACTGCAAGCTGTTTTCTGCAAGTTAAACAATTATACCGATGCAGCGCATTCTCAAACTATAAACAGTATCAATCAAATGTATGCGAAGGAAATCAGATCACAATAATAAAATATCAGTTATAGAATTGGTAGATGGGAATGTAGTGTACTATTTTCCACTGCAACTACCAAATACCAATAATATTCTAATTTATTTTCCATAGATAGTAAAGCTGTACTTAAAAAATTTGCCCCTTTCTAAGATATATTTTAAAACATAAGCATAAATTTACCATGAATAAGATCAGCAAAATTTTATCATTTTTCCATTTTACAGTTAATTTGAAAATTTATAACGATGTCGAAAGAACGAAAATTATATAAATTCCCGGAGATTATTCTTTCACGAAAATAACACCCGACTCAAAGAGTATAACGTCCCTCAAGACTTCACGGGATGGAAAATAGAACGACCCCCATATAAGGAGCACCTCGCACAGCGTCCGCGCACATAGGAAACCGAGTGAGTCATCAGCTGCATAAAGGAAAGGAGACAAAGTGTCACGAGACCCACACGAGGACCGCACACACGTTATGTCATAAGCGAGGATTAGCTCAAATTCCATTCCCTTTATCCCGCAAAGCGCCCGCATAACCATCTCAGCCCGAACACACACCCAGTCCAGACGTCGCACACCATCATATATTTAATCCCTTAAGAAGTCCTCGAATAACACGTCCAAGAGAGACCAAATGTGATAAATGTTTAAAGGTTTCTACGTCCTATGAGATCTCTTTTTCGTCTTCATCCGGCCACCCACCCCTCTCTCTCTTTATCCTACATCTCGTTCACATATTGTCTTATTCTCTCTCTCTCTCCTTCACCCAGCACCGCACTCTCCATACATAGGAGGAACCCTCGAACATCGCTTAGAGACCGCACCCACCCACACGACCACCCTCCACCTCCTCCTCTACCCTCCTCTCTCCTGCTTTTCTCTCACTCGTTGCTTAAATTAATGACAAGTCTTGAGATGGGGAACCGCTGGGTGAAGTTATCTTACTGCCACGATGGCATTTATGGCTGGTCTAAAAGTTTCTCCCAAACGATTGTTGTTGTTGCTACGGAGGAGGAGAGTTTAAAAATAAAAAATAATAAAGTTCCGCAATGCATCAGTCCTTCCCCGACGTCGTTTTATTTTTTCCCTCTCAATTTTTTTTACGGAAAGGGGAATTATTTAATTAAACTCGCCGTCGGGGTAAGTTTTTCAATTTTACTCGGCAGTGTAACGTTGTAACAAAGCGAGGTTTATGTGGTTATTTTTTTAAAGAGCGGAGAAGAGTCAAATGTTGGCGCGGATGCCATTTACAGAACGAACGCTCCAGAGGAAAAGTGATTTTAACTCAAAAAGTTTCGCCTTCAGCGGGATGGAGGGGCTATACGACTCGAAGTAGAAATTACCGGACGATTTTTTAAAGTTAGACGTATCGTATGAAAGTTGCACTTTTTCTTCGTAATAGAGGGAAAAAAGCGCTTCGCGTTTAAGACTTTGTATGATCGGTTCAGCAAATTTCGACTTTTGGATAAGTATTCTTTCTTAAAGAATCGACTAGCTTTACAGGCACCAAGTACTACATTAAGTCTGAATAAAAACTTTGAGCTCCGTAATTGAAATAATTGTTTTAAAACATGTCTTTCCAAGTAAAAGTTTAAGAATAAAATGCTAACGTCGGTGACTTAATCTTTATATAACTACTACGAAAGGCTGAAACTGATAGAAGAAAATAATATAAAAAATGATTTAATTATATATTATTATAAATCTGCTTATAATGATATTAAAATGTGAAAATTTCCTGATTTTAAACGACAAATAAAAGAAATAAAAATAAAATAATTAATGATCATAAATCGACATTTGGGATATTTTTCCGTAGAAATAAAAATACCTTAATCTGATCTCCGCTACCTATCATAATCCGTAGATTTTCTTATATCCATTTTTTGAAATTCCGAGAAAAAACGTGGAAATTGGGCGGTTCCGATAAAAAATACCAAAATTTTCCTTTGCTTGCCAATGGGATATATTGATTGTTATTCAAAATACCTTTCTGACTGAAAACTACCTCGGATATTTATTTACCCGAGTGAATCAGCGATATCGGTGATAGGTGAACTGGATCCTTTCCTTATTCCAATACAAATTGCCCTTCTATGAAAAGAGATTCAGAAGGGCAATGATTTGTTTCGTCCCAACACTTAGTCCAGTTGATGCATTCAAACTGCGTATCAAAACAACGTATCCAACCAAGCAAACCGGACACTACAAGCGAATTGAGGAAATTGGTGATGCAATTATAATTTACCGCAGATTCATAGGTAATGCAGGAAGTAGAATGATAATAATTCATTTTAATTAATTAATTAATTAATATTTATGTGAGGATTTAATACGATATAAAAATGACGTATATTTTAATTAACTTCACTTAAAAGACGTGTAAATGACCTATGAGAATAAGACTAATAACCAAGTAAGCCAGTGCCCACGAGTTCAGAAACTGTTTAAGTATTCATAAAAATCATGTTCCGAATTATTAAAGACCAAAAAGGTATTGAAATAATTTTTATGCTTATTTTGGGGGGGATTCAAATAAAATTTAGCATTGTACAGCTATTTAGCTTTACGTTCGTTCAAATGACGAGTTTGCATATCTATCCAAAAATATTTTTTTAAGCAATTTCAACACGTCCTGCATCGATTCCCATATATTTCCAAGAAATAAAAGATCCAAACCCGTGCACATTGAAGTCGATTATTAGATAATTTCGATGATAAAAATGGCATCTCGGAAACACTGACGCAACATCCGTGCTTCTATCGCAACTCTAAGAACATATTAAACGATTACAGAAACCAACCATAAAACAGATGGGAGTATCGCTTGATCACAATAAGAGCCACCATTATGCCATCAAAAAAGAGAATTATTCCAACTTTCTGCTCCGACTAACCTAGCCAGAAACATTTTTCACGACCACCCCACATAAAAGCTCCGAAATAAAATAGATACGTTTGGACGCGGAAAGGTCGACATTCTAAAGGCGCAAACTGAAAAATGCGAAACGCTAAAAAAATAAAAATGAATTTTTTTTCCAGAGAACACCTGGCGGAATAATATCAATTAAAAGACAACAGGAAAGCGGGAAGCTCTCGCATTTAGCGGCACACCCATCACACGCTAGAGGGATAGTCCCAGCGGCACTTTCTCCTCTCTCCCCCTCCCACACACACACACACACACACACGGGTGACAGCGTATACGTCGTATAAACTAATGAATTCAAGCGAGCGGGAGGGAGCACAAGAGGGAATCCAATTTGCTTCATCTCTCTTTACTTTGGGCACATCACGGAATCATCGCTGACGTAGCAACCGACGACCAAGAGAGAGAGAGAGAGAGTAAGAAAGAGTGAGAGAAACAGATGGTGAGCTGCAAATACTCCAAAGAGCGCTCAATCCGTACCTTTCTCTCATCCTCTCCCCTCCTCCATTTTCCCACCTTCCAATCTCACTTGACGCCGTGTGATTCGATTTGCCCGTCCAGCCGAGCGGGAAGTTTGCACAGCACGCTTTCTCCCTCCTTCCCACCTACTCTCTCTCTCTCTATCTTTTTCTTTGTCGCTCCTCACATTCCCTCGCCGCCACCCTCACGCACATGCCTTCATCAGGGTACACTGTGTGTGTACCTCGACACATCGGCCCACACGTGCGCAGCCGTCCGCTTTCTTGCCAAACGGCTGGTTTAATTTCTCCCTCATTCAAGCGTACGATGTATTCCTAGGAAATGCGCGAAATTTCGGAGTACTCCGCTGTTTCAACCAGATGACGGGGAGGTAACATTTTGCGACAACTTCGGACCGTGCATCTTCGAGCAAACTACCGAAACATAGACAAGCGTAACAAATGAACTCGATCCTCTGTGGTCATGACGACAAACGTTCCCCAAACCTAAAACTATTTAAAATAATTTTCATAAAATTTATGCTCAATTTATTCAAATTTCCGCACAATAATTTTCTAAGTATGTCGTATACCGATCTTCATCATAAAGCAGATCAGAAATCAGCTATTATGCAAGAGATTAGAGACCGGTTTTCTAAGTTTTAAACGAATTTTAACTATCTCTTCGTGAAACGGCTAAATTTAAGCGCCGCTAAAATATTTAAACCCGCATTGGACGAATTTAACTGAAACTATGCACGGATTCGTTTTTATCCTCCCCGACTCGCTGATATCGAACAGGTTAGGTAATTTGGTAATCGCGAGCGCTTAAATTATAAACTTGAACAATCCTGAAATGGAACTCCGTTGTTTGCATTTCAGGATTGATACCACCATGGCATAGCAAAGATATAACAAAGATCGGTTAGTAAAATTATGTAGATAATAGAAAAAACGACTCGGAAAATTCATGAGATACTAGTAATTTCTAATGCAATTACTAGTGGGGTATCTATAAAGCAGCGTTTAAGTTGTAAGATTTAAAAGTAGTCTCAAGGAAAAAATGACGGATCATTTATAGATAAAAGGAAGCCAAAATATCATATTGCTTCTACCATCCTTTCAGCAATTCAATTAATTGAGCGCATTTATTTATCTTGACATGGCTACAAAAATTTAATACGCCTCAGTGTTCTTCGTCTTACAGCTAAGCGTAAATTTAGCGAAAATCAAAGGATGTTAAATAACAAGATAGTACGTTTGCTTTACGCCCAAAGAAATTAACATTTTAAAAATTACATTTATAAATAAGAGGACAAAACTCAAAACAAAGTGTATTCATGCATAAAAATGTTTGCTCGTGGCAACTTTTAAAAGATTTTCATTAAATTAAGCTGAAAATTGTTTCAGTCGTACAATGCTTAACATCAGAAACCTTTCTCTTGAATGTACCTACCTGATAAATAACTCGACGGCATGTGATATTTTTTTACATTTGGAACACCCTTTTACTTTCGACACATTCTTAAAACAGCGCAAAGTTCCGCGTGACGCTTTTTTCTTTCACGCTTCCCCAGTTAGCACTCGGATTCAAACCTTTCATAATCATTCCCCGATTATCCCACCGGCGGAGAATAACGCGTTTCCGAAACAAGTCAACTGTTTCGGAATTAACGCTCGAGGCATAACCAAAACACAAAGGATTTTTGAAAGGGAAACGAAAAACGGGAATTCTTACGTCAATTTCATAATCGTACTAAAAAAACGTCCTGATCTTTTAACAATATACAAATCGCCTTTGCGTAAGAGTCAATTTAACAGTTGAACTAACACTGCGGTGTCACTTCAGAACGAAAATATAAATATTTTTTCGAGATAAAATAGGTATCTCTCTCTTTTCAAAAAGGAGATGTCACAGTATGCTATTTAAAAATCAAAACCGTATTGGCCGAAGTTATATATTTTAACCTCTAATGCCCTTCCTCACCGACACCGAATAAAAATAACACAAATCGATACCGAAAGGGGAAACGGTCTCCATCAATCCTCCCTTCTTCCACCCACGTGAAAGAGCCCGTTTCCTCTTTTTTTTCTCACGGGCAGGCCGTATCGCGCCCACGTCTTTCATAATCCAACTGTCGAGACCTTCCAATCCAATATTTATCGAGCAACGTTTCATCCGACCCCAGCCGTTCGATACGGGGGATTGGATAATTGGGAGAAAAAAAAGAGAATCGCGAAGGGATCCTTTTGATCTTCGTCCGCGACGCACGAAACGTACGAGGAATCTTTTTTACGAGTCCCTTCCGCTCTCCTCCCCCTCCCCTCCACCTTCCCCCGATCCCTACCCCTTCCCTCCACTCTCCCAAACTCACTCTCTATCTCTCCCTTCCGTCTGACTTATGGCCACCTCTCGATTCTAATTCTCTCTTCTCACGACAACCCCCTTCCCACGTGCCAACCCTTAAGCGATCCTTTAACACGACCGCACGAATAAACCACTTACCCTTAAATGGCTAAGTGATACAATTCCGTAATGTTAAGGCGGCCGGATGAATGAAACTGCTTTTCCAAAAAGGACCGTACGAAGATACGATCGCCACGCGGTCGTAACGTACGCACCTCTATTCACGACCCCCCACTCAAAAAGACCTATTGATAGATTTTGTTTTTTTTTCCTCCGAATGGATTTGTTTCGTGAAAATGTTCGTAAATTTACGTATTTCTGTCGATGACTTATTACGTATCGTATTATTAGGTAGCCGGAGATGTTTAGATATTCCTTATCTCAAAAAGGGTACGTTGCGTGATTCTCTGGAGTTCTGGCCTCTACGGGTGACCATAAAACCTGTATTCCTAGCTCTTTATCATTTTAACGATCCGTCTTATTTTCGAAAAGATCGATCTTTTGCCATGAAGGAATTGTTGCTCTAAGGTAAGCCTGGAAAAATCTTTAATAGAGCGCTACCTACCATAGGACAAAGAGATAATGACAGATTTGAAGTAGGATGGTACTGCCAAGAAAGGAATCTTAAAATAAAACTTGATACATACATATATTCCGAAAATTGATATCTGCTGCTCCAAATTTGCGGTAAAGTATGTTACGTCTTGTGGGAATAGAACGAAGTTTAGATACTGTGCTCCAAGAAATAAATGATAATTAAATATTATTAAAATAAGATTTCAAGTTAGCGAATTGGGCCTAACTTCGTGCGATATATTTATAATTCAAGAACAGACGGGAGATATTTTTCAGTTGATTTTCTTGTTAGAAAATTTTGCCCATTTCTTTCCAGAAATTTACTACTTACAATTAGTGAGAAAATTGGAAAGAACTTCATTTACCATACCAATGATCTGTTTAAATTTTTTAATGCCTAATCGACATCAAAACATCGTTTTAACGGAACAAAAAAGAAAAAAGAATGCACACGCCCGGATGCTTTCTGAAATACATACATTCGATATTCCATACATCCTCCAGTATCAAAAATCCCAAACCTCTCCTTGATGCAGATATATCTACTAATACATTTTTGTTACCAGGTCTCTAAGCTTACAAACGTCTATTCCTTGCTCAGAAATGTGGAATCCCACGTCTCAAGCCTGACCAAACCACGAAAATGCGAACCATAACCCATGTTGTATTAATTTTTTGTACTAAAATCAAATCGCGTTATGACGAATACGTGTTATACGAACTGCTGTCATAGGAGAACCGGTTGTACATGTAAACTTTAATAATGAAATATTCTCCATTTTTTTCTACTGGCACCGTCCCTGCAATTTCTTTCTCCTTGAAGATGACATTGAAGGCATTCCTTAAAAGTTAGAGCTGAGAGCTACTTTTCTTCCAGCAACAAACTGTTCCTTTTCTCGGCATCCGTGCTGATGGGAGGCGTCACGCTGGAGCACGCGTTCATTTTCACCCAGCGTAACCTTTAAAAATAAGTACGTATCAACATCTTTCAAAGGAGCCGCCGTAAAACTGCCCCGACCGAAAATAGGAAACTTCCAAGGACAAGCGTAGATCATTTTCATCTGGCGCTCTTAACATCATTTGAAGTAAACAAGAGCGGGATACGTGGCCCAAGCTGTTACGTAGCCAATTTCGTCTTGAAAAGGAAAATACGCGCTGCGGTAAAACTAAATGGCGCACGAACCCGAAGGCGGATATTTCGTCGCTGAAAATTGCCCTGACACCCACTCTTCGAAAAAACCGCGGGGGATTACACGAAACGCGTTTCAAGGAGGTCGCCGATAATGCGTTTTTGCCACGCCTTTTTACGTTTATCTCGTCAATTAATCGAGTAAGTCTAAGAGCGACCAAAATATGTCATTCATGTCAGCATATTCAAAATCAATTTATTATAGGTGATATAATGAACGTTTCTCGCGAAAAGCATAAAATTTAATTACGACAAACGGTGAACTGCATGGGTCCGATCAGAGAACTACAGTTACAATTGAGACACAATACAACAAATCTAAAACGATAAAATTCAAGTAAAAGCCGCATATTAATGTAACTCTAAGAATAAGAAAACTTATATTAAACCTCTCATTTCTAAGCCAAAAATATTAAACTGTCCCACAGATAACGATGAAGAAGTGATACGCTTTACTATGTTTTTTAAACCTGTCATAGGTATAGTTTTTTTTTAAACATTACGAATTAGGAGTCTAATAAATCCAAAAATATATCAAATCGAGCGCAACAAGCACAAAAGACAGAATAGCTACCATAAAACAAGGCGTGTCTAAACAGCCATAGAGCAATTTCCACGCTCAAGGCGGACTCCCCCCCTCCCCCCCCAAAAAAAACGTCCTCACTAACCATAAAACAATGGCTTTTTACGCCGAAAAGCTATCCGATAAACGACGGTTTATGACCGCGGCGAACATAACTAGGAAGTTGTCATAGAAACCAAAGGACTACCTCAAGTCGAAGGGGATAGGGTAGGAAGGAGGTGGGCTTTGATACAAAGGTTGGGAATGAAATAAAAAAATAATAGAACGATTTTTTTCGGGCTGTGGGAATGTGGGTGTTGGAGAGTTGCGTATTTCGAGGGGGGGGGGGGAGAACCCATTGGAGGGGTGGGGGTGGGAGGAGGGAGGGGGCGGTATGCGAGAGACGCGTCATCAGAAAGAAACGACTGTCGTTTTTCCACCCTCGGGGAGCCCCACCCTCGAGAATATCCTCCTCCCCACGCCCTCGCCAATGACGCAAGCAGTCCCGCCACCACCCACGTCCACCTGCTCCTCTTCCTCTCTCCCCCTCCTCTCCTCCTCTTCCTCCTCTCTCCTTTTCCTCTCATCCCTCCTCTCCCTTTTCTCCTATTCTCTCTCCCTGTAACCTTTACTATATACATACACACACACACACACACATATATATATATATATCTTTCTAACTCATATATTCTCTCAGTTCACTCTTCCTCTCTTTTCATATATCCCTCCCTCCCTCCCTCTCTCTCTCTCTCAACCCCTTATCCTATCCCCGCCCACCACCCACGCATAAATGTGTCCTCCTCGCCCTTTACAGCTTTTCCCTTCGACTGCCTTTTTTGTGACCGCTAGGAGGAAAAAACAACCCTTTCACCTCTCCTGCGTCATTTCTTACAGAGCGCGGCGAACTAATTCGTGGGGGGAGACAATCGGTAATTAATTTAGTTTGGAACCTGTGACTGTAAAACTATTCCCACGCTGAATTCATTCGGATGACCATCGTTCTCCAACTCGTTAAGCCGTGCGATAAGTTTAGCGTACCCAATCGACCTTTTTAGCCATCCAGAAATGATTATGGATGATGTTTTCTGCACAAGTATCCAGGGATTAAATGACCAAATTGAATGTACGATATCTTCTAATACGTTTGTTACTTTCTCATATACGAAGTATATTGAGTAAGTATTGTTATAGAGAAAAAATTCGACCTCGAGATTTTTACGGAAATATACGTTTTAGGTGTCGCTGAATCCGAATAAGTGGTTTTCGCAATGCCGTCCGTCTGTTTGTCTGTTACTGGCTCTGGAACCTAAACGGTAGAGCGAAAATGAATGAAATCTCGTACTTAGGAATTTTATCATACTGAGCAGAGTATATGAAGAAATGGTTGACATTGCTCAATAATTAAGGGAAGATTGTTCTACGCATTTTTTACAACAATTTGATTTTCTCAAAAACGGCTCTGACGATTTTGATCAAATTTCGTACAGTTACTTGAGTTTACGTCATCATAGTTCATATTTCTCAAAAAATGAATATAAGGCTAGTTTATTCTAGGCAACTTTAACAATAATTCGATTTTCTCAAAAACGGCTCTAGCGGTTTTGATCAAATTTCGTAGTTACTTGAGTATACATCTACAATAATACTACGTATTTCATTTTTCTCAATGAATGAATATAAGGCTAGTTTATTCTTGGGCAACTTTAACAAAAATTTGATTTTCTAAAAACCGGCTGATACGATTTTCATTTTCTAAAGATAAGTAAACGACGCATTAGTATATGAGAAAGTTTGTACAATGTATGTTGTACCGATTTTTTGTATAATTACTTAGATATGCATTCCTGGTAAATACAAATACAGCCTAACTTCTACAACTCGAACTACCATAACAACATCTACGACATCCACTTTATTTTCAAGAAACTATTATAATTGCAAATAACTTAATGATATACTGCGCAAACACCACTGAAATCGCCAACTTGCATGAGCTCACGCAAAAAAATTATAAAAATAACGAGATGGAGAGGATCTTCAACCAAAGTTACAAGCGCCAGAACGCAAAGAATTCAAAATGATTTCAATCCTCGGAAAAACGTCTGGCGAAAAAGAAAAAAAAACGTATATATTATAAACCGGAGTAAGCGAACAGCTGCTAAGTAATTAAACTAAAAGTTTCGAAAAATAAATTATTCAAAGAGTCCGCCGTATGCTCCGCGATAGTTAAAAGTAATAAAAAATACTCGCATATAATGGAATAATTTATAGTCTGGAAAGTCAACATGAAAGCGTAAAATTATTTTCCGAAATATCTTTTTTACGCAAACTGAAGCTTTAGAAATGTACACGTGCTCTCCATGCGTTTTATTGCGATAAATAAATTTCCGACGAAGGGTTTGGGGCAGGCGCACTAAATTTAATTAGCAGTAATAACCTTCAATGATATCACCCGACACACCCAAACCAACATGCATCCAACGGTAGATTACCTTTAACGGCAGTCGGGTGGATTCATTTTATGTATCGCTACGCACCTCTCCAGCACAATGCACTTTACGCTGCTCGAGCGAATAAGATCGTGTCGACGCATAGATTTGCATTCACGCGACTTATGAATAACTGCGGAGATTAACTGATACCGTGTTGAAAGTGGAGGGAATTCATATTTTCTATAAAAATTCATTTTTTGACGAAATCTTATCTTAGAAAAATCGGTACAAAATACATTGTACAAATTTTCTCATATACTAATGCGTCGTTTAGTTATCTTTTGAAAAATTTGAACTATGTAGAATAGTTATAAACATCAACTTAAATAACTATACGAAATTTCATGAAAATCGTATGAGCCGTTTTTTCCTAAATCTAACTGTTATTAAAGTTGCCCAAGAATAAACTAGCCTCATATTCATTCTATGAGAAATATGAAATATGTAATATTATTTCAGACTTAAACTCAAGTAACGGTACGAAATTTGATCAAAATTGTTGTAGCCGTTTTTAAGAAAATCACATTGTTGTTAAAGATGCCTTGAATAAACTAGCCTTATATTCCTTTTTTTTGAGAAATGTGAACTATGCAGTATTATTGAAGGCGTAAACTCAAGTAAATGTACGAAATTTGATCAAAATCGTTACAGCCGTTTGTGAGAAAATCAAATTGTTGTTAAAAATGTGTAGAATAATTATTGAGCAATGTCAACCATTTCTTCATATACCCTGCTCAGTACGATAAAATGCCTAAGTATGAGATTTCATTCATTTTCGCTCTACCGTTTAGGTTATAGAGCCAGTAACAGACAGACAGACGGCACTGCAAAAACCACTTTTTCGGATTCAGCGACACTTAAAACGTATATTTCCGTAAAAATCTCGAGGTCGAATTTTTTCGAGATAATCATAGTTTCTCAATATACTTCGTATGTTAAAGTAAAAATACAAGATCGAAAATGATACATTATTGTACCATATCGTTAAAAAGTATCCTAGTTAAATTTTTGTCACATATATTAGCAAATTTCAACCCCTGTATCTGGACCGAGTAATTACGGAAATAAGACCCTTCTCGGGGGCCATTATGCGAATAGCCATGATCGCATAGCTCACCAGGTGTCCTTTTGCTTTATTACTAATTATACCTGCCTGATCTCAAGTTTAAGGATGGGTCAAATAGCCATGGCGTTCCCTATGAAACGCACAAGCACCCTCAGCAGCAACCGCAGTAAACCGAAGCCGTGCTTTCAAGGGATTGCAGCAAGTCGAGATATATTACGCTCATCCGAACCTAGGAGCGAGCTGAACTGATTTTTTATTATTAACGAACCAAATATCGCCGCATCTGATTAATCACTTATCCTGGTGAATCATTTACGTTGAAATTTTTAGATACTTTTACAGTTTTAGTTCTTAAAAATTTGCTCGATCGTTAGCCATATTACTATCTCATTTCTACATGATACAAGCCGATAAATAGCATCATTATCTTAGAACCTCTCCATTTAAATGCTGTCTTGTAAATTTTAGGATAGTCACAAACTTTTGAAAAGTAATCTCACACATATTAATAACATATAATACACACAACAATACACATATAATTAAACCGCAATATTAAATGTAAAAGCCACTCAACTGCATTGTTACTCTCCAATCTCATACAGTTATTTGACTGTAATCATGCAAAACCTCAAAACGCAGGGCATTAGATTACAGATTAAAGTGCGAGATTAAAATGTGAGTACTCTGTAATTTACTCATAGGGTTCCGAACAGAGGACCAGCGAATCACTTGATCCATCGATCGGATATTTGGGCACCGACTGATCCCAAAGGCAAACACATTAAAGCGAGGGTCCTAACGTCAACCCAACCCCCGGGATGACAGCGGACCATTAAAACCTCTCAGTTAGGAAATCCCAAACGAGGATGCAGATGCCGCTGACTTTTGAGCGACGAAGAAAGGGAGACAGGAAGATGAAGTCGGAGAGACACACACACGTAGATGGAGAAAGACAGATAGATAGGTAAGGACCGGATGGCGAGGTAGACTGTTAAGTTAGGAGAGGCGTCTCGCGTTAGAACAAAGGCAGATAAGGCGTGGTTAGGTGTGTGTTTTAGAAGGAAGTTTAGACGGGGATGGGAAAAGAGAGGGATTATCCGGTAGGAGGAGGGTAAAGGCAAGCGAAAGGGGAAGAAGGGTAAATGGAAGGAGAGAAGGAACATGCGGAATGGGAAGTCGACAGGGGAAGGGGTTGTATGCCGAAGGGGGTTGGAGCTCACGTATGGGGAAATGAGGGTTTGGTTTTGAGGTTGTGGGTCGTAAGTAGAGATTCAGGGGATCTAGAATTAACTTTGGTAGTCTCGTCGCGTCAAGCTGCAGTGGCGAGGGATGGAGAGAGAGGGAGAGAGAGAGAGGTCATTTTGGGAATGGGGAATGAAGGGTGGCGTGTTAGGTCAAAGGGAGACGGGGATAAAGGCACGAATGGCTGGCGTGGGTGAAGGAAAGACGCTAAAGAAGATTATTAAAGTAAATAGACAAACAAAAGTGTAATATTTTGACACAACACGCACATAATGGCGAACGAAGATAACTTCCGTATGGTGCCCTGAACGAGGGAGATAGACTTTCTGAATGGCGGAGCATAAAAGCATAAATTGACGAGGTAATTTCCACCGAAATTACCATCGGTTCCCGGAAGAGAACACTGAGACAGAAAAGAAGGCTACCGAGCAATCGAGGGAGGAATCATAAATTAATAACGCGAAGCGACCTGTCTCACGGACAAAGTTACGTTTATCACGAGATAAAACTCACGGCTTCCAAAATCAAAACTGGGCAAACGATAAACTAATTTCAGCTCGCAAAGGGGAGACAAAAGATTTCATCCGCGATGATCCATTTATTCCGTCGGAGAATCAGCGTTAAATTCGCAAACCCTATACCCGAGTTTCGAAATCACGCCGTAACGACGAAAAAGGATTACCTAAACCGTTTTTTCCCCTCCTAAATCTATATGGTTCACGTCGTAATAGAATAATACTGACGTTGTAATCCCGACTAAACCTAAGATGGCGAGGTGATTTCCCGTAAAAGCCTCCATTTCGGGCTTTCCCGTCCGTGAAATTTCGCGAACGTTTATGGCAGGCCGAATAACCGAAGTGGATAGCTCATAAATCCAGTTGTAACTCACAATGACACCGAAAACATCCTAAGGAAAGAATATCCGAAGTGGAGAGGTGTGTGTGTGTGTGCGTGTGAAAAAGGGTTGCGCGCGCACGGGTGATGATACCTCGGGAGGCAAGGAGGGGAGAGGGAGTCTCCATTCCCTTCTAAACTTAATGAAGTCATAACCGTAGATCACATAAACCCGCCGTAAAGTCTTTCCTTTTAACTCCCCCTCCTTGTAAAAACTAGCTGCAAGTAGGAGACTTAAGAATTACGAAGGAAAGGAGTCTACGTAGTCTACCCGTGTATTCTTAATTTGTCTCAATTTTACGAGTATACCTTCCCCCTATTTAAGGATCTAATTTAGCAAAGGTTCCCTCAATGCGTTAAGATCTGGAGGAAAATCCATAAGGTGGATAACTGGGCGGGGTCACTCCACGTCCTGGATATCCAGCCTGGAAATGATTCTACGAAGTTCATCCCAAGAGGGTCAAAACAAGAGCTGGGGTTTTGATCATAAGATTTAGTTGACCCCATCGATATTTGTGAGCTGATCGATCTAACTAACACCTCTCTTCTGCGAATATCAACAAGTATATTTACATAATCAATATCCCAAATGTAACATTTTTTCTAACTGTGGCAGCAATGGGTAAACAGAATGTTAGAAGAATCAGTTTGAAATCCCATATTTATAATACACAAGTACGTAGCTGCAAAACGCGACGGAGACGATTCCAATAGCTACAAAACGGCTGAAAAAACAGGCTACCAAGTAACGACCTGCCATGTTGATCCACCGATTGCCGATACTGATTCCGTGGATATATATATTAATTTGATTAATCAACAATTGGAATCGTGTCATAAGGTGATCTAGGTAATTTTTCCAAGAGATCCGTATTGCATGCAGTACTGCTGCGGAGAATTCTGTTAATTTCTTTTAAAATTGTTCAAATTATAAAAGATAAATTTTTACAAAAGTTTCCGCTACAACTCAACATTGTCACTATGTACTTCATACATTTGGTACACAACACGCGAAGTAAATATCAGTTTCGCGAAATTCTTAACTATCGCGAATCAGTAAATACGAAGGGAACTTGCACTCCGCCGACGAATATACAGCTCCAAAAATTTCGAAGAGTTGGGGAAACCGAAACCACCTCACATTGTAAAAAAAAAAAAGCAACTCTATTTTTCAAAAATCATTCCTCGACCAAAAAATATCATACCTTCACAAAGATCATATCCTACTAGAAGGAGATACCCTAATCCTACTACGAACTGTGCACGAGAATATATCAAGCTTGTGGCTGCGTTTTTAAGCTTAAGGGGCGCTAGTGGTGAAGTTTCTATATTTATAAAGATCCCTGCTGATCCACGTTCACCTCCACCTTCATTTTAGATGCGATAACGCTGCCATAAAGGCCCGCGTTTAAAAGACCCGAAGCGTTGTATCTGGGACACGAATAAATGCATAAATACGCGGAGGAATAAATTACCTTTAATTCATTCATAAAATGGGTGGATGACAAAAGGAAGTCACGTGCCGCTATGAATTTTGCATAGCACATATTATGGAAAAAGCCCACGACGACGACATCTTACGCGAGCGAAAAAGGAACGGAATTTAATTCGCTCAAAAAACGGTTCTGTTTTTGGAATAGTCTCCGACTAAAGGACCGCGATAAAAATGAGTAAAAAAACGATGAAAATACTTGCAGAATGCATGTAAAACAATCCAGAAAATTTGGAAGAGGAAAAGGTCCTTAGTCGGATGGAAATAAATCACTGGCTAATTCTGTATTGATTTCTCTAATTGCATTCCACAGAGTAAGGTTTTCCTTTTGAGAGGAATTTTCCGAGATGAGTGAAAAAGAGAAAATAAAAAAATATTGATTTATTAATTTATAATATGAGATTTTCATGCTTCAATAACATGAACGTAATTTAAATCTGAGATCGCGAGTTATGAGAGGAAATTTAAAGTAATGATTTTTCTTTTAAAAGTTATGAGTGGCGTGTGTCACCAAGCAATATTATCGAGCGAGACAATCCGTTACTGCATTCACAGAAGCATAAACTTCACTTCCTGATATTCAAATCTCAGACAAGCAAAATGTTCAGTCAATGCCCTTTATTACGATTCAAACTGTGATTCTCCTGTTTTTTTTCTGCGAAAGTGGATTATAAGGACTCCCGGACAATAGATACTGAATCGCGTTCCTTATACAGAAGAGCCACAAAATGGAATTAATTCGACGCCGAAAACCCGCACATCGACTGTTCTCATAGGCGCCAGTTAAGCCGGCATATAAATTAATAAATACGCGAAAAAATATCTGGCCAACAAATCAAACCAAATACGCGGGGCATTACAAAGTCAATTACTCCGTCACGTGTAAACTCCTGAGAGAATGGAGCTTACAGAGCCGAATTATATAAACAAAACAACTCGAAAGAGAAAATTAATCGAAAGAGAACGACAAACAAATAAAATTAAAACGCAGAATTAGGAAAAAAAGAAGAAAAAAACTGCTCTTCGCACCCCCACGCGTGAAAAGCGGAAATCTTCCTACGTGATGGATCGATAATTTTGTTATTCTTTGAGAGTGGGCGAGAGAGTATGGGATGGAAAGGGTGGGAGAGAGAGGGTTCTAAGGGGAAAAGAGAGAGAGAGAGAGAGAGAGAGAGAGGAGAGAGGCCGTTCCCCCTGTAACCGATTCCCCCATTTCGGACCGCGTCACACATACTAAAGCGAGATCAAGGGAAGAGATGAAGGGCGGAGGGTGGGAGAGGGGAGTAGAAGAGTGGGAGGAAGACAAAATGGGTAAGGGGGAAGGGGAGAGGAGAAAGAGAAAGGATAAATGAGGGAGAATAATATAGAGAGATAGAGGTGAAAGGAGAATGAGGATGAGAGATTAGGAAGGAGAGAGGAGGAAGGAGAAAGGGGACAGGAGAAATAAGGGCAGAGAGACGGCGGCGAGGAAGGGGGAGGAAATAATAAAGAGGATGAAGGAGAGAGAGGATTGTGGACGGAAGAAGGGGATGAGGAAATAAAAGAGTACATGAAGACGGGGATGAAGGAGAGATAATGACGGAGAGAGGATAAAGAAGAGGAAGGAGAAAAGGAGGGAGAGTGAAATGGAGAATGAAGGAAGACGATGGAGAGAAGAGGGGAAAGAAAGGGGAAAGGAGAGAGGATAATGGAGAGAAGTGTGAGAAGTGCGGAGAAGGAAAGGGGGAGAAAGAGAGGAATAGAGGAAGAGGAGAGAGAGAGGAGAGCAGGGAAGAAGTAGGAGGTGGGAGTAAGTGGGAGGGGGTTGGAATAAACAGAGATGATGGGAAAGGAATGAGGAGGAACGGAAAGGGGGAGGGAGGAGAAAAAGTTGGGAAGGAGGAGGGAGGATACATGCGGGGGAGGAAGTGAGAAGAAAAACGGGAGGAGGAGGAAGATGAGAGTACCAACGGAGGTAACGTGGCGTTCGGAGGGAGAGGCGGGAGTTTGTCGGGAGGGATCTGTGCAAAATGGGCGAGATGCATCTCGTGGAAGCAGCTGCCGGTCCCACCGAAAGAGGCACCCGTTTAGAAAAAAGAAAAACCGATCGCACGACGTACAAGAGAGGAAAAGATCGATCTCTATTCCAACTTCCGGCCATCGAAACACTTCCCAATATCAAACACCCTTACGCGCATCCCCTCCCACACTCCCTCCCATCCTCCGAACCGGGACGGCGTATCGGGCCTGGAAATGGCCACGGACGAGGAGGAAGAGAAGGGAAGGGTCCAGATATCCAGCCTCCGCTCTCCAGATAACCCTTTAACGCAGTGGACTAGATGCAATTTACGCGAGAGCGGCATATGGATAGATTTAGGAGAGAGAGAAAGAGAGTTGAAATAACTATTAGACGATAAAATTTTAACGTCCCGCCAAGCTGTGTGTTTTCGGGAGATTGATAGAAGGCTATTTCCCGAACCCTGGATTTTGTAAAAAAAAAAAAAAAAGTACTTTATATCCTTTCGGTCACGCGAGAACAAAGATAGCGAAGCGGTAACACCAAGCGGCAGATGTTATTCCGAATAACCCATAAATTAGAATAGCCCGAAACTCGTTAAGGCGTTGGAAGCGAGGCTGTCGCGGAACGCGTGATAATCACCCGCGAAAACCCTACACGAACGAATAACTTTTAGCATACTTCCTTCCCATTATGGATTTTCGTTTAAATATCACATCTTCGCCGTTGCCCAGTTAAATTCACTCGTCGAATGAAGCGAGTTCACTATATTTATCAAATTCCGTTACTATCCATACCATCTTCGTCGATACATTAGAAGTTATTAAAGGAATGATTTTGTTTCCACTTTTTATTAGATGCTTTTCGGTCACATTCATGTATTCGTGATTCGTCATTTTACCACGGTGGTAAAAGCGATAAAGGCGTTAACTTATTACATTGTCAGTATTGTCAGCAAGTGCCTGTTTAAGAAAGAATGACGAAATCAATTTAGCAAAGTATATCTACGGCTAATAAGGAAAAAGAACGCAGAAAAATATCGTTTATTTTCTACGAAAAAAATATGGAGGCGGAATATTACGCGAGGAAAGATGTTTTTTGCAAAGGAAGTTTTCGTTCTAGAAGTAACTACGAATGATGTAAATTATCTATACGCCGATAAAATCATTGGATAAAAGTAAGATAAAAATTGGTGGGGAGGAAATAAATGCCGAACTTCACCGCGCTCGTAAACGAGATATCCCTCGAGCCACTAAAAAAAAAAAACGCCACATTCTCCCATGGGCGGACCCAGGCTTCATCCAAGGGAGGAGGGAGAGGGGGGAGAGGGGGGGGGGGGGGGGGGGGGTTAATTTAGGAGTGAAAAAATAAATTAATAAAAAAATGTTTATTTTAAATAACTTTTGTATTATGCACCAAAAATAATAAAATAAATTTTGATTTACTACAATTGTGAGTTCTGTTGGTAAGGAAGACCAAAATCCATGAGTTTCAGTAGAATAAGTTTCTTCTTATACAACAATGCTGATTTACTAAAGTTAATTAAGAACATCTGTAAAAGTTATATGGCGGTTCACAATGCACTTTCAATTATCTTGCTTAATCATACATAAGTGTACGTGTAGTGAGTTCGACTTTCCACCGAATTTTAAGTACGTCTTTGCGGGTATAAACTCGAAGTGAAATAAAAATTACCTTCAGCTATATATTATAGATATAAAATATCGAGTTATTTAATAGAGGATTTGAAACTATCTTATTTAATACATATTTTAATCAGAAAAAGGAAATGTAGAACTTAATAGCAAAAAGCGAATATAGTGAAGCGAGTGAAAGAACAAATTATGAGCTGCTCAGCACGAAGGACGAGATTTAAAGGGTAATTTTTCGAGCGTTCATAAATTCTAGGGGGGTGGGGGGGGAGTGGGGGGGGGTAATTACCTCCTTTATCCCCCCTTGATTCCGCCCATGCATTCTCCTACGTTTACCTCCGGTCATAGGTTACGCGAAAATAGAAAGCGATGACTTTTACACCAAAGGAGAAAGTTAATAAATGTTACTATTTCGCGATCCGTATAAACATCAAAACGCAATCAACAAAACGGGGACCATGAAAATAAATTGAATGGGCGGAAAGATTCGCAAAGCAAACATTTCGGGAGGTCCGTTGATTCGCAAATAATTAATCATTTCCCCGATTCAATCAACACGACGACGGGCGGCCGAGCGTGCCCTAGGCGACCCATCTTTCAGTCCGTCCGAAAAGGTCGCACACGCCATTGGGCAAAGCGAACGTCACAACCCAAACCATCCGCCATTAACTACTTGTTGCCCCTTCGATAATTTTTTTCCAACCTTTCTTCTTTTTCCGGGTCATATCCAAACACCCGCACGATACAAAGATTTTACTCCCCACTCCTCTTACTGCGCTCATATGGCAGACTCAAAAGGTGAAAACGCAACTATTTTTTTCTTCCCCCACCCTTCCCCCCTCCCCCGGTAGCAAGGACGCCGTGAAACGAAATGGAAAAAAATATGGGAGAACGGAAATGGCCGAATAAATTTTTTCGATTAAACGGAAAATAACCGGGCGTCGAGTACCTCCTGCCTCCCTCTGTCAACAACCGATATTGGGTTGGAGCAAACTCCGAAGCGGATGAAGAGACAGAGAGAGAGAGAGAGAGAGAGAAAGAGAAAGGAAATATGGAAGTGACGGGACAACTTAGAGAAAAATGATAAACGGAAAGGATGATAAAGAGAGAAAGAAAGATAGAAAGGTACGAAAGGGAGGTCAAAGAGGAGGCAGAAGAAAAGTGGAAAAAGGAGAAAATGATACAGAAAACAGAGAAAATAAGAGGGGTGTAGACAAATGAAAGAAGAACATAAAAACGTAGGAAAAAGGACAGAAAGTGAAAAGAAAAATGAAGAACGAGAGAGAGAGGTACGGTAAAGAGAAGGCATAGATAGAACTGGTGGTGGGAGAAAAGAGAAAAACACAGGAAAAAGAAAAAATGAGTTAGAAAAGGGACAAAAAAGAGAGAGAACAAGGAGATAGGCAGGAAAGGGCAAACGTAGACAAAGGTGCGACAGAGATAAGGAAGGAAAAAGGAGAGAGACAAAGGGAGAAGGATGCAAAGAACATCTGGAAGAGAGAACGGAGCCAAGGATGAGGGAAAGGCGAAAAAGAGAGGAAGGCAGGGAGCGAAAGAGAAACGAGAACGGAGGAAGGAGATCTGAGAGGAAAAGGAGCGGAAATTAAAGCAGGCGGCAATGGTGTGGAGTAGGTAGGGAGATAATAGAAGAGGTGTGGTAAAGAGAGACAGAGAGAGAGAGAAAGGAAAGGAGAAAGGGACGGAGGAGGATAAGACCAGTGGCGCCGACAGAAGTTGGATCTGGAGTTCCTGGAAACCCTGGGACAGGATGCTGCCTCGAAAAAAAAAAGACGCCAGAGGTAAATGGAAGAGAGAGAGAGAGACAGGGAGTGAGAGTGGGAGAGACAGTTCTTTGGAGTTTACCAGGAAAACGACTCCCACTCTAACTCATCTCAATCCGGCCGATTTATCGGAGTGTATGACGGCTCGGATTATTCAAAACGGGAGGTTAGACAATGGCGGCCTTCTGCAAGGCAATGCACATACCGAACACGTGCCAACACGGGCGGGGTTTTTTTAATCTCGAGAATAAAAAAATGAAGTGATTCGAGGAGTTTTTTTTTATTCTATTACGTCGGGTTCGATACGTTCGACGACTCCGAAAGCTAAATGGGAGATTTTGAAACGGAGATAATTCTCGGCGAGATTAAATGACCCGTGGAACGCGGAACGAGGAAAATCAAGGGGCGGAAAAATTGTTGTTTGTATCCGTCCTCGAGGGAAAGAGGAGAGTTTATAGCCGCAAATATAACACCACTTTAATATAAAATTGGCTTCAAACATATAATACGGGTTTTTTTGGAATATGTCGAAGTAAGAAATCCACGAACGTTTTTACTTGGCTACCACTCACCTACTCAAGAATATCCGAAAAGAGAGAGAGAAAAAAACGGCACCCATTTGTGGAAATAAATAAATTTCATTAACATTCGTATTGAAGTTAACCGTTCATTAATATTAAAGCCACAATAAACTAAATATTAATCTCGTCAAAATAAAAATTAAAACACTATTATGAATGAAATATTTCACAAAATACATTTCGTGTTACCGATTTTCAATAGAATCCCTGTGTATAGCAGCAAAACTCCATAAAACCGAACCGCTAAAGCATGTCAGCCTGACACTACAAAAATAAATTAAAAATTAAAAGCAAACTCATGGAGGTGAAATGCGATTTCTATTATCTCGTAATTGGAAATTCCGATAATTTCGTTTGTTTACCGGCGAAAAGAATCGCTAGGGACACTCATTCGATAATCCAAATCTGGCTCTGGCATTTGTCAATTACATATTTCCACCGGATACAAAAATTCGGACAAGTATTAACATCTGATCTTCGATAACAGTAATTTCGAAAACTATGCCGAGCAATCGAGTTTTACACCATCTTAGCCAAGATAAATCATTAACACCACAAAATCTATTTAATTCAACAGGGAACGCACGATTAGAAGATTTCCATGAATTGTAACACATCGCGAGAAAAGTTTTAATGTTATTGGCAAATAAAAAATATTATTGCAGGCTAACTAAAATATCATTCTTAATTAATTAATATAAGAAATAGGAAAATAAATCTGAGCATACTCTGCGAAACCATACAACCCAGTTTTCGCGTCGATATGCACGTCGTTGCGTCTTATACTTCAAGTACCCGCAATAAAATCAAATATCTAAAATGTATCAAGTACAAAATAAATTAACCATAAATTTAAAAAGCGAGCCCGTTTCTTCCATCCGGGACAAGGAGAATTTTACTGAAACTAAAGCCCCTCCGCAAGGTATATCAGGGCCGCAAAGCCCCAAAACACGACCTCCCTTTTCTTTATTCCAGCCTCTCTTTCTCGCTCCCTTTTCGGACCAAAACCGCACAAACCCCATCCCAGCGTGACATTCACACACGGAATGATTAACGCGCACTCGACCCCTATCCTCGTGGCGGATTCGGGGCAAGGTAAAAGCGACGCCCCACCAAGGGTTGAAAGGGGGAGAAGGGGAGAGGAAGCGAAACCACGCCCCATTTAACACCTATTCGCGAAATACGCGCGTGGTTACACACACATGTACGCACGGACGCGTGCTAAGGACTTTGATCGATAGCAGAAATCTCCCCTTCCTAGGTCATGATTATCGTTCGCTGGGAAATCCAAAAGGGAGGATAGACCTTCAAGAGATCACCTTCCGACCCTCATTCCTACGCGAATTGTCCCGGAAACGCTTAAGGAAGAGAACGTAATCCCAAGCTACGTCTTCACAATTAAGGTCTGTATGTTGTCCTCGATTAATGGAAGGGGATTACGTGACTGCATGCAAGGGTGGATTGCAGGAAAGAAAGGGGTAAAGGGAGTTCGAGGGACAAGGGGATGTATACTGAGAAGAGAATTGGATGCAGTTAATCTGGAGGGTTATTCGACGAAATACAAACACTCGCATAAACGAAAGACGATTGCGTAAATGTATCCTAAGCGTTTTCGTTTAGTTAACATGGGGTACGACATACGCATTTCGCCCCGGCGAAGGACAAAATGAACGAATGCTAGAAGGTTGATTAAAATCAGATCTGCAGTTCCTGGGTTAAAATATATCAAAGCGTTGTTCATTCCTCTAAATATTTTAAATGATATACTCATTTATGTTTTACAACAAAATCATTAACAGACATTGATTGAGACCAAAATTAGCATCTTATAAAATACGGAAAGAATGACGTCAAATGAAGTCGATAGAGGAAATACATTTAATAAAAGGAGTATTTTGAAGAGTTTAAAACGCAACTTCGTGCATAGAGTAAAATATTTATTATTTTATTGCCAGGCATACGAGTTCCAAAATTCTTTCCAATTCTCCGTAAACGATTTTTAAATCTGACATCAATACCGAAAGGCGTAAAAAAGATTCTCCGACGCAAGGAAAGAATATGCTAAATTCGATACTCGACTCGTGACGCATGAACAGCACATTACCAGCCGAAGATAAACCAGGAGGAATCAATGAAGCAGAACGTTCCCGATAGCTGCATGGGAGAGGAGGAGATAAGGCCGAAGGGACTGGAGGACGACAGGATGTATATACAGAGAGAGAGAGAGGCTGCTGGGAGAAGATGAGAGAAAGAGCTGAGAATGAGGCCGAGAGAGATTTTCGAGGGAAAAAGAATCGAGGGATTTAGTAGACAGATGAGGAAGGGAAAGAGTTAGTTTCGCGATGACCTAGTGAGATCTTTATGCCAAACTTTAACCAGCATCAAACATGATAAAAGGATTTAATTAAAAGAAGACCGCATTAAACGATACCAGCTATAACAAGTAAGGAATTAACTGACGAATCAGATATTAAAGCAGGTTTTTTTTCAATAAAAATATACCCATTAGGCTGCCCCTGGAGCTTCCAAATTTCAACCGCGGGAAGAACTTACGGCCATAAACAATCCCTCAAAATTTGGTTTCTTGAATGGCGTAGAAGTAGTTCAGCTAACACGGAAATGCGACGGACGGACGGACAAAAACCTTTTGGGAAATGGAAATTATCTTCTGGAGTCGAGCCCGGATCTTTGATCTCGAGTTCGATACATAACAACGTTTTGTTATTATATCATAATGCTATCCTGAAAATGTCATCAAATTCGTTTCAGTCGTTTGCGAGATATTAAGCTTCAAAAAGCATTGCACACAACGTTTGCTACAGACTGAGGCTTTTGTTTATATGATTAAGTTTGGAGATAATACAGCAGAGATTGTAATAAAAAATAATATGGAGAAACTTCGGTTGACCTATATAGACAATTTAGAAATTATATAAACGGAAAATAGACGGAGGCAACAAGGATCTCGTGGATTCTAATGAGACCTTCGTATAACTATGCGCGCATGCGTTGAGTGTACTCTCTGCTGTGGATTGACATCACCTAATGGGTGGGTCGTTGCGTTGGTCCCAGGAGTGATTTAATTAGCAGTAAATCCGTGTGCCTGTGTGTGCAGGCGTTGCAAGACAGCGGGCAACAACATTTCCGTACACCGAGTTATTTACTCCCTCCTTTCCATCTCCTTAGAAGAAGGTCGTTTCATTACTTACGAGCAAATACAGCTGACTCGCCAAAGTTAAATCCTCCCAACAGGTACGGCGCAAGACGACAGAAGTTCGTGGCATAATTCGAATCCGTTTCCTCCGTTTGTGAAATCCCGCGATATATCAATCACCGAAAGGCTACGCGAGGATAATTTTAGGTATAAAACCATAGAACCGCTATAAATAACGTGCGTACGGTGGTGTATCACGCACGCATTTCGTAAACAAAACTAAGTAGGAAAAAACAAGAGGGGAAGGAAGAAAAGGGGGCTTGAGAGGGCGGTTAGGGAAATGCTGAGGAGAGACAAAGGGAGCGAGAGAAAGAGTGTGGGAAATACTGGAGAAAATAAGCCGGAGGAGGGGAGTAAAGCAGAGGTTAAAGGAGGGAGAGAGAGAGGAGTATGAGATAGCGTGAGCTCAGAGAGAACGGAAGGATAAGAATTAGCGTAAAGGGAGTATGATGATTAGAATATGGGGAGAGGGAGCCCGTTGCGGCCGTACATCATAGACGGAGAGCTATCCATCCGCTCTGAATGAGAAAAGGGGGGAGAAGGATGGAGGGAGGTATGAGGAAGGGGTGGGGGGGGAGGTCGGAGGATGAAGCGGAGGAAGACCTCGAGGGAGAATTCTGAAAACGTCGGAAATGATAGCGGGTAAGTTAGTAGCGGCACGTGGATGCCCCCTCCCTCCCCCACCACGACACCGACCGCACTCCTCCCTCCCTCCTCCTCGCAAAACACCCATGTCATCTCCTCCACATCCCCATTATCCAACCCGGAAGCTTGTTAGGAAGATGGCGAGGGGGGGGGAAGAGGGAGGGTGCAGATTCCCAGAAAAGTGGCTCTCTTGCAAGATGTACGTAAAATTCTGATTTTCCTCAGAGATTAATGGAGATAAATCCGCTACCACCTTCAAGAAAGGTATTCGAATCTACGCAGAGCGATAATTTATGTTCATCTCCCCGTGGTATTTCACCACGTTCTTCTCGAGCGCACACAAATATTGAAATGTGTACTATTTTGGACGCCCTGATAAAGACAAACGTTTCTCGCTAACGTCGATAAATTTGGCACTGAATTGAGGAGAAATATGAAGTGATTGAAGAAAGTGAAGGAAGAAAGTACAAAACATACACTTTCGGAGATAAAGACAGAAAAAGGTTTGCATTATAAAGATTCCTTGAGATATTTAATAAGACGGGAGATCGGCTTTGATTGCTTATATGGCAAGAAGTAAAAAATAACAAGAACGACGGATGATCAATATGACTTATGATTTGCCAAGATGAATGTGACATGCATACAAGTTATAGTATATCAATATTTTTTAAAAAGAGTATTTTAATCGTTAATTATTCTCTTACAATGTGGAAAGTTATTTGTATAAGTTTATATACATATAAATATATCCGGCTATAAAAATTCTAGGGAAAAGTAAAAAAATCCCGAGGCTTATCAGGAATCAAACCAGGATCTCCCACTAGCATAACTTATCCACCAATTTGAGAACAGAAACTATTCTGGATTAATAGTTCATTTGGTTTAATAATAAACCCATAAAATAGGCCCTGTTGGTGTAGTGGTTAGCATGTCGGCTTCCGGTTACAAAGTTCCGGGGTTCGATCCCCGCGAATGGAGGTTTATTTACAAAGAAAATAATTAATTAATTAATAAAAAACTATCATCGGTGCCTGGAAGCAGTACTGTCAGTATAGTACAGAGCCGAAAACAAATTATGTTGGCTGGGTCTATATCCAATACAGCTGTATGCGTGATCGGGACGATTTGAACGGCTAAATTACTGCGATTTGGAAAGCAAGAGAGATACTACCATATTACAATTCCCTAGTAATAATTATATGGCTGGAAAATATGAGTTCTCTCGAGGTAAAATATTCCGGAGGTAAAATAGTCCCCCAATCGGATCTCCGGCCGGGGACTGCCTTGAGGAAAGCATTTGTCGATGCGCATAGGTACTTGGAATGGAAAAACCATGAGGAAGGCAGGAAAGATAGAGAACCTGAAAGAAGAAATGAGAAGAAATGGGAATTACATCATAGGGCTGAGCGAAGCTACATGGGAAGGAGAAGGACAGTTCGACTCGGAAGAATTCACGGTAGTTTACTCTGGAGGAAATAGTGGGGCAAAGGGAGTAGCTCTGGTACTTAGGAAAGATATGATGAAGACCGTAACAAAAATAACAGCAACGAACAATGATAGGATGATTGCAATAAAGCTAAAAGCAGTCCCAGTGGACATGTTGATAATCCAGGTATGATATATATGTCAACGTCCGCTCATGAAGAAGAAGAAATCGAGATGTATGAACAATTAACGAGATTTACGAAGAAGATGGAAGAGGAAAGGTAAACTGCATAATAATGGGAGATTGGAACAGCACAGTTGGAAAAGGACGAGAAGAAAATGTTGTCGGTCAATACGGGCTTGGGAAAAGAAAACGAGGAGGAGAAAAACTGGTAGAATTCTGCGGTAACAACGACCTAGTAGTGACTAATACATGGTTCATAAACCATAAACGAAGACTTTACACATGGAAAAAGCTCAGGAGATAGAATGAGACGCCAAATAGATTACATCCTAGTAAAACAAATATTAACGAACAGCATAAAGAATGCTAAGACATTACCAGGAGCAGACATTGATTCAGATCACATCCTTCTAATAGTTGATGTAATTACAAAGCTTAAACAAATAAGGAAAACGAGAAGAGAAAGACAGACTTGGGACCTAAAAGAACTGAAGGAAAAGAAAGATGCATTCAGTACGAAGTTGGAAGAACACCTTGGAAAACTGGAAAACCGAAGACCGTGGATAAAGAATAAGAGGAAATTAAAAACAGTATCAAAGATACCTTCACTAAAGAGATTGGAAAACGAGAGAAGCCAACTATAGATGCATAAACAATGAGTTGAGAAGGGTAACAGATAAAGCTAGAGAAAACTGGATAAAAGAAAAATGTGAGGAAATACAACAGATGGAGAATTTAGGACGGTATGATATGATGTACGCTAGGGCACAGGAGTTAGAAGATAAGAAGCCTAATGGAATTCGCGGTAAAGGAATTATGAATACAGATGGAAAAATATTCACAGAACCACAGGATGTAGCACAGGTATGGGAAGATTAAATTTTGGAACTATACAACAAGCAGGCAGGATCGGCACAAATAGAACTGGAAGAACATTGATGCAGACAACTTGGGACCAAGTACTATGAAAAGCGAAGAAGAAAAGAGGATACTGGAACTGAAGAAAGGAAAAGCTACAGGCAGCGATGGAATACCAGCAGAGGTACATTGGAAGGACTAAAAGTGATTACGAAACTAATTAACAAGATTAACGACTCGAGAGAGTGGCCTCAGGATTTCTTAGATGTAACAATGATACCTCTAAAGAAGAAGCCAAAGGAAATGCAGTGTAAAGACTACAGAACGATAAGCCTACTGTCACACACTTCGAAGATCATCACAAGGATTCTTAAAAGGCTAGAGAAACAGGCCGAAGAAATGCTAGGGGAAGATAAATTCGGCTTCAGAAAAGGACGAGGAGAGAAGCTATCGGTGTAGTGAGAATCATATAAGAAAAGGGCAATAGAGTACAGCCAAAACTGCTGCGTATGTTTCGTTGACTGTCAGAAGGCCTTTGATAGAGTAAATTGGGTACTGCTGATGAGGATATTACAGGATATATGTGTAGACTGGAAAGACAGGAGACTGATTACGAATCTATATGTGAATCAAGTTGTAAAGGTCAGGTTGGACACCAGCGGAGTAAATATCGGTAAAGGAGTAAGACAGGGCTGTTGTCTATCGCCCATCCTATTCAATATACATATATGGAGAGAGGCTAATGCAGGGAGCGTTAGAAGGCACGGGAGATTTCAAAATCGGAGGAAGGATTGTAAGAACAGTGAAATACGCGGATGATCAAGTACTTCTAGGAAGAAAGGAAAAGAAACTCCAGAAAATTACAAATAGACTAGTGATAACAGGTAGAAAATAAGGTATGGAAATTAATACAGAAAAAGCCAAGGTCATTCGAATATCAAGTAAAGAAGAATAAATTTGCACATAAGTATTGGAGGAAAGCTATTACAACAAGTTTCACACTATAAATACCTTGGAAGCATCATAAAGACAGAATCAAAATGTACCGATGAAATCAGGAGTAGAATAACGAAAGCAAAAGACACTTTCAGAAGAAACAAACTCCTACTAACGGGAAATATAAAGCAGGATATCCGCAAGATATTGAGAAAATGCTATGTATGGAGTACAGCTTTGTATGGGGCAGAAACATGGACGTTAAGGAAAAATGATATTAAATACTTGGAAAGCTTCGAAATGTGGACATGGAGAAGAATGCAGAAGATAAAATGGACAGATAGGGTGAAAAATGAGGAAGTACTACGAAGAATAGGAGAGAACTGAACGATTATACAGACTATCAGAAAGAGGAAGGGGAACTGAGTTGGACATTACCTGAGGAGAGAGATCATGATTAAAGAAGTGCTAGAAGGAAAACTGGATGGAAAAAGAGAAAGAGGTAGGAAAATGTTTCAGCTGATAGACGACTTGAAAGGGAAAGAGAGCTATCAAGACATGAAGAAAACTGCGGAAAATAGGAGTATATGGAGAACAAAAATATGGTGAACTGAAAGATAATATTTATATGTAAAAAAGCGCTCTATTAAAATCAACCTCAAAATGAAAATCATTGAGCGGTGGGAAAATTCCGCCTTTCGCTTACACTGTTTATGCGAACCGAAATAAATGAGCGAAATAAATATCAGTTTTCGGTTTCGGCTCGGGTTCAACACATTTAGTTTTTTCGGTTCGGGTTCGGTTCCACTCCGGCCAAAAATATCGGTTTCTTTCGGTTCAGGTTTTCGGTTCGGTTCCGGTTCGATGTTTCAGGTTTCAGCTGAAAGGGAAAGAGAGCTATCAAGACATGAAGAAAACTACGGAAAATAGGAGTACATGGGTTTGATTCCCGGCCAAACCAAACATTTTTCTCTCAGTTTTCCTTTGATTTTAAATTCCCTTATTCTTTTAAATAAATTTCTAGGCAAAAGTGTTCACATAATGACGCAAGCATCACGAAAGACGCAAGCGTTATCCACTCAAATAAAGTCGTAATATATCAACTCTTGTCCTCTTGAATTTGATAGATTATACTCTTAGTGATAGAGGGAATGGTTGAGGGGGTGCGTGGTAGAGGAAGGAAGAGAATACAGATTTTGGAGGAACTGAAGAAAGGAGGTACCTATGCTGAACTGAAGAGAAGGGCTGAAAACAGGGAAGAGAGGACTAGCATTTGAAGCAAACCTGCCAACTGGCAGAACACTAAATAATAATAATAATAATCTTACTACGCAGAAAAAAATGATAATAGAAACAAAGTTCCTATAAACCAATTACGTTGAAGTATTTGACTAATAAATATGAAATCCATTTCCGTATCCCGCAAAAAAGACACGAAAAATCGCAGTTTCATACAAAATTCCCCGTGAATGAAAAAGCGGAATTTGCAGCGGTGCGAGCGACGGCAAAATAAATAACAAAAACAAACGTCATAATTAAATTCCGTTCTCTATCTCATTCCTTAGGATTATCCTCTTCCTAAACGACAAACAAGAGATGCGGAAATTTCCTCTGAAAAAATGAGGCCGCGCAATCCATTAAAACGGAAAGGAGATTGAACAGCGAACATCCACAAAAACAAACAACGAGCTTCGAAGCAATCTAAAGTTTTTTTAGACAGATAAAATAGCCCTTCAAAAACAAAAGGACAATTAAAAAACGTAACGATTTCGGAACGGTTTTTCGCTCGAAAATGGGAAAAACTCCAAAAAGAGACGGAGTATTTGTTTCAACCGTCGGAATGGAGCGGCGCATGCCTATGCAAAAAATACTCGGTCAAAATTCCTCGCGAAAGATATATATATATATATCCCTTTCCTGGAATAGCGGGGTAAACGAAACAATCTGTTCGGAAAAAACAAGTCGTCCATAATCCATAACAACGACGTGGAGTTGGAGTCCTCCTTACCTCCCTCCCCCTCCTTCCCTCTCCTCCTCCCTCCCTCCGCACGATCCAAACCCTCAGGATGTTTACGGAACGGGACAAACCAAAAAACAAAGGAAGCGGGAGAGTGAGCATTCGGAAGAAATCTTTTCCGGCGCAAAAAAGGAGCGATTTTCTTCATTTGCATGCATATGCAAGTAAAAAAAACAAAACATCATACCCGCGACCCTCGAAGAGATGGCGAGGGAGGAAAGCAAGTAGCAAGTATAGAGAGGAGGCGTGATTCCTTTTCGAATGGGATAATGGGGGCGAGATCCGCGTTCGAACCGCCCACGCGCTCCTTCGCCCCGCCCTTTTCCATCCATTTATTGCGAGAGGAGGCAGAGCGTAATTTCTGAGAACTGTCCTTCCCTCCCCTTCACCATGATTATGCGGAAGAGGAGAATCAGCATTGCCAAATGTGCCCAAGTCCTGGCCTACTAAAAGCCTCGAGTGAAATTATTACCAATGGATTCTTAATCTCTTTCGATTTTTTCGCATTATATTAATCCGACCAAAACGTTTTTATTAGAGTTTATACTGATTCTATGGATGAATTCGGAAAAAAACTTAAGCATAACATTATTACGTGCTCATAAGGATAGAGAGCGAGTATTGCAAAAAAATTAAGGATTTTTTCGCAATTTACATTTAAAATTGACACATTTATATAATTTTTCCATGGCGATCGATCCATTTGTACTATCGAATCTATCAGTTTTTAATGCAATTATTTCATAAAATTATGTAAAAAAAACCTTTGTGTTATTGCTTTGCGGGCCGCCTATCTATTCACGCAAATGAAGCTCACTCAATCCTCACAGGAGATATTAGTGTTGGCAAACAAGTGTTTTTGCCTGCGCCAGAGACTAGCAAATAAAGGAAACGGAACGTTAAATTTCGTTCCATAATAAAACAATGTGCATGCGTAAAAACTGAAGTTAAAACTATATTTTAGGATTAAGCAAAAACCTCTTCTTTTTTCTAAATGTTACGAAGACGATCTATCAGAAAGGATTGATAAATATATATATGCGTACCTCAGTTAAGATCGAACATAAGAGGTATACTCAACTAGGACCATGTATCTATTTGTGTCAAGAAGTTTACTTCCCATTAACGTCAAAATCAGTGAACTTATGATACCGGAGTCAAAAACGATCCACTTCAACCAATAAATATAATATAAAACTGCCCCAGAAGGTAACGAAAACTTACTCCCTTAATAATAAGATAATATTAATTTCGCGGGAACAAATTAACAGCATCATAATCTAATTACGACATTAAACGGGGAACAACTTTACCATTTTATTGATACAAGCCATTATCTGAGGTTGACGAGTGGATTTTGAATGTGATTGCTACCGGAAGGATTATTCAGGAAACATGGCGAGTGATTAAGTTAATTATCCATAATTCTATGAAGAATAAGTTCCGCAAAGCAATGACGGCCCTCGAGCAGTCATTAACGAAATTGATACGCACAAAGCTATTAAACTCCATCCATAAAAAAAACGAAATTAAAGCCAATCTACACTAAGTAATTATGTATTTTTAGGCTAAAAAAATCTGACAAAGGGATTAAAACCAGCCAGATGAAAGCGACCGACATCCTTTTTGCAAAAACCTCCATAGTATTTTATGAAGGATAAAAAACAACCATCTGATACCCTTGCTATTTTCTAAAAAAAATACCGAAAAACTAAGTAAATCCACAAGTCCGAGTTGACCACTAATCCTCTAAGCTTATTATATATTTTTTTGAATTTGAAAATAAAATCAAGAGACAAACGCGAAAAAATTATCATCACAAAAGATAAAATTACTGTAAACGCAAGGATGCGCGAATAGTTGCTAACGTGACGGAGCATAAAATGGCAAACGGTTTAATTTTCGATTCCACAAGTTCGATCTTTAAACGTCAATTTTGGCAAGACGCCTCCAAATCGATAGCAACAGATGCAAAGTCGGGAGAGGTTAGAGAGAAAATGAGTAAGGGAATAGGATGAAGGCGGAATGAGAGAGAGGGAGAGAGAGGGAGAGAGAGGGGGAGAGAGAGGGGGAGAGAGAGGGGGAGAGAGAGGGGGAGAGAGGGAAGGAGAGAGGGAAGGAGAGATGAGGCTGAGAATGTCTGAGAAGACGTGAGCCACGGGAGGCTAAAGCGCGGGAAGCTATATAACACGGTAGGAGGCTGTACGGGGCTCAATGGCGCCTTCATCAATCACCTCTCCCCGCAGGAGAAATGAAAAGAAAGGGAACGGAGAGGAAATTGATTGGAAGGAGGCACAAAAAAAGGGATAGGGAGGCGGGGATGAAAGTGAAACGAAATGGGACGAAAAAGAGGGAGAGGCAGAAAATGAAATACTAAGAAAGGAAGAAGAAAGGGCGAAATTCGCGGGAAAATCGGCGAAGGGAAATTAATTCATCGCCAACCACTTCAAGTTTCAACTATATAACATTTTCAGGAGTTTGATTACGACTGCTTCCGAGCATATCAAGCTTACGACAAAGCTTATCTGAGAAGGAAATTGAATATCGCAAAATGAAATTAAGATTTCTTGTAATATTCACGAGGGAGCTCAAAGAGTGAGGGTTTCAGCATTTGTATCCAAAACTGCCTTTTAAATAGGAATTTCGGGTATCAAATTAACGGCGATTCCGGGAATATTGTATTTGCTACATATATAACTTACTTTCAATCGGGCGTAAAATTACAAAAATCAATCGATAAATACGAAAAATAATTTGCTAATATAATGAAAAAGGTTTTTATAAAAACGTGGACTATTTAAACCAGAGCTGGGAAGTTCCGATTCGGTTTCGGGCGTTCCGGTTCCGACCTTCAATTTTCCAACTCGTTCCGTTCAGTGTTCGGTTCCGAGTGACTAAAAGAAGGAATGGTTCGGATTCGGTTCCGGAACCGTTCCTAGTTCTAAATAAATGTTTTTTTTATTGGTAAAATTTTACATGAATTACAATTTTTTAAAACTACAATTCAATTACAAAAATGAAGAAAAAGAAAGAAAATTTTTACTTTCTCCATACGTAGTGTATGGAAAGTGTTGTATTCGTGAAAATGATCGAATTCGAGATTTCAACAGAAATACACGTTTTGAAGTCCCCTTAGTATTTTAAACTATATTTTCGATGATGCCTGTGTGTGTAAATAAAAGTGGAATTAACCGTTCAGAATTCTTCATTATTTCTATATCACCACCCGCAAATAAGAACAAGCTTTTAACACATTTAAAAAATAGAATATAAACTGACCTTCAACCAACAATTACAAATAATAAATTGCCGAAAATCCTCAGGCGTGGAATTCACGAAGTATTCGAAGTGGCTGGACGTCTATGTTTAAAATTGAAAAAATAAAAATAAAAATGTATTAATTTTTAAGGGAACCGTTCCGGTTCTGGATCCGGAACTTTTCCAGCTCTGATTTAAACAATATAAAGACAAAAACAGAACGAAAAAAATGTCCTTCGATTAGAGGAAATTTAATTAAATTTGACGAATGAAATTTGAAAACGTAGGGGCATTTACTCAGTTTAAGAGGGTAAACTCTTAAAAATAAAAGAAATCGAATCTAAAAAATAGAAAAAGCTCCATTTGGAATGAATAATAGAGCTCCCTTCCTCATGACCGGATAAGAAATAGTATTTCACATCGCTGGTTCTGTAGAGGAACCCACGCCTTCAATCCAATATAGCAAAGGCGAGAGAGCGTAGAAAATCTAATTACTAAACGCGGAAACGGAAATAAAATTAAAACATCTATAGCAGAATCATGGTCTCGTTACGCCAATGAAAAATAACTGAGTAAAAACTGAATTCGATATTAAATGGGCAAACACTACTACAAGTTAAAAAGAGGATTCTACAATGCAGAGAAAGGGAGCACATAAAAAAATTATTTAACTCTTAAATACCACTCTCTAATATACTCGGCAACGGTCTTATGCGCCACCATTGCCAACTGTCGAGTACATATACTTTACGCAAGAAACGTCGCTCATTTCTTATAATGCACATATCATATATATATTTATTCTAACGGAATAATGTTTTCACTAATTAGATCGACACAAAATTCACCGGAAAGATTAATTTCTATTAATACAATTTTAAATAAAAACATATTAAGATATATGTAAGTGGAAAATTAACCTTAATCAGGTTATAAACCATCTGAAAAGTACTTTACTTTTAAAGAGTTATAATATAAAAAATATATAGGTAATCTATAATTTGAGGTGCAACTTTGTGGATCTTATTATTTACGTTGAATTTATTAAAATAAAAATGCAGCAAACAGTTTGTGATAATTTAATAAACTAGTGGTTCGGCAAAGTTATTTTAAACTAAATTTTCAATATTTAAATTAGTACATACATCAAAACCGATCCAAAGGGGTAAAAATTCTTTAACTTATATGTAATAGAATTCGCAAATTTATACATATACTAATGCAATAGTAATTTACTCAGCCGTTAATTGAAAAGGGTTCTCGAATCTTTGGCAGCAGATGAAACGAAACAAAGAAATATTTTTATTTTAAAGCGGAAAAAACTTTTTAACAGTCGCGCGGACGAGTCCTTTGGCGTGTCGTCACGCCGACAAAGAACGACACTCATTTATAATCGGGATTCGAACTCGGGAGCACTTAGCCGCCGACGCAGCGGCAATGGGAGGGAATATTCATGCGCCGGCGGAACTGGCCTAAATAGGCATTGCAGGACGAGAAAAGGGCGGAATAATGAAGGGTAGAATAGGAATGATCAAGAGTCGGATGTAATTACGTAGGAGACAATGAGAAATGGAGGGAGGGAGGAGAGGAAGAAGGGAAGGAGAGAGATTAAAGGAGGGAACGAGGAGTGGGTGAAGGATGGTTTAAGGGAAGCACGTGTCTATTAACGAAAAAAAAGAAGTCATTCGTTTGATGGAGTCTCTGGATCGATAAATTCCAACTCCCCTCCTTCGTGCTCTTTCGCAAAAACTCCGCGAACACAAGAGGAAGACGGATAAAACATTTTTGGAGGGATATTTTGTAGAGTCTTAGAAATTCTTTACGTCGAGTGATACGCAAAGTTAAAGCTCCATTTTATACCATTAATTAAGGCAGTGCGATGGATATTTTCACATAAAAATTCAAACCGTGACGGAAAATAGACGCATATGACGACAACAAACTAAAACTATCGCCAGTGAAAAGGAAAAATATCAAATTCTTTCAAGCCACAACCAAGATCAACATAAATGACGAATAAAATTTTTGTAAGGAATGTGACCTCGTCGTATTAGGTTAAACGTTTTAAATGTAAAAAGTTATAAGTGGTGATGATGTTTCGTGCGTGCAATTTAAATGTAAGTGAAGACCGTCAATGAAGAGCTCTCCTTTCTTACGGTTTCAGGAGAAAAGGACCAAAACTTTTAAATCCGTAAAATTGTTCACTTTCAAAAAATATCAATAAATCTTTCCAAATAGTAACTAAAGCCCTTGAAAACGAATCCTAAGCGCTAAACGCAGTCCGGTGCAAATCGCAACCGTGCAGTGAGATCGATCCCGGCGGCAACACCGATGTAAAATTAAAAAAAAAGAACTAACGAACATCCGGCCGGGATATTTGAAAAAAAAAAAGAACGAGAGGGAACTATGAACGAACCATGCCCCTGCACAATAGACAAAATTGCATCACTTACCCTAATGACAATTGATAGGTGAATATATGAGGAAAGTATTAATTCGAACGGCGCCCAAAATTTTTCACGTGTCGCCCATCGACAAGAGATCCACTATCGAATTACGCCGACGGGCTCTTAAGTAAGGTAGGGAAAGGCAACGTACATTCTCTCCCACTCCCATCACTCTCCAGCCTCAATACAATTTCTCCGGCGCACGAAACACATCACGGCCGAAGTGGGGCATAACTCTGATTACGGGAAGGGAAAGAGGGAATCGGTGATTGGATTGCGAGTCCAGGGAGAGAGAGAGAACAAAAAAGGATGAGTTAGAAGATAGCTGGAGTGAGAGATGGAAGAGTAGGTCCACCGCATCACCCTGGCAACGCAACCCTCACTAGCGCCACTCCTGGTGAACTACTACCTGCGACGGCGCCGTTCTCCCACCCTACGGCTCGACAAGGAACCAAAAAAAATTCAACTCCCGACGACGCCTGCCGCTCTGCTGGAGGAGGCGGAATCCAAACGAGCGGCTCTGCCTCCTCCTCCTCCTCCTCTCCCCTCCTCCACCCCGCAGTCCATGTGTAAAGTGGGGAAGCCGTACCTTCGTCCTTCCTATTCCATCTCCTCGCCCTACCAAAAACCCCTCCCGACTCGAATTTCCTAGCGACCCAGTTTTCCGTCGGAGGTCGCCAAGGAAGGGCGAAAATGACGCACCCATATCCTGCAAATCATCCTCCTCCGACCTCCCACGGAGTTGCAAAACCAATCGACGGAGAAAAAAACCGGTTTATAGAACCGAAGATGTGGCAAGGAAATAAAGAACACTGGAGCGAATAAAAATTATTTAAAAAAAGTGAAGCGTGAACATTGTGAAAAAAAACTTTTTACAGATTCGTCGGGGTATATTAATTCACGGGACCAGAGAAGTACAGGAAATGTTTTTCCGAAAATGGCGAAAACGAAGGATTAAAAAACTCCCTATTTTCAGGCGAACGGGAAATTGGGATCGCGAAGACGTGATATATCGCCTAGAGTTTCAAAAGTGCCATCGTATGAGATCGTTAAGCAAAGTTGCTCGTAAAAGCTTTTACAACTGCTCACGTCCCAAGGCGCTTAGCGAAGGACGCGGGTTACTACATCAAAGTCGCGAAGAAAACTAAGAAAGCAAATAATAAGGAACGGATAGAAATAGTTTCCCTGCCAGGCGCCACCGCTGCAACGTGAAAATGAATGCCGGATAAACCGACTCCATTTCACACAGTTTTCGTGCATCAATAAGGCATATGATTCAGCTCAATCAACTAAATCCGACAAAAGCATATGGATAAATCTATGAAATTACTAAAAAAATTCCCAAGGAATGAACTCTGTTTTAAGAACTGGATGAAAATTAAGCGCCTTCGCTGAAATTCGCATCTGTGTAAAACTATCAGCGGGAAAACTATTCGCGAAGGGTTATATAATAAACATACATTACGTGAATATACAGACATGCCTTGCACAAAGAACTAGAATACATGTTAACTTTCTCCTCCATAGTATGCCCTAAGATAAATTTCAACAGAGGCCTTAATTTCAAAGTAAACCTCTAAAAAGACAACGGACATATATTCCAAGGAAAATATTTATTTACGTTTATTAAAGATTTGGAAATCAACCAGTAATTCGGTTAAAAGAATACAAAAATATAGAGCAAATATAAGCTAAAACGATACATCAATTGCATAAAATACTTAAAAAAATATTATAAAAGATAATACCAATAACCTTTGTGAAGTTCATGACAAATTTAAAACGAATACATTCCCAACGCAGATCGTTTCCCTTAACGCGGCAAGAGAAGGGCGAATATCCCCTGATGATATCTTCATGGGTCCCACACATCACACAGACAAAGCAATCGGACCATCTCCTCTCCTAGACTGTTTTAATAATGCATTAGCAATTGGGGAAACGGAGAATCCCAGCGATAAAGAAGAGCTCCATTTCCACGATGATACTTTAGGGAAAGGCATGAAGTTTATAAATAGCCTGGAGTCTTGCGACGTAGCTTTCTTGAAGTTCTAGTCAAAGAAACAGTTAAGGAGAAAAGTAGAGGATTCACAGAAAACGAGTAGTTAAATGTAGGCCCACAAATACGCAGTAAGTGTTGATCCTCACTGAATATTGTACGTAATTATTATGAACGCTGGATCCCAAAAAAAAAAGGAAGATAATTCGCCGTGTAATCGAATATATAAATTCGCACATATAAACCATTACATAACTTTTCGTTACGTTACGTACTAACGTCAACATTCAGTGAAGATAAAAATTCAGAGGTTTATTTTAATAACTCTAGATATTAAAATTATAGTTAAAACAATGTGTCCAATAAATGATAATTAAATACGATGCGGTTTAAACATTTGTGCTGGCGGAAATAACTCACTCTTTCGCGCATAATTTTTCAATTAGGTAAACAGCAGTTAATACAATAAAAACTTGGTTGCGAAATGGCGAGTACACTTAAATTTACGACTTTGGGAAACGGCACATAACATGGTCTACGCATGAAAAATAATCTACTGAAACATCCTTCAAATTTACACTTTCTTAGAGAACACAGCGAATTTCCTGTTAAAATGAAAGCCAACTACAATTCTTGCTCGCATTTAATACTGAGATTTGAGAAATATTTTCTGAAGGATCCATGTGCTCATTTATATCCCAGAGGGATAAAAATTGTGGGTAAAAATCTAAAAGCTGTGACCTGATTAGCTACTCTACTCTAAGGAATATGAATTCGAGGAGACTTATTAACGTGGATTCTTACTGAAAGCGCCTCATTTTCATTGTAAAAAGTGAAATTAAATCCCGAAAACTACGTGCGAAATTGTCTCAACTTCGAAAGATACATTGAAAACGCGAATCAAATACGAAATATGCACGATTGTACCAATATCATGGTTTCCACCAATAATAAAAAAGAAACATTGTCCTTAATTAAAATAAGAAGAACCCACTTCATGCAATGGCATATCTTCTTTAAATAAGTTATCAATACTTCGTTTCCTATTGCCATAGAAAAATATACATATAGAACAAAGTATACCAATATATTTAATCTTTCACGAATTGCAAAAATTAATTTTTTCAGTGAAAATCCTATATAACTCCTACTTTTTGCGTTTACACAAAAATTTCTATGTTGATAGACAATTTATAATTTATAGCGTGAATATAACTATTAACACATACTAGTTGTTATGAGAATCTTTCAATAAAAATTAATAAGTATACTTTCTGTAACAAGAAATCCTTTATGAAGGATACTGAGCTTTATTCTAGATATAAACAGAGGAAAAATTTTGGCTGCAGCAATGATGAGGAATTTAAATTATTATTCAAGAAGAAGAGATGAAAGCTAAGACTGACGCAACATCCTTTTAAAATATCATTTTGAAATATTTCATTGGAAACTTGAACGTTATTCATTTCTGATAATTGCAGAAAAAGACGAGTAGGATCAGCATTTCAATAGAGAACCTTCACAATCCAGCAAAAAATACATAAACTCAGTAAGCGCGTACATATACGATATAACACCGAAAACTTCAACGTCGAGATACATAAACTTGCTGCGATAAAAGCTCGAGTTACAACGTTTCAGGCGTACATTATATTTTCTGTGGGATGAGAATGACGAGAAAAGGAATAAGCTTAAACTAAACTCGTCCAATGCGCTCAGCAGTACACGTAGAGGTAACGTAACTCCGGAATTAGGTTAGCTTTTCAAAATCATCTTTTAAAATATGAAAAAAGATGATCCGCCCATCTTAGCAAGGTTGATACGCTGCTCAAAATTAAAATTAATTCTGAGACCTTATTTATGAAGAGACGATAGAAAAAAGTATGTACTTCTAATGAATTTTGAAATTAACAAAAAAAATATCAAGAAAAACGGATTTTAATTACGTACGCTTAAATTCGCACTGGATTCTAAGAAAAAAGTATTGCAGAGTTATCATACGATATAAATTTGAAAATTCCAAAACGACTGCTGATACATGACTCCAAAACGGAAAATTCCAAGCGTAATAATTCACTCCATCTTGATTTAACCGTAAAAAGACACCGAGTGACCCAAGACCGACGTAAAGATAAAGATAGAAAAAGGAAGCCTCGGAAGTCACGCGTACTCGCTCCATCGCGCAGAAAAACACGTTCGAGTTCCCCCCGGTTACGCCCACTCCTACTTTTTAAAACCCCGGAAAGAAATAAAACCCTACTCGACTGGAACACATTATAAAACACGAAATTTCCAAAAAAATATCATTTTTTCAAGAAATATTATTTTCTCCTCGATCTGGAGCGCCGGGAGTATTTTTAGAGCGAGAAAAAAATAATAATCTCCAAAACTTTAAGAGGAAAACATCTCGGCTTCTCCTTCTATTACGGGAAAAATAAAACCACCGGCGTTAACTTCAACCCGTGACTATTTCTCGAGTAAATTCCCCACTTTGCCAGCCGGAGAAAAAGAGATCCCGGATATCTTCTTTCTCCCCGCTCTCCACTTCCAGCAACGATTGTAGCCGACTACACAGAGAGAGAGAACTCTCCCACTCAAAAGACAAACACGCGCTTTAGATAGGGCGGAGACGAGAAACTCCCGCGGAATGAAAACGGATAACGGCCTCAAACTCTCTTTCCTTTAAAGCTATTGACCCGTTTTCTCGCGCCATCCCCTTCCAACCCCCCTTCCCCCTTTTTAGCCTTCCCTCCCCCCCCCCCTCCATATCCTTCACCTCCGCAAAGTCTTTTAATGGCTGCGTGTATCGGATAAAAACTGGGTTCACGTGCCGGTTCGTCAAACGAGTCACGTGAAATCCGTTTCGTAGCCCGGATGCTGCAATATCGGTGGGAGAGAGATATATATATATAGAGAGAGAGAGATGACAAATTATCCGCCGCCCTCTGGGTTTCGCGAAAAAGGGAGGGAGAGAGAGAAAACCCATCAGCGAAACTTGCGCAAAATAATTAAGCGCGTGATGCAAAAATAAATAGCCATGTCCCCCAGGGGGTAACCGGTACCGCGTAATATCCGACGCGAACCGTGCTACACCGGCGGTGAATGCATTAAAATGGAGACTTTATAAGCGTGCGATGGATGTCGGATTAGAGCGGGAACGTCGAACTAGATAATGTATAACGGGGTGGATATGAAAGGGTTATTCGTCACAGGATGGACGATATAGCCTCGTAGATTTCAAAGAGCCACGACGGAAAAAATTAGCTCTTTCCCAGACACGGATTATTTTTTTGAGAATAAAATAACGTTCGAAATATGGAATAAGCACTGGCTATTTTTTTTATTTGTTTGGTACCAATTAAAAGCTTTAAGGGACAGAAGTGTGGTAAAGTTACAGGGGCCTTGGTGAGTCGCATCATAACCTTATTTTTCATTAAAAATCGGGAAATTTTCGATGATACTGATTTGCTTTTGTTTTCATTTAATTAAATCGCACTGAATTTCAGAAACGCTACAAGGGAAAAAATAAGTTTTGTTCAAATTCGACGAAAAAAATATGCAAATGAAAGTTTTAAAAAAATGATTAAATGCACAAAAATTACAAAAATATATAAAAAATTAAAGTACAGAAAAATATTGCCTAATTAATTTTAGTTCTCCAATTTGTTTCTGACAATAACATTATTAACCTATCGAAACGAGCAACACCATTCTCGAGAGACATTATAACCACCAGCCATTTTTGGAAGATGGTACTCCAAATATTTTTTGTAAATTTCAATTTTGAGTTAATTTGACAAATATCTTTTAAAACTACATTAAAAGTAGATTTAAAATAAGCAGCAAATCACGATTTTCTCATTAAATATAGTAGGAAAACAATGGACTGAATTCGAAACAATAATAAGCAAAAAATTTTGTCCCCATAACAGAGAAAAAAGTGACCGAATGATTCAACTCGCCTTAGATTGACTTTAGGAAATGATTATTCATTAATTAATGGTAGCGATAAAAAAATAAATATTCCTCTATTTCTTTAAAAGGATTATAACCCGTCTCCTTTCGGTAAAAAAAAGTAGTGATTAAATATTTTTGAAAGAAAAAAATAGCACGCGGGACACTGAAAGGAAAGCATCGAGATGCTAGTTCGCTGTGGCTGGATTACGGTAATTAAGCCACGTGCCGCGAAAATTCATTAACGACGTCGCAAAAACTCGGGATATACGTCGACATTCGCGCCGCACGCATCCGAGCGTAAGTTAACGGGAGGTATACGAACCGTTTGCATTTCGCCCGTTGGTGGCAAAAAAAGTTTTCCCGAATAATCTTCGCTTGGGCTGTAGTTACCTCGACGTTTCTGTCTATTCGAACGATAAGGTGAAAGCATAAGATTGAGTTAAAGTTCATTAGAACGAACGAAGAGAAACAGTAGAATTAATGAACAGCCAGCTCCGGAAATAAATTATTAATGTCCACTCAACACCTGAAAGATAATTTCCAAATCGTTAATTTATTTATTGGCATGGATCTAAAATTAGATAATCGCATTTTAATTATAATAAAATACAATGAAAACAAAAAGCGAGGGAAAAATTGCAGGGCAAATTACACGAGGCGCTTTTTTTCGCCGACTGCTATCCTTTCATCGGAGTAAAGAACCGCAGATGTGATATACTGTTGGTTGCCTAAATTTGTAGTAGCATGCGGTTTTTTGCATTTTTTTTCTCTTATTACTCCATAGCAGCTTATCCTAGATCTACCAAACATTTACCATATAGACCGACCTAATTTACGTTCTCCGGTTGCAGGATTCCAAAGATAATACCCACACGGACGGACAGAAAAAGAGTACATAAGCGACTTTAGTAAAAAAAAAAGACGCTACGACAACAAATAAATCGTTATATTAACCTGTCAGTAACGGATATCAAATAGAAAAAAATTCTCGACGTCGCCATATGGCTGGAAAACAATTAATGAAGTAGTTCCAACAAATATGAAAAGGCTAGGAAAACCCTTTATGCTCGAAAATACTTGAAAAATCACTCATATCTCATTTAAAATGCTTTTCTTTACGGTAAAAATAATATTCGGATTATCGTGGACAGATTATCGGAAAATAATTTCTTGAAAGTATGTTTGTTTTGACAAAACTCATTTAAATCTCAGAAAAAGGCTGCGCAAAGCTGTTCTATGGTCTCCCAAGATACACTTCAACGAGTTCAATTATAGTTCGAACCTCCATGTCCTTCATCGCAAAGAGATATTTACGACATTCGAAATACGGAAACAGACAAAAAAAACTTACTCTGTAAGACCTCATTTCAAGTGTCCATGATGAGAGAAAGAAGCCACTGATTCAATAATTTCTTTCTCCAGATATCCTCACGCGCGTGGCACGGGTCGGTAAACAACACGTAGGACTCCTAAACTTTTTCACACGCTATCGTGGAAGACTAGCAATAAACTAAAAAATTAAATTCGTTAAGTACGGAAATCGCTGTAGCGAATTGAGCAAGAGAAAGAATAATAAGTAGAAGTGGAGACAACAGTGAAGAAAACTGATAACGTGAAATTCTAACATAACAGTGGCACAAAAGTTTAACATCAGCTACTGATGATGACAGCGTGGTTCTCCAAATACACGTTTGGAGTCACTAGTCTTCTCTAAGTTCTCGCCTAGCGTCACTGGTCTCCTCTAATTCCTCAATTGTACGGTCCCGAGTTAGAATTTCAATTCATCGAGAGAAAGTATGCGAATTGAATTTGTTTACGGGAAAAACAGACAATGGTTCACTTGTCGAGAGCGATATAAAAACAAGCTGCTATTCCTTCCGGCGTTGCTCTTTCCTCCGAAGGGAATTCCCATCCCCATTCGGGCCTTTTTTCCCAACCTGTGGATGGCGCGTCCTAGTAGATGTGTCTCCGGCCCATCTGCCGTTGCCCACGCGACGCCCTCCACCATCCATCTAGAGCTCAACAAAATACGCCCTTCGTTTCGGCGATAATTTCATCTCCTCCCGCCAACACCAGTCCCCCTCTTTATATATATTCCTTCATTCGGTTGGAAGAGCAAAGGAATGAACGATTCCGGATTTTGGAATGCTCCTTTCCCCCTAACCCTTTTGCTACATCCCTTTTTAAGGTTCCCTCAACCCCTTTTATCTCTTGGAAACGATCCAAACGTTCGTCACCGCTAAAGAATACACTCGCTAGCAAACCCGGTGCAATTTTTCACCCACTCGTGTCCCCCGACTCTTCATTTTTTTTCCTAGCAGGACTCGCGAAATGCGTTTTTTTATTCGACGAGAATCCATTTATCACACCACTTGGTGCAGGTCAGTTAGGTCGCTCGTCGCCCGTGTTTCGCCCTTCGTATTGGAACGCCGTGTTCGCCCACCCTCCGGAATTCGATGTTGTGAACTCGGCGGAATGATTACGCGTCTACGCTTACGGGCGACGTGTTTATTTCTAGTCTTTCTTTCGTACTCCCATGTTGGATAATGTTTGTAGCACGAATCGGAGGTGAAGCATTCTCTCGACAAACTTTCTAATTTCGACGAAAGAGATTAGAAATTTTCTACAAATGACAAATGTTAGGATTCAATACGCATTATTAACTGCTTCAGATCCTACGATTACGATATCAACCATTTAAATTCAAACGTTCTGTCGCAATCGTGCCTCTTAATAAGTTTTCCTGCATGTTACGCTTACATAACTCTCATTTTTCTCTGACGCAAATTGTTTTTATCTTCCCCTTAAAGTTCGAGTCGTAGAATTTAGACAGTATTCGAACGGAGAGACCTTTGTCGGTGAAATGTAAATCGATTTTTATGAGCTATTTACGACTGTTTGGCAGTTTCGTCATGATACTTCAGGCAAAGTAGGACGATGGAACCAGTACGCGTTTTATGGTCTCTTAAAAGAGAAAAAAGCAAAAGATTTCTTCGACTAAGTCTACGAACTAGCAAATTCAATGAAGACGAAAGACATTTTCAAGGCAAAAAACCTGGACGACGTAAATAGGTCTCAGCGATTGACTCTTTCAAAAATTCCAGAGAGATAACTGAACCAATAAAACTCAAATCCATAAAAATAGGGAATAATGGAATTGAATACGTTCTAAATTATTTATTACTGTGTGTATACTGTATAATTATGTGTAAGTTTAGAACTTTAATTAATGTATTTTAAAGACATTTCAATATTGCAGCACTCGTCGCCATCTAGCTTTAGCCTGCTTGCGACAATGAAATTTTAATTAATAAATAATTCGGACAATCCTCTCAGAAAATATCTTAAGAGGTTTCTCAACAAACCGAAATGTGGAGAAATGCAAACCACAACGGCTACCAAAGAGAAAAATCAAAAGAATGCACAGAAAATTTAATAATTAGTTAATAAGAAGAACGTTCTAATTTACAATCATTCTGAAAATATTCCGGGATATTCGAAATTTCCTGTGGCAATAGCTTCGATGTAGCATTTATTTAAAAAAGTCCGACAAAGACTAATAAATGAATGAAAGTGACCCACGACAAAAAACCCAATCCAAGCGAAGTCGTGTGTAAAGCCAATGCAAGCATAAATAAATGACATTCTATTGTCCCAGCAATTTCACGACGCGCCGCTTCCTAAATAGTTAGTGACGGGTACACTGCACTATTTTCCAGGCGCGAAGTGATACAATGGCACTCTAGTTATCGCCATCCAATAGAAAACTTAGCTATTCATACAAGTATAATCCGCTAGGGGATGCCACGGAAAACACGGCGCGTGTGCATGATGTTCTATGAACCGAAACGCAGGCGCATCATCGTGTTTTCTGACGCAACGACAAGAATGTCAGCAGAGGAAAAAGCGCTTGGAAGAGGAAGTAAGGGCAGATGAAAATGCTATGATAGCGCCAACAGAATGCGCAAGTACTATGAATAAATAACACATTTCTGTAATTCTTTGTCCTTGCCAACGGTGAAACTCTAACGCAATCGTTTAAAAACAAATTAGAAATTCAAACGATTTTACTGAAGACAGAAACTGTCTACACTCGAACGTGAATGTATTACTGCAAAAGAGATTGACAATTTTATATTGATTAGGAGATTTTTTTACTTCCTTTTTAATACAGAACATACGAACCTTTTAATTTAACTGTAACAATATTATTATTATTATTTCATAAGGAAATTTTGCACAACGCTTACCAATAACGTATTCATTTATGAGCGAACGTGAAACGATAAAACTATATGCGGTGAAACTTTAAACGAAAACACTTCCAAAGATGTGGAAACGGGCCCTCAGGCTCAGGGCTCTTTGGAATAACAATTTTCTCTCTCGTTATTTCCGGATTTTGAACGGGTTTTTCAACGAGGCATTCTTCAATTCCATTACAGGAACCGTTCAACAACCGAGGGGAAAGCAAACGAAAAGGAAATACAAGGAAAAACAACGAGTTCAACAACATCGAGAGAGAAACAACACGCATCGACCGCAATACCCTCTCTATCGGGAAAATAAGAGAAGATAGTATAAAAAAAACTCGATTGTCGATTTATTTCCTTCTCCCAATTATTACTCATTTTTAAATATTCGTATAACAACATCATTAATAAATTTTAAACTGACCGAAACCTTTCGCCCTGCGTTTCTCAATAATTACCCGAAAACACAAAAGGAACGCTCACACAACATTCCAAACGATGGGTCGAAACAATGTTTATTAAAGCAATTTTAATAAACATTGTTTCGACGCAACTTCAATAACCCGTAATAGGAAGCTTCATATATTAATAAACAAATTTCCGATTAAAAATTCAATTTAGCACCTTTTATCTTCAGCGGTAACGAACACAAACAAACCTCGTCACCTATTTCAATAAAATCAAATTTATTAAAGAAATGCGAATGATGTGAACATTCACTAAACACACTACAAATTTTATGCTGGAAAGTGTCAATTCCAGGTCGACAAATATTATTTCAATTTATTCATAGTATTCCAACAAATGATGCAAAAATTAAAATTAATCTGAAAGATAACTGGAAGTCAAAGAGGCATAAAATAATTAATGGCCTTAATCGCTGACCTGCGCTTGGGCTCAAAGATCGGTGTTAGATAAGGTAACCTTTCAGTGTAGGACATAATATATTTAATATTATCCATATATTATTATGATATTTACCACGAAAAGTCTCCATGACGTATCTCGTCAGCAAATAAAGCTGTTCTTACATCACTAAATGTTATCTATCGTGACTCGAACGATACCAAAATCTTGATATCTACTGAGGACTAAGGTAGCAATTTCCCCGACATACGAAAGATTCTCCGATTTTTACCTTACAGGTAAATACGTACATAAAAATACTCCGGACCGAAGTTGCATATTCATGTAGAGGATTACCTCACGAGTATAAATTATGTCCATTAGTTCGGCTGAACTCAAAAAAATTTCGTATACTCTATCGATCGTGAAATCTAGGCGGCAGATGGAGGATTAAAAGAAGACAAACATCTGGCATTTATCTCTGGAGGATTGAAAGGACGGAAACGCGTTAAGCGTAGCTGAATCATAAACACAGACCCAATCTCCACGGAACAAATATGTTTACTCAATGATAAGCTTCAGCTGCACAATAAAATTTGCCCCTTCGACCTTCTTTTCGCAATATGCGAACGTCATGAGACACGTAACTTGTTTTTGGAGAGCCAAATAGAAAGGGTTTCATTGATATTTGCCAATATAATTAGCTCTCTATAATAGATATTTCTTACACTTTATATTATTATATATGACAATCAGTAGATCAACGGTACATATTCAAAATGTGTTACCAATGCTCAAAGTAATGCCAGCAAAATCTTGTTAACTTTAGTTACGTCATATAAGATAATGCCTCATCTAATCACTTTATACTTACATTAAACTGCTTGAATAAACCCTTTGGTAACTGTACAGAGTAAGTGTACAAATTTCCACTTCGGCACGGTGATTTCGATTTCATTTTTTCAGGATAATTTCTTTTTTACAAAAAAACGTGAGGATATTAATTGATTCATGACACTGTCCAAAGGATACATAACAACAGTGTTTGAATTACACTACAGTAGATTGTCCAGTTGAATTTTTTCCGTTATCACGGCCATTGCGATGCATCAACAGTTGTCTTCTCGCAATACATTTCTGATTCGAAGAAACCCTGATAGAAAGACCATCATTTTTGCGAATTAAATTTTTATAATCTCACGTAGAGACTGGTGCAGGATTTCGTGTACATATAATAACATCAAGAACTGGAAAACAGCGAGACACCATTACAACCAGTGCTCGAACTGGAAAATTTTAACAAGGAGAACGCTAGTAACCGGAACATTCTTATCTGATTTTTTTTAAAACGGGGACGCTATAGGGTTCAATTTGCATCAAGTGAAACGGTGCTACCACGCGTTCCCGCTCAATTCGAGCACCGATTACAACCCTAAATTTTGCACGCACTTGATCAAAACCATCCGTAATCATTCGAATCATCCATCATTTTCATCGTCGAGCGAACTCAATCGCGCGGAAACAATCGATGGAGCGAAAAGGGGTCATCCTCTCGATGCAACGAAAAAAAGAACATCTTTTCGACGGTGGCGCTTTCCACCACTCCTCCGCCTACCGAGATTCCCCCTCTCACCTGCAGAAACAAGTGACAGTCTCGTCCACGTCGAGCACGAAGCTGTCCATGGTGGTGGCGTACTTGAGCGCCTTCCTCCCTCCGAACATCTCGACGCCCGACGAAGCGACCCGAGCGGCAAAGCGGCGTACTAACGCACTACCCTCTCTTCAGACGACGTGGAAAGAGAGAGATGATGATGCTCCTCTCTCTTCTCCCTCACACGCTATCGAGGCGGTTGCTATGGGAGACACCTTCTAACACTCCCCACCACAACGCCGGAGAAAAGAGAGGAGGGGAAGCGGACGGTGGGAGAAAAAATGGAGCAAAGAGAGAGAGAGAGTGGGGAGGAAAGAGGAGGAAGAAGAAGATGATTTCTGGAGAAAACGTTACCACAGCAACCGCCGATGATTCTCACGCATGAAAACATCCCACGCCACCCTCCCGACCACGAGGACAAACGATACCACCACAAGTCGAGGGATAGGTAACAGAGCGAGTAGAACAACACGCTTCGGACACTCCTTATGATATTTCTTTCCCAGTAATCGAGAGAGAGAAAAAGATTCGGGGAGAACACGAGAATCCACCGATCGTGCCAACTTCTCACTGAACCGCGGCGCCGGAAGTTGAAGAGAACGATGGAACACTTAAGCCACGCATCCTAAGAAGAGTGCGACATGCATGAGACTGCCACCAGGGCCATGGCATCCACTCAAACTTATCGAGCAAACTGCCTCTCTTTTCCTCCCCCACGAACCGGAGAGAGAGAAAGAGAGCGCGCTAAGAACACCCCACACTCGTGTTCACGGAGGGAAAACCCATTCCCCCACGCCAGTCCACTTTACCGATCCCCTTTTCCACCCGTTACTTATCTCCCCTCATTTTTCCCTCATGCCAACCTTACCTTCCTTTTTTTCCCCTCACATGAAACACACACACTCTCTCTCTATACCTCTCTCCCTTCTAAACACGAACGGGATTGAGGGAGAACGTCCTACCTCTCCCTCCCCCCCCCTCCTTCTTCCCACCTATTCGCGTTACCTCTTCAATTACTCCTCTCCCTTCTAGAGCTCGCCTTATAGTCCCGCACCCCTTGCTGCTACTTCCCCTCCTCCTCCCTCTCGTACGCCCCCTCCCCTCCCCCCTAACCCTCTATCCCGCACTTCTTTTCTCGCGGTCTGCTTAATAATCCTCTCGGGGGAGAGAGAGGGAGGTGGCGTGGTTGCCTCGCGGGACTTCATCTCGACCCACGCGACTCCTCCCTTCTCCCCCCCCCTCCCCCCTCCCCTTCCCCCTCCTCTCCTCCCCCAACCCACCAAACACACACGTGGAAGAACGTCACGGAGACACATCCTGACATCTCCGCACCACACCTCACCTCCCACCACCTCTTCTCTTTCCCCCCACACACATACTAACGGAGACTGCAACAGACACACACACACGCCACGTCCTTGCTCGCAAAAGGGAGAGAAAATCAATGGGTGGGTGGTCGTCAGGGGGTGGGGAAAGTGGGGAGAGGGGGAGGGGGAAGGAAAGGGTCGTGAAAGTGCGGAGAAAATAAATATTGAAGGAGTTGGGAGAGAGCGCATGGCAACAAGATAAGTCTTTCCTAGGGTATTATACGGCGGCAATAAACATTGACGAATGACATGTATGGCCCGTTCCGATCGAAAGCGTCGGAGAGAGAGAAAGGAGATCTTTCTCGCTCTCCGCTACCGATGCCTACGTCAGCGGGATTACAGCCGGACGAAGATTGGGCTGCCAGCCATTGAAAATATTAACCCGTCGGCTGCCGACTGCAATTTCCACTTTCACCTATGCTAAAACTCGCGTCGCATGATGAAATTTGCCACGTAGTCAATTTCACTCGGACGTAATTTCGTTATCTAGCTGATCGCCCGCGTTTCCCGGTTTCTTTAATTTCGTAGTCCTATCGAATTCAACGGATGAAAGCGCAGATCGGATCGAAAACTGAAAATAAATCGAATCCTAAAGCACGTTGGATCGTGATGTGACGTCTTTGTAATTATCTGATGGTAGCAAGGCGTGATGCAATAGGTCTCCTATTCATGTTTACTGAATTGCTCTATCGAGATGGAGAGGGAATGCAGGTACGTAGTTCTGTAGTCAGATGATATAATTCAACTCATTTTTTTTAAGAATAAAAGAAAAATCCTAGATATAGACCATTATCTTACATGTTATTTTTATTTACGAAACGGATTTGTGCTCCAGATATTTTCTGAGATACGATCACTACATAGCGCGAAGTATTCCAAATACTCAGTTAAAAAGAAAATAAACACAAATAAAGGCACTTTGCATTTATTATTAACCTCGAACCAAAATACGTAATTGTCGACTGAGTTAGAGTTATAAGATTGCTTTCAAAATGCTAAGAATTAAAGATGCGTGGATGACCCATTATCAATCCAAAAATTTTATCGGTAAAACATTTTATTCAAACAACACATACTTAGACACATCCCTGATAATTAGACATCTAAATTAACAAGTCATGAATAATCTTGCATACTAAATTTTTACCAAGAAAAAATCAATATGAAATCGTGGCATCTACACAATTCCATTAATATAATGTCAATTACCGGGGAGAAACAAATAAAAAAATGAGATGGAACACAACCGCAAGCTGAAAACGTACCTTAAGTATTGATAACTTATTAAACAAATGACTAAGGAGGCAAATGTTGCGATTATAAAAAATGTATATTCCTATTCATCAATGGATTGCGAAACTCGATACGGGGACTTAATAGAAATAAATCGATAAATACTCATCATAGTCAACCTCTAAGTCAGGATACGAATTAAACTTCCTTTAAAAACCTTTTCATATAAAAAACCAAACCAAACACACTCAAAAATATCTTTTAAATACGAAAGTAAACGTAGCCTTAAAAATGGAGATTGATACGTTTTATCGTTTCTCGTGTTGCTGCAATCTCACTACATTCTTTCGACTATGTAAGCCTCGTCGAGGACAAAAATTCATTTCATAATATCTCATCTGTGACACTGAGACTGCCACTGTTCATCTCCCTCACTCGTTACGGTTTCCTTCTTCGTGTCACAAGTATTTGAAGAGAATGACCTACATTTGGAAAGCATTCTAGAAGAGATTTTCAAAAATTAATCTTTTCGTAAGAGTCGTCAATACTCGCAGCGTTTTAAAGCGAGAAAAAATGAATCTGTAATTAACGCCATAAAGTTTTGTTATCACATCTATGAATTGTGTTAAAACAAGGTGTTCAGCTTCAAGGTCTAAAATTTCAAGCTCGGATTTTTTGAAAAAAAAATTAATCTCGTCGCTTGTTAAATCCAAGACATTTTTTATGGCAGGAAATGTGAAGAGGAAAATGGTACAGGAACTTAAAGAAGTTGTATCTGTAAACGCTAAGGAATGGTTGGTGTTACAATACACTAATGGTAACGAACTTCAAGCTCATATGTCCTTTTAGTTGTTCTAAAGCATCTTTCCCGAAATACCACCAAATATTAACTTATAAACAAACAAGTCGCTTAATTTCGGAAGTTATGTAAAATAATTAATTAATTTACACTCACCACAAAATGTGGAAATCAAGGCTCGTAATCGTGTTCACAAAAAAATTACAAATGTCGACCAAACGCTCTTTCCCCCACTCCGCTCCCTTCCAACTCGCACCCTCTCCTTCGCCCACCCTCTTTATACACCCTACTGATGCGTGTACTCCCGTTCGTTTATTGCGTCGAATGTCTTTTATGTGTTCAGCAAAAGAAGCAATATATATTATTACCTTCGTTAAATCTTTGCTAAAATATTTCTTCTTCACTATTATACGTGAATACGAACTTTTAAATGTGCATGCACTAAATCAAAAAACAAACTATACCCTATTGCACGTATTTCGCGAGGAAAAGATTCGTTTTACACTCTTGCACAATGGAAATGAGAAATTTGCGTTTATTTTTCACAGAAATAATGAATGATTTTTCCTTTATATCGTCTGGTGAATCGAGATTAAAACCCAAATAAAGCTATCAAACAATAGAATGGATACAAATAAGTTAACCACGGTTACTTCTAATATAGGATCATTTATTCATCTACATACATACTACGTACTGATGCGAAATACGATATAAACATAGTCCGAAGAATTCGATTGAATGTGATATTTTTCAACAAGTATCGGATAATGAAATTATTTATAGTTGGCAAAATGTTAATCATTTCTGAGAGAATAATTACAAGACAAACCTTAGATTAATCAAGAAATATTACCGAGTTACTAATCTGTATTCCTATACCAGTCCTTAAAATCGCTATATTAATGTATAGAGAAGCGATATTTCCTAGCCTTCTCTCCTTCGCGCCAATGGGTTCCATCTGAGGCCCCGGAGGATCTTGAAACATTCGGCCACTCTGCAATAATAGCTTCCGTCTCCTTCCCCTTATCGACCAAACGCTCTTTCCCCCACTCCGCCCCCTTCCAACTCCCACCCTCTCCTTCGCCCACCCCCCTTTATACACCCTACTGATGCGTGTACTCCCGTCCGTTCACTCCACACGCTGTGAGATCGTCTAAGAGCACGTGACACGACTAATACGGAAATATGGCCAAACTACCCGCAATATGCACCCACCCTCCCGATCCACCCACGCACGCACGAATCCACGAACTCACGACCCCAATTCCGAGCAACAAGCACGACATCGATAGGTATCTTCACAGCCCAGCTCTCCAAACCCCGAACTCTCCCAAAATGGCCGCTCTTGGAAAACTATCCCTCCTCCTCTTCTCTCAGTCGGTTTTCTTTTTTGGGAAGGTGGCTAGCGGACATTTGTGAAAATACCCGTTTACAAATAATTGCACTTAAATATTATTTTATTTGTTACACGTGCGAATTCGGGAGTTACTACAATGCGCATTGGTTCCATTCGTTTACTTCAGTTAACGATAGAAAACAGTTAATAATATAAAACACCCTCATGGTAATGCTTATATGTTTTCAATCGTTTAAAATCCAAGTGAAATCTAATAAGAAATTTACAAAAAGTTTGTGGATTGCAGAAGATGTGTAGATAAATTCCACGACAGAGCGTAAATATTAACTTGGATATTTGCTTAAATTTATAATAATGATAAAACTCTTCCTTAGGACTGATAGAAAGATAAAAATGACTTCGAGTTAAGAAATTTTTAAGCACTCGCATCACAATCAACTTAGGATAGATGAAACCTTAATATGGTGGTTCCCAACCTTTTTCGGTCAACGTACTTTAGAGTAAGGCTTTACGTACCCCTTTTCAATTTTTTAGAGGTAAATTTTACTGTTTACCATGCATGTGTATACAGGAAAATACACAAAGAGTTCATATGGAAAATTTTCGATTTCCTCGTGCCAAAATAAGGCAAGTAATGGTTGAGACATGTTACCAATAAATGCAGTTTATGAATTTAAACTTCTACATTTCAACAACCGTATCATAGTAAATAATAAGTGTACCTTAAGGGTATGTGACTTCGAACTGCATTGTACTTTTGGATCGAAAATTTGTTGATTAATTGATAATTAAAATATGTAATGAACGCTAAGTTTTTTTCGTATTGTACTGACATATTAGTTAAATAACTTTAAATCCAACAAGTGCTATTTCATGATTCCATTATCTTCATATCAACAATGCGCTGATGTTACTCAAAACCCAAATTTGAATGGGGAAAAAATGAGGACTGCTTATCTCTGTGCCAGTTATTTTAATAAAAATCCGCTCAGACGGTGTAGAACTATAAACATGTTTTAAAAAGCCAAAAACAAATCGAAATGCATGAAAGGAAAATAATAATGAATTTAATAAGTTTTGGTGAGGAATAGAGGTAGGCAACAGAGGCATAGCGATTTTCAAAGCTCTTTTGAGTTTTTGAAAATGTAAAAATTTTTATTTATCAAATATCTCACGTACCCCTTGATTTGGCCTCACGTACCCCTTGGGGGTACATGTATTCCAGGTTGGGAACCCCTGCCTTAATAACATTTAATTTTGAATCGAACTGGCAATATAAAATAAAATAAGCGTTTAATTAGACTAAGGATTTAACAATCATACGTCGAGATGCAGGGACAATTACAGTAATTGCTCATGCAATTGAATAACACTGTTTGCCAGTTTAGTGCATAAAAAATCGGATTTTCAGCAACAATCAATCAAGGAAATTGGATTAATAACTGGAAATAGCTTGGGAATTAATCTCCAACGACAGCTTCCATTATGGCTGCCGTCAATCCGATTATGGTATGAAAGGGAAATGCCAACCGATCCGGAATCACCTATAATTAGCGGTTAAAGACGCCACATGGAGATTTGCCCAAGTGGTATCATGCGGGTTTTCCAGGAATTGGGAAATCGTTATTCTGTTAAATAATTTACTTGCGAGTGATGACCATTTATCCCATTTCTGTTCGGAAATTCATCAAAAGAAAATAAACCGGCTAGACCACAAACGCTTAATAAAGTGACAGAAAAAATAACGGAGATTTTGATTTGGTGTATATAGAGATAGAGTAAATGCCACATACTGATTGGATTTCGATAAACTGAAGAGATACTTGGTAGTGTATTTGTGGAAACCAATTCTACACTAACAAATCTGATATTATATAGGTATATTTAAATTTTAGCAAAGAGAACAAAAATAATTAAATAATAAGTAAAGTAGAAAAATGATGTTTAGTAAAGTACTAATGCCTGACTTTACCAGTAAAGACGTCCTTTGTCCGTAAATTCGCGAAAAATGAGACGTTTCAATACCAGTAAGGTTTATGTTCTACCTGAACGCCAGTATATTAAGTATGCAAATTCATTCACGAACAACAGGGGCGTTTCATCTAAGTACTCTTGAGATTAACTCTGGATTACTTAGCCGCGTAAAAAAACTAGGAAGGAAAAACAACTTAGTGTCACGCACATAACGGTACATAAAACTAGTAACACGCTAAAAGACTACTGAGCACAATGGGCTTTTAATCTTTGCAGACGTAGGAGTAACAAAGAAGACGGAATCTTGATAGCTCCGGAAAAAATTCCACTTCACTTAATCTAAAAACTTCAATCGTAAAGTTTAAACTCCAGCGTCACTTGCCCGAGAAGAGAGGAAGAGAGCGGGAGAGGAGCGCGGCACGGGAAAACGGACATAAGACAGCGCGAAAAGAGACAGAATAAAGACGTGGAAGGGTGAGAAATAAAATTCGAGAGAAGACGAGGCTGAAAGTAGCATATAAAAACAAAAAACAGGGGCAGAAAAAAGGGAAGTACGAGAGAAAAGAAGACGCAGAAACAGAGCGAGAAAGATGTAAAGGTTCAGGAGGACGTAGTGGAAGAAGCATAGGTTGAGAGAGAGGGAGAGAAAGTTTGAGACAATGAAGATGAAGGGGGGAGGGGGAGGGGGGGAGAGGTGTCATCCGACTTCCCCTCGAGGGACGTAAAAGCAGATGCACAACAAGAGATCAGAAAAATTTACACTGCAAGGGGAAAAAAATCTCGCGTCCAGCATACGTCGTAATTAATACAATTGCGCCCGACATCAGCTTTCTCGAGAATAAATATCGTTCATTACACTCGTGAATAATTTTAAAACATTTTAAATACTTTGAATCACAATGTAGTTTAAAAACAATAAGTAAACAAAATTGTAAGCTGTTGAAACGGATAAGAAAATATCGACCATTCATGTAGCTTATAATGCAATAATTCTCCCTAGACACCATGAAACTGCTCATGCTCATGAAAATTACACTAGTCTTCCTTTTTTACAAACTTTTACTTAACTTTCCTTAGTATTTATTTATTTATTTGTCATATAAAACTGCGATTAAATCGAGAAAGTATCGAGACAGTAACTCTAAATTTGGCATGAATGCTCGATTCACATATTTTAATGTGATGACGAAAAAGTCCTTGGTTCCACTCAAAGGAAGACATTTACATTTTCCATAAGGTAACACCTAAAAATGGACTTTTTGACATGCAGGCTTTCATTCATTTTTATTTAGAATAAAATTAGAAGGAAACTATGTATGTACAATCTTCGGATATGAACCATTTTGAAGAAGCCATTATAAAATTTCTTATTCTGTTCATCCCAGCGTGAGCGCCTATTGTCTTCGGCCTGTCCGTCCGTCTGTCTGTTTGTCTGTCCGTCCGTCTGTCTGTTTGTCTGTCCGTCCGTATGTTCGTTCTCGGCTTCTACCCAACTTATTTTCATGAAATTTGATATAAAGGGTGTTGCGTCCACAACGCATTTAGTTTCCTGAAATGCCACCAGGGTTCGTTGGCTTACTTAGTAATGTGATTGTATGTGATTTTTAGTGTGAATCAGTTGTAAGAAAGTCGTCCTAACCGCGAGCAACCCCATACGGACGTGAAGGAGACGGAGCCGGAATAACTAAGGAAACCACTACAGCTAAGAGGTAAGTCAATTGAGCCATTGGTGGTTATTAATTACCAAATTAATACAGTCCACTAGTACTAGAGGCAGGGTTACTTTAATTGAAATAAATTGAGTTCCTGTACAAACAAAGGGCTTAAAATCAAAGTTGATAAGAAAATCGCAAAAATTAATGGCGTAAGATAATCAGGGGTACCACTTTACTGGTGACAAAAATGAACTTTCCGTCGTATCTCGTAAAGTATTGCTCATGTCAAAATATTTTTCGAATAATAGGAGAGTGATCCCCACGAGGGTCGTTATTATGTAGGTTTATGTGTGCTGCACCCCCTGCCACCCACCAGTCTGGTGATTTGCAGGGTATTATGTAGATTTAGATGTAGAACTATTAAATTAGTATTTATTTCCCTATATATTTTCATCGTATGAGTTGCCGTTATCAAGAAAATCAAACCAGAATGTCCTAATTCGAGTTGAATTGTGAAAATTTCTTGCATGGTTACTTCTTCATTGTTGCTAACATAAACAACCTCACAAACAAACGTATAATTTCCTTACGTGTGCATGCAATATTTTAAAATAGGAAGAAAATGGATTATTTATGATGAAGAAATGAACTTTAAAACGCTATTACCCTTACGTATAGGTATATCATTTATTTCTAATACTCCACTGCACGAAACGCGCCCATTTGTGATACGTTGTAGACTTTCCTAACTTGCTGATTTACTTTCTAAGCCCAGCGCCGTCTCAACCATACAAGCAGACCAAGCGACCACTTTGGGCGCCGAATTTTTTGGGGCGGAAAATTTGAGTCACAAATATTTGGAAAATATCTACATAATTTTGTTTTCGATAGATATAGTTAGTGTTTTCTTCTTGAAAATATAAGTAAAAATGCGACCTCAAAACACTGTTCAGCGGGTAACAACGAGGCGAAGACTTCCGGAGATACCATTTGGAAAAACAAAGCCTTACACAGGCGGAGAAGGGATTGGAAAATCTGACCAGGTTCCAAGACTCTTTGATCTTGGGAACCCTTGAAAATGTTTCCCACTGATCAACTTTCGAGTCTTAGGGCGAGGGCGCCGGGGATGATGCCCGTTTTCCTTTCCCGCCTCTCCTTTCTTAATCACCTTTCCCCCACCCTCCAAGGGAATGCATGCCTCTCATCCATCCCGCGCCTAACTATGGTCAAAGAGTGCATTGCCCCCGGGGAAATATCCCCTGGGACGTAAAACGAAGAGACCATAGGCAAGAAATATTGGTGGCGGCGAGGTCTACTTTCATCAAGGCGGCAAAAGCCCCCGGCAGGGCTTCACGTCCCTCCGTGTCTTATATTTCTGATTCATTGTTTTTACTTTCTCCATACGTAGTAATGGGAAAGTATTGTATTCATGAAAAAAATCGACTTCGAGATTTCAACGGAAATACATGTTTTGAGGTTCCTAGAACACGTCTAGACTATTTTCGGAATAATGTCTGTGTGTGTGTGTATGTTAGTGTGGGCGCTCTAACTCAAAAGGTACATACCATATCGTTACCAAACTTCATATATAACACTTTAACATGACCACAAAGAACTGATTAGTTTTTGGACAATAACGGATAAACGGAAGTCGCGGTTTATTCGAAACCCGATTCAGTTTTTGCGATATTTCTTTGTTAAAACATCATTATTGTATATACAATTCTAAACAAAAGTTATAGAGAATGTAATTTCCTACAGTTTTCATTTGAAACAATTTTCTATAGGAGTTATTGTTTAGGAGTTATTTATAAATAACCGGTTTTTCGGTTTCCGTTAAATATCTCAACAACATCGTTATTGGTAATCTTCGTAAGGGCCAAAGTTGTAGAGAATAATATTTCTTCCAAGTTTTGTTTGGAACTAATTTTCGTAGAACCATCCATTTCGGATATATTTCGCTTTTTCTTAATACCAGCCTACAGCGCCAACACCATGTAGCGGTGAATTCTGTAAACATTCAAAATATACGTAATTTACGGCAACGACGTGTCTTCTTTTACGATACGAAATAATAATTTTGCCTTATAATGCTACTCATAATAATTTAAATATCTATACCCCAAATATGGAGAAAGTCATGTGTTGGCCACATCAGATTTTTTCTTGGAATATTCAAAATGCTTAACCATTCTGGGGAATATCAATCTGCTATGAAGCGCGTCCTATGCTGCATTCTCACCATTCTCACTTAGTAATGCGAAAGAGCTAGGTGACACTCTGTTGGCCTGTGTCTTAAATTAGTTCGATATAAATATTTTGTGCGATTCCAAGAAGGAAGGAAAGTGATACGTTCTACGTTTTCTATTAGCAGATCAACGAAATACCTTTTACTGAAAGGAACAGGGTTTATAAAGGTGTCAGTATTTCATATTATATTAAACATTTATTGAGAGACGTAGGAAAACTATTTTCATTTATTTTTGCAGTAAAATCATGTATAGTTTAAATCCATATTTATTAATTTTATTTTCGGTAAAATCACGACAAAAACTGAAAAATAAAACAATTTTACTTGATAGGTGATGGTGCAAAGAGTAATTTTTAATGCGCGACTGACTAACATCATGTTTTTTATGTTTATAAATCGAAGAGAAGATCTGAGTCCTGTCAACTTGCGTTATTTTATGAGCTAAATTACATTTCAATTAAATAGATTTATTCTTTTCGAGTTTCGGGTTTCTAGATTATGGGCTAATTGTAAACCTTTGCGTGTTAATATTTTGTTATTTTATTGTTGAAAATAGTAGACTGAAAGATACATTAGTTGTATAACTTCAAATTTATCGCTTCCCTTTTTAATTAATACAGTCCACAAAAATACGGAGTAAATGTATTTTGTTGTACAAATATCAATTAATACTATAAATAACTGTTAGTGTTAGTATATTTTCAATATCACTCTTATAAAAAGTTAAGAGGCCATACCTTACTATTTTACAGTTTTTAAAGCGGACGATGGTTGGCCATAAAAAATTATCTGGTGTTGAATATCACAAAAGAAAGGCTACTTTTTAAAACAAACGTAGTCTCAAAATTACTAAAAGGCCCTAAACTTGACCTTTCAGAATGTATTAAAGCCATTGATCAAACTACTGATTTTATTAAAGAATATCGCACGACAGGATTCAACGACATAATAGTAGCAGCAGAAAAAATCGCGGAAGAACTAGAAATTGATCCAGTGTTTGTTACAGAAGAAAGACTAAGAGTACGGGGTAAGCATAAGCAATTAGATCACGAAGAAAATAATTTTTTCATTGACGCCAAAGAAAATTTTAAAATAGATTCTGACTCAAATGCTATGAAAATTAAACTATATACAGTTGAGATTTTTCATAAATATCAGTGATTATGGATTTGAATAATAGATTTTTATTATTTCCTATCGTTTTCAACTAACATATAATAAAATTACTTAGTAAAAAAATTAAGGGGGCGCCATATTATATCTCGCCTCAGGCGGCAAAATGTCTGGGTACGGCCCTGTGTGTGTGTGTGTATCGAACACTAAAACTTCAGGATATTCATTCCAATAGCGAGTTGAAAAAGTACAAATATAGAGTCGAATTTTTCTATAAGTCGAAAGTTTATAACTCCCATTTTTCATAATTCGAAGTGAAATCCATTTCAAAAGACAAAAATCTTTTTCCCGTTATTTTTTATTCTATAACTAGAATTTTCTAAAAGTCGAACATTTTTTTGTTTCCCTCGAGGTTCGACTTAAAGAAGTTCCACTGTACACAATCGAGTTATTTCGAATTAAAGCCGCAAAAATTATAACGCCTCGACTTTTTACACAAATGCGTTTCGAAAACTAATAAAAGCGAGTATAATTCCCCTCGCCAATTACATTTTTCCGACAGACATAAAATAAAATGATGGGATATAAAGTCTAACAGAAACTCGATTCGTTCAAAACGACGGGAACGTGTATCGAGAACAAAAACCCGGTTCCTGTTTAATGATAGCCTCCAGCAGGATACAATCGAAGGGAGACATCAGTCGGAAGCAGAGGGACGTGGACCTACCGCGATGAGGCCAGGAAAAGGGAGAAAGTAATCTGTTTGACGCAATAACCAATAAATGCGGAGAGGAAAGAAAGGGGCGGAGAAAGGGGAGAAGAATACGAGAGGAGTGGATTGCGGCGGGGTGATGCGGGACTCAGGAATTCGAATGAATAGAGAACGAGAAAAAAGAGGAGAGAGAGGAGGTAGTAAGGAGGAAGAGCATGAGAGAGACAGAGAAAGAGAGAGAGAGAAAGAGAGAGAGAGAGAAAGAAAGAAAGAGAGAGAGAGAGAGAGAGAGAGAGAGAGAGAGAGAGAGAGAGAGAGAGAGAGAGAGAGAGAGAGAGAGAGAGAGAGAGAGAGAGAGAGAGAGAGAGAGAGAGAGAGAGAGAGAGAGAGAGAGAGAGAAAGAGAGAGAGAAAGAGAGAGAGAAAGAGAGAGAGAAAGAGAGAGAGAAAGAGAGAGAGAAAGAGAGAGAGAAAGAGAGAGAGAAAGAGAGAGAGAGAAAGAGAGGGCACGAAACGTATAGCGTAGGGATAAACGTCTCAAGTGATTTCCTAGGCCGGGAAGTCCTACTCGAGTCTTAGCGGACAATGGGGTCGAAGGCAACTACGGGAGGGATTAAAGGGGTGGGGAAAAAGGAGAAAACGTTGAAACATATGAGCGAGTAATGGATGTAAACACCAAATCTTCGAACTAGGGACGTAAACACGCATATGTAAGTGTTCACATCTGGTTAGTGCGAGGGATGGAATGACCTAAATAAAGTTTAAGCGTTGGAGGGGATTTGGCATATCCGACTCGGATTTGCGGTATTTCCCCGCCTTTCTAAATAACTATTCCGGCCTGAACCGTATTTGAATTTTTTTTTGTTTCGAAAAATTCCAGAATAATCGTAACACCAGATGTTACAATGTATAATTGCAGACGAGTGTTATTTACAACGGTTTATAAATTTAGAACTATTTTCATTATTTAAATTTTGTTCCGAAAACAAAATTCTATACCACTCCTTTCTGTAAATAACTTTAAGTTCATGTTCTATATATTCTATATATATACGTATAAATGCTTTGTTTGGGTAAAATATAAATACTGCGGTGCATCTGTCAAATGAAGCATAACGAAGTAAACAGATAAAATCAAACACGATTATAAGCAAGCAGGAAGCATATACCGTCACCCAATCACCAATCTAAACTAAAAACCAATTATGGGCGAGCTACCGACGAAGCCGAATGCTTTGTAACTGATACATAGTTCAGTGGTTTACAAAACATTTCATTAAACTATGTTATACATTTCCGTAAAGTAAGCTCGATGATTCATTTTCGAAATTGTTTAATCCTTCCATTATAATTTACTAAAATGCCTCCATTACTCAGAGAAAATAGAACATTTACCGCGACGATCGTAGGAAGCACTACCTTTTCCAACAAAATCCGGCTTACTTGGAAGAAAATGAGAAAAATGAGACCTAAACTAGGGAAACCATTTCAAAATTTCGACTCCTCTTTTAATTTCGAGACGACTTTCCAAATAGTTCTCAAATGAAACGTAAAAAGAATGCAAGTCGAGGAAAGGTATTCCGAAAGAAAAAGCGACGCCCTACGAATCAGCGGACAGGAAAAAAAACTCTCAGCGGCAAGAAGTCGAAGAGAATGAGAAAGGAGAATACAACTTTGTCGAGTGTCTCGTTCTGTCGGAGGGAGGCGTTGCTATTGTCCTAAAAAAAACTCAAAAGACGTAATTCCGATTTTCCGAGTTGGAGAAAGAGGGGGAAGGGAACTTTTTGAAAATGAGAGTGAGAGAGAGAAGTAAGAATGATGGGTGGGGGAGACGATTGGAAAGGACGCTGAGAAAGAGATATTGACGCTGATTGAGAGAAAGACAGGGAAGAGAAGAGAAAGAGAGGGGGAGAGAGAGAGAGAGGAAAAGAGTAGAGCTCACTCAGAGTCAATTCGAGCGATTGTCTTTCCAAACCTTTACAGATATCGATGAACACCGACGGTGGCGCCACCGCATCGGGGTCGGATCAATAAAGAAACAACGAACGCTCCTAATATGATCAGTCTGATAAATTTTTACGAGTTCCAACTCCTATGCGTATCATCCTAAATACACCAAGGCCGGAGGTCGGAAAAACATCACGAAGAAGGAGAAAAATAGCGAACCTTTAAATCAAATAACACTAAATTAAAGCATTATGTAGCATTTTATGTAGCATATCTAACCAATCGATCGAACTGCGACTAAATATGGAACCCCTGAACTCTGAGGCGGCTCGAGGAACACTGAAGATAACTGAATATCCGCACTTTAAAATACGACGGAATTCCCTAGCTGGTAAACTACAGCAGGTGTGGCAAGAACTGGTATGGATTTTTCTTAGCTTAGAATTATCGTTTCTAATTCCGCCTTTCGCCCATTAATATGGCCTCTTAAGATAAAGTCGCGATTATTTAAAAATATATTATATATATAAAATATAAATTTATAAGAATTACTTATTCGGTATGAATAAATTTAAATTTCATTTCATGGATCCACGATAGAACGCATGACGTTTTTCAAATGTTCTGAAAAATCATGAAAATCCTTCAACTTTAAAAGTCTAGTTTTGAAGCGAATCAACGTTCAGCTTATCAGCCAACGTAGCATGAAAGGAACGCACGCAAAAATAAGTTCCCATGTTTCAAATGGGGCCATTTTATCATTATTTAACTCGCTAAGAGGTTTTAAAATTTTCATAGCCTCGGAACCCATTCAAAGATGAACAATTTTCGAGCCACCTTCATCTTTAAACAAAGTTGTATATTTAAACAAACAGGCATCACAGCGTTGGAACACGTTAATTTGTTGGCACTGCATCATCATCATCAATTTATTAGAGGAGACATTACTGCGCTAATCACCCGTATAACTTTCCAATTTGAACATTTATTTACTCAATAAAACTAGCAATCAGCTGCGGCACCCAGCTTGAGAAACTGATTTAAACGCTAAAATAACTTTTATGCTGCTCTCGAGTGAGAATTATGATATTCGGGAAACGACGCATCCTTAAATTAAATTATTAATAAAATGACGATATTATTAACACAAAATCCCAGTGCACGAATCTTACTAGTTTCGAATAATTTCTATAAAAAATTAGATACATTAAAAATGGTCGAACTTACAAAACAGAGATAAAATTCCTTGTTTTTAGTTCAACTCAATATAAACATGGGGGACTCAAAACAAACGGGTTATGTCACTCATAAAAACAAATTTTCCCACGACATTTATTTTACATGGAATCACAGAGTTATCCTAAAAAAACCTTCGAACAGAAATAAACGCGAGGCTTTAAATAACACTTCGGCGATTCCGAATAACTCCCAAGTCCACCGATCTAAGAAAAGGGAGTACGCAATAAGGCTGGAGTGTGCTAAAGTGGGGAAAACCATGTCCGACGCTATAAAAAGTTTTTTTTAGGTCGAATCTCCTAAGCCGTAACTTACATCCAGAGAACACGGCAGGATAAGAAAACGCCGCACAAAGGATGACAGCTGGCGACGCAAAAAAACAAGAAAATAGCTGGTAGGCGAAAACGAAAGAGTGGGGGGGGGGGAATGACTGGAGCGAAAACGGAAATAAAAGAAGAACACGTGGAGCGTGTTTTTGAAGAAAACTAGCGAGAGGAAAGGGGAAAAGACAAGAAATGGAAAAATGCGGGCAAATTCAGTTAGAATAACAAATTAGCGGGAATTGTACATGGAGTCTATTCGGAACGCTATATAATCGCATTAAAGGCTTCGAAAGAAGAGCCGAAAGTAGGCGATGAAGAAGGAAAAAGGACCGAAAAAACAACAAAAAGGAAAGAAAAGAGGGAAAGTGAGGGTGAGAGAGAGGAAAGAGGGTCTCTTCGATTTACCCACCTCTTCGATACCCTCCTCCCTCTTCCTCTCTCTCTCTCTCTCTCTCTTGAGGAGCACCAACTCCCTCTCTCGAGGAAATCGTCAATTAGAGGTCCCTCATTCCCGATCTCTCTTTTTTTCTGTCTTTTTTTCTTTCTCTCTCTCTCTCTCTTCCCCTCCCTCTCTCTCTCTCTCTCCCTTAAGGGAAAATTCCTAAAATAACACTAGACTAAGAGAATAAACATTCCCCTCCGTTGTGTGCCACTCGCATTCCCACGACTCTCGAAATTAATATGTTGAGAGAGCATCCCTCGCGGATGGAAGAGGGCTCAATTATGCCGGAAAAGTCGACGCGGGGATTAATAAAACTACGTCCCCTGATGACTTACGAGTCGACCTTTCTAGACGTCGGTACTCCTTTTGCTCTAAGGAGAGAAATTACGAAGGAATAATCGACGTTTTCTGCCTAAGTAGTTTAATTTTAACGGGACGTGATAACATCGACTCCAGATCGACGTATTTTGAGATGAAATACAAAGACAGCGCATGAACTCGCCTATTACGTCGCGAGCCTAAATCGAAATGACATTTTTCTATTACGGACTTAATCAATGGCATCTCCCCTCGCAAGAGAAGAAGCCCATGAAAGATGAAAAGCATAAAAACAAAATCCTAGGAATACCTCGGAATGAAAGCTCGCCTGTCAGGAGTATTACGCGAAAAGTCATTCTCACTCATTTTTAAGCCGAAAGAAATCCGCTCTCCATTTGAACGGGGAAATTCGATTATATAGACGTTGAATTCCTTTCACTCGATCCGATGACAGAATACGATAAAATAAAATAAAATTAATAACGGGAGTAATTTCATTTTATGCCATACGTCGAAAATAAATAAAGTGCTTTCGTAAGCTGAAATATAAAATTTAATCTTAAAAGGAAATCTCGACTGATTTGATTCGACAGATGTATGGATTCAACGCAAAGAGCAATTTAAAAGCGCAATATGCGGCCAGATTGTGCTCTCCAAAGGATATATTAAATTAATTTCGTAAATAATATCCAGTCAAATGAAGGAAGGAAAGCTGTTTATGTGTTTAGACGAGAAAAGGCGATTAAATTAAACGAAACACAAAAGAGAAACAAAATCATAATTGAAAGATCGAAATGAAAAGGTAACAGCAATTCGCCTAAATATTAATGTCGATTAAAACATCAGACCCGATTAATTAATCAGTTAACTCAAAATAAGCGAAATGCTTGCGTATGCCATCGCATTACATATTTTACACGAAATTATTTTGATACACTTTGTAATTATTAATTGAACAAGAAACGGGACCATACGTATGAAGGCCAGTAAAATGAAATTTGAGATTCACAACTCTTTATTTTTCTTGGCCCTCTTTCTTTACAAATTAATAGACGAATTTAATATGAGAAATTAAAAAAACGTTTTAGCGCTAAGATTTAGAAGTATACAGACAATTTTCTCGAATAGTTATTAAGTTAGAGACTCGTAGAGAGATTTATATCTGCTAGTAGAAAGGAAATAAAAAGGCCTTGAAGGAGAAGGATAAGATAATTCATCAATGCCACCCTATCTGAAGCAACACAATAGAGTAGAAAGGTCCTGCTGAAAGAATGAAACCCGATACTCTCCCTAAATAATCAACCGAAGACAAATCTCGTAAAAGTTCACAAAACAACTCCAATACTCCCAATGGCGTTTGGTCTCTCCCATCTCTCAAACAAAACTTTCCCTTTGGAAGCCAATAATAATAATAATATCTTCCCCGCTACGCACGAGCTGTTATCCACTCCGAAATATTCCAACAGACCAACTTCTGTAAAAGAAAACACGGTCATGTAACAATTACTAAAACCACTATTAAAAAAATAAATGTGTAATATATTAGTGTATCAAGTAACTGAAAAGTTATCGTGCTTTACTGCACCTTCACAAAATTACAGCCAATTCGATAAATTCTGGATCAACTTCCGTTGACGCCATTAAACGATTTGAATCGCACTTCTCACGACGTTAATCTCGAAATGCGGATTATAGGATACGAGTCGCAAATACACCGAATACCAAGTCGGTCCACCATTGCGGCGGGTGCGACGACCTTAAAAGTGCTTCTATTGAATTCTCCAGTCCCACGGGGGGAGAGCGCTACGTAAACGATGCATTCGGTCGCTCCGGGGCAATCGGCCCGGGGCGCGTCCTCCGCATTGGGGCGCACAAATACGTGGAGTCTTTTAAGAGGGGCGCCATCTGCAGCTGTAGCTGGGTAACTCAAGAGGAGGGGTGGGGGAAGACCTCTCTGCAAAGCGGAGTCCCCAGCAATTAAAGTCTCATTAAGGATTGGGGAGATTCCTTTGCCGCGGGGGGAGGAGATATGGTATGGGGTGGGAAGGGGGAGAGAGAGAGAGAGAAAAGGTACAGGAGACAACAGGCGGAAGAAAGGGGTTCGCCAGAAATGGGTGAAGTGCTCAATTATCCGAAGGGGCCCACATCGCCCATTCTGTTAGGATAATCCCAGTCTCGTCCTTTCCAAGAGTTTTGTAGGTTAATGCTTCGCGGAGAGAGAAGAGAATATCTTTAAAGAAAATGGAAGAAGGGGTGAGCAACACTCGGAGCGAGGCAAAAGTAGGAAGGTTAAGTGTTGTGCCTGGTTTAAAGGGATCTCATAACGCATGACAGAGAGGAAAAATTGTACTTCGCTTCGAGTTCGACGTAATTTTACGAATATTGCGAAAAAGAGTCTGCGGTGAATTCACTCGGTTGTTTAGGTAATGAAGATTTTGCCATGTTGCCCTTTGGAACATTTAAAAAAATGCTTTTGATACTTCTGGGCCGATAAATTGTTTAAATCTAAAATCCCTAGTATGAAAAATTTATGCTGGAATTGGAAAAAATTTCATTTAAAAAGCAATTAACTAGAAATCTACGAAAAATTAAATTTTCTCGATAAACTGAAAATCACGCTAGTGACCGTGCCAGCCATAAAATGGCAGAAGCAATCGGTAGAATTTTGTCTCAATGCAAATTAAGTAAAAATGTATTCTTCTAAAAGGACAAATAATACTTTTGGTAAATGAATAAGAGAATTAACGGATGAAAAGCATTTTTTATAGTTGCTGGGAAATTTTCCGATTAGCTCTATATTCAAGATAACACAACCTAACAGACTGCATCTATACAATTATTCCCAAAAGGAATGCCATAGCTTAATGAATTATCTTTGGTAAGTCTAATAGAGAAAAAAAGAAAGTCAGCTACTTAATTAATGGCATAACTCCCATTTTCTCATGGCCACTATATCGCTAGTAGCAGAAATGACTTTCGAATTAAATGAATAAAAGAAACAAGGAGAAGGTCATTTCTTTCATTAAGGATATTGGACCGAAATTCCAAGCGTATTTTACAGCCTCAATAATGTCTTCCGCCGACGCCCACGTATTCTCTACATATTTCAGATGGCGAAATATTAGAGAACGCTAAAACATTGCTGGAGAAACGTAAATTGAGTAGCATATCCACGATGTGTTTTCCTATAATTTTTAATGTATTTGTAATCTAAACGCGAACTTACATCAAAATTAATATAAAATGAACGTTAAATTTCCTCACTAACACAATTTTTTAAAGCGACACCGATTGGGAAGGGGTCCCTTCGAAATGTAGACAGAGAAAATTTCAATTTTAGACGGAATTATTATACAACCGTTAAACTTGTTTAAAGACGACTGCCGGGAAATGAGCAACTCATCGATGCTAAAAATTAAATCGATACCACAGCCGAGCGAAGGCCATTCCCGGCACGCGTTTCTTTCCATTACGTCCATTATCGTTATTACCTCCAGCATTATCTCTAGGGACATCATCTTCCGACATCTTCCCACGGCTTATCTCCACTACAACGCAACCTCTTTCCTCCAATCCCCATTCCAACGCGCGCACACACACACACAGAGAACCTTCCCTCCCCTCCCGCTAACCCGATCGCATTCCCCCCCTCCTCCTCCTCACCCCAGGCCATTCGTCCTCACCCCACCTCCCCATCCCCTTTCGATCCCACACAGCCTTTTGACGGGAACGAAGCTTAAACGAGGAATTAGGAACGCCGAAGCCATTACTATTTCCTCCATTAGGACAACCATAGTCATCCTTAGCTCACAACCATTCTCTACAACTTCCACTAATACGTTATTTTTTTCTTTCGCGACGCATCTCCGGGCGTCGACGGATTTGTATGCGAGGCAAATCCCTTTCGAATGAAGGGCGCTCGGGAACAGCCTCCTCGCGCAGAAAGGGAGAGATGCGGCTGGAGAGGATTGTCAGCGAAAGGAAGCTGCGACCCCATCAGCGAATTAGATTTAATTTTAGTAAGTTGACTGATAAATTTGAAGAGTGAACTTCACTTTCTCTTTCTACAACTATAAAAGCACGAAATTCGAAAGGCGAATCTAAAATTCGACAATTTCGAAATGCGACTCATAGATTAAGGAGCAATGACATTAAAACATAAGTTTGTGTTAACAAAGCTATAATGTATTTAGAAAAATGAAAAAAAAAATGAAAACGACGAATATAAACGATAGAAACGCTTTGATAATTAATCGTGTGCTCTTCCTCAGGTCTTTATTTGCAAATAACTTCCAAACATAAAAACAAATACTTATCACAATGAGAAAAACAATCACACCAACGCAAAAGTAAAGCAAATATTGGTATTTATACGTTAGTAAAAATATTGGAATTCGTATATAAGAATGGGTCTTCTAAACATTAACCGATAGTCCCAGTGGAGTAGCGGACACCCCCGCAGCCCCCGTGTGGCGGGACGGGGGGGGGGGAGGGGGGGGGGCGGGAGCAGGACCGAAGGGGACACCGCTAAACGGCCACACGGGCAAATAAAAATGTTAAGAGGGAACTGAAATAAAAGTTGCTTGGACTTGAAGAGAGTATAGGGACACTACCTTTGTTTTTCCTCCTATGAACAAAACCAATTCATAATGCAGCTCGCTTGAGGAAGAGCCGTTTGAGCTGTTTACAAAATGCTATACGTAGAACAGAACCGTTTGCATAAAGCGTTTCTATGTTACACTCGGTTTTTAAGGAATGTATATGGAGAGAGGTTAATGCAGGAATCGTTAGAAGGCACGGGATATTTCAAAACTGGAGGAAGGATTATAAACTAGTGATAACAGGTAGAAAATACGGTATGGAAATTAATACAGAAAAATCCAAGAAGAAGAAAATTTGAACATAAGTATTGGAGGAAAGCTATTTCAACAAGTTTCACACTATAAATACCTTGGAAGCATCATAAAGACAGAACCAAAATGTACCGATGAAATCAGGACTAGGATAACAAAAGCAAAAGTCGCTTTCAGAAGAAAGAAACTCCTACTAACGGGAAATATAAAGCAGGATATCGGCAACAAATTGATATAACGCTATATATGGAGTATAGCTTTGTATGGGGCAGAAACACGGACGTTAAGGAAAAATGATATTAAATACTTGGAAAGCTTCGAAATGTGGACATGGAGAAGAATGCTGAAGATAAAATGGACAGATAGGGTGAAAAACGAGGAAGTACTACGAAGAATATGAGATAAGCGAATGATTATACATACTATCAAAAAGAGGAAGGCGAATTGGATTGGACATTACCTGAGGAGAGAGAGCATGATTAAAGAAGTGCCAGAAGGAAAACTGGATGGAAAAAGAGAAAGAGGTAGGCAAATGTTTCAGCTGATAGACAACTTGAAAGGGAAAGAGCATATGGAGAACCAAGTTTAACCATGTATTGCAATAATAAATTCGGAAGTCACCGAAAATAATTGTCTATTATGTGATGGAGCACATAAATTGTTTCTTTACTTACATGTATACTGACACGCACGTTAGAGCACTTTTCAAGCAGATTTCGCAATCCTAAGTCTATTCAATATCTCATGAGATATCAACGCAAACGTAAACACACAAAATTATAGACAACTGTTCACAAAGCTCAGAAATAGTACGATTTTACACGAATTGATAAACATGAAATTAAATTAATTCATATAAATAATAATAAACATGAAATTAAAAGCCGAAGAGGGTTTTTTATTGTTATAGTTATAATTTATGTACCGCAATTGGAATTTCTGAAATTTTGCTTTAAGTATTTCACAAACGACGTATATGCGAAGCGACACAACTTATAACGAAACATGTTCCTTAAAAGATTGGCGACGTAAAATGCGAAACAACGTATAGCGGGGTTTTACTGTAGTTGTATTTAGGTGAATTTGAGCGTTCCCAAGTCGTCAACAAAATAGAAAAAAAATTGTGCCTGCATTGATTTGTGATTTCCTCATACTTGCTCGTGAGTTACGCAGTGTAATTGTGTGCTGTGAATTGATGAAAGTGTGTTTTGGTGAAATATCTTCCCCTTTATATTAAAATATAAATTTTGATGTCACATATATTTTAAGATGTCTAAGTCACCTGAACTAAGCAGTGGTCAAAAACGTAAATTAAAACGAGGATGTGAACGTTCCTTTCAAAAGAATGCGAAATTTTTGTCAAGTATTTTTAAACAAGAAGTAGTCCGCCAGCGATCAGCTTTAGCGTGTCTTCGGGAGTACAACATCGCAGTGACACTAAAGATGTATGCAAGACTCTGGATAATGTCCAGTGTAGTGATGCAACTAGTTATTATTAAAGTAGCTCTAGTAGTAAGTATTCCTCGTGAAAAAGTTGATGTAATGGTAGAGAGTGAAGAATTTTCAGATCTTTTGATTTTGATGAATCGGTTTGCCAATATCCTTCGGACAGAGGAAAATTTTCTGAAAATATTGATTATCCCAAAATTAAAACATTATTTTGAGCTATGGATCCTGCAAACCGAACGGGGCTTTTCCGAAAGAAGGGAGAAACAATAGATCTTTCAGTGTAGATTATTAATATGAAACAACTCATACAGGACAAAAAATACCTAGAGATTAAATTTCTCTATTTAACTGCTAAAAATTGTGTTCAAATGGAAATTTTTTCTACGTGAGAACTTTAAAAATAAAAAATGTATTTTTTGATATATGTAATTGCCTTTAAAAGTGTAACTATGCTTTTTTCCAAGTTTTACTAATAAAATTAAAATAAGTAATATACTAAAGGATATGAAAAGAGCCTAATTTATACTGCAAGATTAACGTGTATTATTCCTACTTGTTATCCGTGGCGAGGGGCAGAATGATTCCGCTACGCCATTGGATAGCCCTTTATTCGACGAAGGATGCCATTCGATATCGACGTAAGAGTGACCCGCCATTTCGGAGGTAAAAATAACTTCTTACACAGAACATCCTACGTCAGGCTTCGCCTTTCTCTTTTCAAGTAAAAAAAATAAACTTTCAGCTAGGTCCTAATAATATATTCTACACGCAACCATTACATAAGATTATATAATGATTTAGCATTTGATTCCTTTTAGGTAAGCAGAGGAAAGACTATAAATCCTGTCACGCATGGAGAATGAACTTGAGATTAATACAGAAATAATAAACAGATAAAGTAAGGTTTCACGACGGAAGTAGAAATGGGAAAGAAAAAGAGCTCGATAGAGAGAAGACTCAATGAAAGCCTGTATCTCAAAAAATATCACCACAGGGTACGTGATTTCTACCTAAAAATATTCTTAAATGTATTGCAATGTATTTGACGTCCCGAGTTTAAAATGCTATAATTTTAGTTAAAAAGTAAAAAAAATGGAAAATCCTGTAATCGCGTCTTGTTACGCAGAGTTCAAGCAGAGGTATCATCAACAGAAAGAAGGTGATAAAGAGTTATATGTATTTAGTGTAGAATAATAGCATGTAAGTTAGAAAAAGTAGAAATATCTACATTTGGCAAGATCCAAAATAAACAACAATACGATATGGTTGGATTAATACCAAAGATAAAATAATGCAAATTATTTTAACCGAGTACCAAAAAGGAAAATTTTACTAATAACGTTTATTTTAGGCCCAAACATAATTTTGATAAGAAATTCAATTTTGAACCAAGTGGTCCCATAAATCAGGCCAAACCGAGCGGAAGTTTTCACAACTTTAATCTTTATCGATCCATTACAGCTCTCTAGGTCAGCAGTGAGTGCAACGTAGCGAAATGTATGTGAACAGCCATAAGATTCTAGGAACAAGAGAAAGATTAATTTCGCAAAAATGAAGTTATGTATTTTGAATTGGGCATTCTTAAGACTCCACATTGAGCTGGAGACTATTACATAAGAAAAATTTGAAACTTGTAAAAATTATGAGAAATGTTAATTTAAACAATAGTAAAAGGAGAATTTAATGGACTAACATTTCTAAACTCAATCTGAGATGGTGAAGTGAACGAAAGATCGATGAAATACTACTAAGAATTACTTTTTAAAAAACACGAAGATGATTGAAATTAATTTTTTGCAACTTTCCTACTCAAATTTAAAAAAAACGTTAAAAATTACAATAATACGTCACAAACAGTTTCCACACAAAGCAACCCTTACCCGTATTTTAGTTTAGCACTGAAAACAACCCACCATCATTTAAAAAAGGTTTGCTCTCTTATCGCGGAATCTTTCAGATCAGAAACGCCTCTGAATGGCGCGATTCAAAACGCCGAGTGATACACGCGACACTTTCTCATTCAGCTGCCTCTCACACACGCGCACACACGTCGCTTTATAATTCGAGTGCGAAGAGTGAGTGAGAGAGAGAGAGAGAGAGAGAGAGAGACGTTTAGCGACCTCGCTTCTGCCACGGCGCTGAAAGCAATACAAACGACAGAGGTTTTGCGATCTACCAGACGAGGGTTTTTCGGCACTCATATCGTAGCGCTGGAGGAAAAAATCTCGCAAAAATGCTTGAAAACGCCCTCAAATGGAAGATATATCTTAGTTTGAAGTTGCCGACGTCGGTATAAACTCTGGAGACAAGTTCCAAAGCGAGAATTTCAGATTCGACAAACGGCCACAAAAGTGCTAGAAAATATACGAAAATGACAACAGAATAGGTCCGTAGCTTTCAACTTTCTTTTCCTTCCATCTTGAATGGCACTGTAATTATTATATTTCAACCTTCAACGCTATATAGTTTTCAAAACATAATGTAACTAAAAACCAGATACCCTGTTCAATAACCACATTCAGTACGTTTAAATTTTTTTAAATTTTCACTCAATTCATGTCGTTACTACATTAAGAATAAAAAATCTAAAGATGCGTCTGCGTATTCGATATATCAGATCCCTAGCAAGGAGTCTCTCTTAAACATAATCTTTCATGTGTAATAATGAATTCTTATTTTTCTTAAATTTTTGTATTGTCAATATTTTAACTCATTTTATCCTTATTTCTTAAATTTTCTGTGGTTCCAAAGCACCACAAAATACGACTAAGAAACGATTATTTTCACTGCGCGAAATGTTGTTCGATCGCATCAGTGCTTGATGAAACAGGAAATTGAATTCGAGAAACGGATTTTGAAAAACACAATTTCGGTGGTATTTATTATAACGCAACGCAAAATGTGCAACAAGTCCACCGAGCAAATGCTAATGCTCAAATCACGCCAGATCAGACGTATGACCATCAATACCGTTTTTTATATTAAACATCATGGCGAGACTGAGTAATTCGCCAATAAATGTTTAAAAATAATAATAATGTCAACAGGAATAGACTGTATGTATAGTCATTCGTGTACAAATATAGCCAAACAATTTACTTTTAAAAATTTACAGTTTAATTTAAAATAATTCGGCCAAAGATTATGTATCAGTTGGCAGTTCAATTAATCATTTACTTAACAAAAATTCATCATCACAATAACCCCAACTTTACAATTAATTGTCAGTTTACTGAAAACTCGCAATTAATTGTGACTTAAGACTTGTTTGGACTAAGACTTAGATCTTAAATTCTAATTAAGTTGATAAGTTACTACAGATCTTACTCAACTTTCGTGCATACCGGTAAAAATAATGTAATTACTCTCAAAGCTTCGGTAGATAGAAATCTTCTACTTATGATAAGGATAACATATTTTTCAACGAGAACTATAATCACCGATTATCAGGTTGATAAAACGAGTCATATCTTCCCAAGTACATAAACACGTACCACTAAAATGCAACAAAAATAAAGTATCCTTGACATATAATTATCTGTGAAATGCAATGCATAGCTGTCAAGAAAATTCAGTATTCAATACTGGTAGGGGAGATTTATACAATGTTTAACATTCGGTAATACGGAATAACATTTATGTCACAGATAAACGTTAAAATAAAAGCAATCGCACATTTATATTTATTTAAGAGGTATAATTTCTGAACAAAATTTGAGGCTATGAAATCGTGTGCGATTCTGTCTCAATTTATTTACTATACAAAACACGTTTTTATTAATACCTCTAAAACATCGAATCGACCTTCTTCCTTTCCCGAAACAACTAAACCCTCACCTCGAAAAACCTCTGGATGGGATAAAAACATCCTCGCGAATGTCCCCTATGTGGCCAATTCTACTCGTCGACAAGTCTCGCCTGTACCGTTCAAAAGAGTATCGGGTGCGTATGTGCGCGTGTGAGCGAGAGAAAGAAAAAACAACGACCACGCTTGCCTCTTCCTCCTCCCCCAGGGCAAACAATTACACTCCAGGGCGTTGAAAAGACGCGAAGAAGAAAGTGTGGAAGAGAAAGGGTGAGAGAATGAGAGATAAGGCCGAGGGACCGGCCCTGGCAAAAGCCTCAGAAGAATGGGAAGAATCAGCTCGACGAAGCGTAAAACTCGGATGAGGGGGGGGGGGGGGGGAGGGGGAGACGCGTAGGGATGAAGGGCGAGGTGGAGGGGGCGTGGCAGAAAGAGAATAGGGGTTGGGGCTAGAGGTCGGGAAAAGGGCGGAAGAGTGGAATGGGGGAGAAAGACCACGCCACCCTCGAGGGGAGAAAACGGAGTCGTAGTAAAGGGGGAAGAGAGAGAGAAAGAGGTTCGTGACGTGAGTGTGCGTGGAGCTTTTTGGGAGGTTGGAGGCGGAAGAGAGAGAGGGGGGAAGGGGAGGAAGAGGGCGAAGGGGAAAGAGACTTCCCATCGATTTCCCTCTGGCGGCTGGATGAGGTAGCGCCACTGCCACGGTGGTGCGGCCTTAAGGTCACGGGTGTGCCGTGTGGTGGCGCGAGCTCCTACTGGTCCTCTTTTTAAAAAATAACAAAAATTCACCCTGCGCTGTAGGAAAAGGGAGATGGAGGAGAGATTTAAAAAATATGAATTGGGGCTAAGAATAAAAAAAAGTGCTTCCGCTACCTTGTTTTTTTTTTAGGGAAAAAACTTTGGATCGTGGAACCGAGCTTGGGCGTCCAGTTTTCATGTTTAAGGGCATTCCCGAGTGAAATTTTATTTTGTGGAACGGCCGTGTAATGTGAAGCGAGAACGATACACTGACGATTGTTTGAACAAGTAATAGCATTTTGTAACGATATAACCTACGTATTTTCTAAAAATCCTACGCGATAACAAAATAAAACTTGTTACAGCAGTATGTACCTTTATATAACGATAATATGGAGCTCTTACAAACCCTGTTAAGCCTGCTCCTTAATATATATTTTCTGTAAGGTTATCAAAGCGTCTCTTTCAATTTATATATACATGCACTAAATAAATTCAAGAAGGAATGTCGTATCTCATGAAAAACCCCACTGGAAACTCCTCAAAACAGCATACGAGCCGTAATGATAACTTAGAAATATTCACATTAAAGAAATTCTCTCCTCAAGTAAAGAAAAATAAGTATTTTCGGGAAAATAGGGCATTTTAAGTCGATACAATTTATTACTTTGCTAATATGTTTAAGGGAAGGGCCATTTTTAGAATAATAACTTATGAAAAATATTGTCACAGTTTATATAATTTTTTACGTTATGGTGGTTCTTCATCCCTCCAAACTTTATTACCGAAAATTGGAGTCGTACGAAAGCGGAAACATAAATACAGAGCGCACGAACGTAGCGAAGGGAACATTTCGAAGAAACAGAACTATACGTGGGCAATGCAGGAACTCATAAAAGATATATGAGCAGTGTGCACATAAATGCAGGAATTGTGAATAGAAGATGGCTGTCAATATATCGATTACGGACGGATATCGCAGGATGCCAGGGCGAAACAAATCGACACTCACTGACACAGTAAGCGCAAAAAAATTCTGAGGCATAAATTGCGATTCTATACTAACCATAATTTTACGGAGAACCACCTTTTCAAAAGGTAAAAAATAAAAATGACTCCAAGTCACATATTATTCAACAGATTCACGGAATTGAATATAACTGCATATTACATTAATATAAAAGTCACGAAAATACTAACGAGAAAAAATTCAGAAACTGAGGTTTGGAATACAATACTTATCCTTTACAACTGATGAACGACGAAAAACAAACAGCAAACTTAAGTGATCTAAGGTGCTCTAATAAAAGTAGTTTCAAATAACTTTTACAATATATTTCTAAGAACGATTTGAAAATAGATTTATTTCCTAGTTTGTCTATATTGAGGATTTCTCAAGCAACAAAAAATTCACCGCCACAACGGCGTAACAGCCATTTCGAATAATCTCGACAAACACGACAATCAAAATTTCGCATTATAAAGTATGACAAATACCATCAAAACCGCTCTTTCCACAACATAAAATACCAAAGGCGTCCCGCATAGACACAAACCATTTCGAAGAACATAAAAAGGAATCACCTGAGGCGACCAAGCGCAAAAAAAAAATCAAACTCGCATCGATTCCGACTGAATTTTCATGAAACCCTTTTTTTCGCTTCACGCCCCAGAAAAACGCCGTCTCAAAAAACGACCGAAAACATTTCTACGGAACAAGACGAGTCCTTTTCGAAAAGGAAATTACTTCCCCTCGGGAGTGACCGAATGGGCACTTCCAAACCGCAGTCGAGGTTATGGAGACATCCACGAAGAGGGAAGAAAAGGCCTTGTGACCTCCCTCCTCCTCTCCTTTTTGGTTGGTCATTCCTCTCGACCGTTCGGCCATTCAGTCCGCTCCGAGGGAGAACCTGAGAATGAGAGGGTCCTAACGGCAATCCTTTTCTACCTCCACCCACGACCGCAACAATCATTTGGTCGGCGCACATCTCCACGAAGTGATTCCGCAGCACGGTACGGCTTGACAAGATTGCGGGTCGGAATGTGTGTCTCACGGGTGGCATACGCGCGAGGGGTCCGACGGGTTAGGCAACTGTACGGGCAGAGGTGTACGTTAGGTTGCATACATATACGGCGATTACGTCCGAGGCCGGAGGGTAGCGGAGGAGTGACGCTTCCGGGAGGGTTTGATAGCGACGAATGTAATTATCGCGAGGGCCATTATCGGATAACACGGACGAATGGCTGCGTTCGGAGATTAAGCTTCGAGGATCGATCGGTGATTTTAAATCAATCACAATCAGATGGGATATTCATAGGATAAAAGGGAAAAGGTTTCGCGATAATGGTTTACTAATTACTCACGGGAACCACTTCCAAATACAAATTATTTATCGCGGAATTTTCCACGGTCCTATGTCTACTCAATTATGATAAATTAAGTATCACAAGGCTATCAAGTATGACGCATTATTTACAACGAAAAAGATGTCGAAAGCTACACAATACTAATTTTTGAACTTCTTCAGAGAAATTTTTAATGAACGAAATATGTCGAGATAACTGGTTTATTTACTAAATATTAATTATTGGAACAGCTACAGAGATACGATCAAATATGACACCAATCGTGTATGGTAGACTCCTTTATCCTAATTATAATCGTATAAATTTAAGCTGTATAGTTACTATTCTCATCTATTCCTTTCTCTCATTCCAAAACATTAGTATTTCAATAGTTACATAAGCGCAAGATGAACCATTGCTTTTGACTGACTGTGAGAATTAGTTCTGTTAATGCTACTACTTAACAAGCAAAATATTATGTAAAGGCCATAAACTTCCTAGCTTACTGCTAATATAAACTTCAAGTGAAACACACCGTTATATTTTTTTCTACAACTACGATTCAGAATATCTGATGCATAAAAAGAAAAAAATATTTTAGGAGAGGATATTAAACTGAAAAAATAATCTATAACGAAAGCATTTTTTGGTAATTATTATTTGGTATACCTGCAAAAATTCCGAGAATAGTCAGAAGCGGCCTCGTAACATGAAGAAAGCCATAAAAAACGAATATGAAAGCTGACATTTAAGCCCACGATACTAACCTTTCCAATTTGCCGAGACAGAACGTGGAACATGCATCTCTTAGATACGCCATATGTTAAGGTAAACTAGATCAATGACGCACTTCGTTCAAAAACGCCATATTGTTAGCAGTTTCGTCGGTAGAATTAATCGTGTATAGCGGGAGATAGAGAAAATAATTTCATTATTTGCTTAACTATTCCTTCGACCTAAACAATCTTCGATGGCTCTAAGCGAAATCGCTCTTCATTTTAATTTATATAGAAATTGACAAAATTCTTAATCGGTTACTACAAATTTGCTTACGCATTATATTCGCTTAAAATGCCCGGGGTTTGAAATAATGCCACGTTGAAAGGAACTTTGATTTCTGGAGAGTTTCATTTTTTTACAGAATCTTATAAATAAAATAGGCTTTCAAATTCGCTTTTGAAAATACACGTAAATGCATTGCATTACGCAATGCATGTGCGCAAAACATGATGGGGTCATCTAATTCGGCATTACCGGAGCTTCCGTCGTTCCCCACATTAACCGCTCTGCGCACAGGTTGAATTTAAAAATCGAATAAAAAACCTAAAGGAAAGATAAAACACAATGCCGTGGAGAGCTTTACGATTGGCAACGCAGAATGGGGAGCACGGAATTGGTCTACCTTAATAAGGCATAAGGACGCCCACAATAAAGTTCTATAAGATCACGCACTGCTGCCGCAATATGTTATCGCTTTAAACAAGTCTTCGAGCATCAAGCCACACCCATTTTTGGAACACAGATAGCATTAGGTAAATGATGACGACTGCTCAGCTGGGCCATTTAATCATATGCGATTTCAACAAAAATCTTCTGCGTAAATCAAAGGATCTTTGACAGAAATAAAACATTCGTTAAAATAAATAAGATTTGTTGATCGATTACACAAAGGAGTGATATTAAAAGCTATTTTTTTCAAAATATATAAATTTAACACCTTGCTGTGGTTATAAAATAAATCTAAGGAGTAGTGTTTTAATTTTAAAAACTTAAAGAGGGAAAACGGCAAACATTATTTTTAAGGAAAAAAATATAAAGGGAAATATATTACGTAGAAGATAGTTAAACCCTTTGCGCTTAATTCAAATGTAAAACAGGCACCCTATTCATAGAATCAATCCCTTGCAAATACGCCGAATTTATAAGGAGAAAGCAAGTAAAAACTTTCCTAAAATTTGAAGAAAGACGCCGATGCCTCCTTCCAGATTCCTTTTATATACGACGAAGGACCGAATAGATGTCAAATCGTCCAAATGAAAACGCTCACGTACGGGAGAATGTACCGATTCCAGCATTCAACGAATTTACGGTCTCAATTCCTCAGAAATATACGACCGAGAAAAGAACCTTCAATTGTTCCAAATAAATCACGCGATGAACGGACAGCGTGAGGAAGAAGAAAAAAATAAACCCTCAGCAGGGGAGAAGGAAGGAAAAAAGACGAAAGGGTGCCATATTCCGCCATGCCTAACAAGGGAGCAGGAAAACCGTTTTCCGGATCCGACCCTTCCCTTCTCCCTCTCCTCCTCTCCTCCTTCCCTCCTCACCCCCCTCCCTCTCGCACTCTGACCCCTTCTCGAAACCGATTTCCCAGCGCTTCGCAATGAATTGGGCGATTCCTCAGCAGAAACTTCGCCATTTCGAACCGGGAAGAGGAAGTCACCGCGACCTCTCTGATAAATGATTCATCGACCGCAGCGCGAGAAGTCTTCTCTTGCCAACGTACTGCGGACCCTAAAGACAGAAGAAGAAGAAGAGGATATACAGGAGTCGATAGAGGAGGGCATGTGGAAAGCGTGGGAGATAGAACCAGACCTCTACAACCCTCCACCTCCATTCAATAATGGATCCCACGCCGAGATGTCTGAGTCGAACCCCTTCCTCTCACCTCCTCGCCCTTTCCAAACCATTGGCTCCTCACTACGCCCCGACCCTAAGGAGAACCCTGCGGCAAGACTGGATGATGAACCCTCACTTTCCGAGTCTTTCGCCCCTTATCCTCGGTAGCATTTCTGAGAACGAGTCATCGGGCTCCGTCGCCATGGTAGCCAATGGGTGCATTCCCTTGGGAACGATCCTCCCTCGTGCTCCCTTTTCCCCCCTACTCCTCTCTTCCCCTAGGGCCGAAACCACTCAGCCCATAGGGCTTATTTGAGGGATGCGTTACTGAATATGGCACGCCCCATTAAGTGATGCAGGCCGTAGGTTATGGAGAGAACGCATGGAATTCTGCATCGTTATAAGAGAGGAGCTACGATATATTTGCCAGTGGGTGAAAGGATAATAATATTAACAAAAAGCAGAGGAAAAGCGTCGATAAAATTTACAATTAAGCAAATTTGGCAAATTTAGTCACAGACCAACAACATGGTAGATTTGAATACGATATTATAATGTTGGATAGATTATACTGCGTAAGAAATGTACAAAAATTGTGATAAAATCGTGTTAAAACAGCATTTTATATGTTCGTGACTATTATTACTTTCTGGAACATTCGATTATGTGGATTTTATATTAATTTTTTACGTTTTAGTGCACATAAAAGTTGGTGTCATTAATTTTTATTTTATTTTAACGTAATACTTAATTCACGCCTACCCGTCATATTTTACTGGCAATTACGTTAGTTAAATGATAAAAAACATTAAACAATGATTTAAAACTTAGTCGCAAAACTTCAACGTTTCTGCGGTGATATTAAAAGCAGTTTTTGATAACGAAAATAGAGAAATTACATATAATTTAACTTATAAACTTAGAAAAAAAGATTACTTTTAAGAAAAATTTCAAGCCTAATTTGACCTACTACACATGGACAAATTAGCAAAACTGCTTATAAGAAAAGGCATTAAAAGTGGATTCGGAGAAGAGGGTCAACAATTTCGGATAAAAAACGACCCAATGAAAATCCAATTTTTATACATTTTTTCGTAAAAATAACTGGCGAATATAAAAATAATAAAGGCGAAAGACTCGTTTAGCGTTTGTGAAGCGACTCTATAAAAACGTCGACGGGAAGAGGGATGGAAATATCCCGCTTACTTCCTGGAGAGTGAGGAAGGGGGCGAGAGAAAGAGAGAGAGAGAGAAAGGGCTCTTATCCTATCCGGCGTTTTTCTACTTAATGAGTCCCATCGCTTTTCCGCTCCACTTCATCCGACCGAAGAAAGACAACATAGCCTAAAATCCAGAGAGAGAGCGCTTGGGGAAAATCCGCTGGATCGCGCAAAAGAGAGAGAGAGAGAGGAGAGAGAGAGGAGAGAGAGAGAGAGAGGAGAGAGAGAGGGAGAGAGGAGAGACAGGGAGAGAGGAGAGAGAGAGAGGAGAGAGAGAGGAGAGAGAGAGAGGAGAGAGAGAGAGGAGAGAGAGAGGAGAGAGAGAGAGAGGAGAGAGAGAGAGAGAGAGGAGAGAGAGAGAAAGAGAGAGAGATAGCGAAACAGAATTAGATAAAAAAATAAAATAAAAACGAAAAGAGCGTCGGCGTGGACTCTTACGACGAAAAACAAAATGACAGAAGAAAAAGAAAAACGCCAAATAAAATCTGTTGCGCAAAAGAGGCTCGCTACGGGACACTGCTTACACAATTAAAAGGCGGAAGGTGGAGCAGGTCCTGCTGCTGGAGTTCCCGAAATCTTCCTCCCCCCCCACGCACAAATTACACCCAACCCCTGACGCACGTGGGGGAGGAGCCTCACCGCCACACACCCACCGAAAACCCGCACCACGCGTCGCACGCACACGAAAAACAACAAGGGTCTACGAGGGTGGCTTTGATAGGGGGAGGGGCGAAAAACAAGAGAAGCGACGCTGTCCGCCATGAAACAAACAAACGAAGAACGTGGGACTAAACGCTTTACGAGTGTATGGAGGAGGAGGCACGGGTGGAATGCGAGATAAAGGGAGGAATCAAAAAGAGAGAGGGAGTGGGATGGAAGGTTAGGGAAGTGAGAGAGAGAGAGATGGAGAAATAGAGGCGAGTTTGAAGAGAGAGAGAGTTTGTTAAGACGAGTGTTGATGAGAGAAAGAGGAAAGGGAGAAAAGGAGATACAGTCGACGGCAGAGCTTCAAAGAGGGCGGAGAAAGGAAGCAGTGAGTGATAAAATAGAGCGGGAAATGAATCAACACTCTCTTGAGCGTCATTCGCACACGCTTGGAGTCCCGGGAGTTGTAAATCGAGAGCCGCGAGAAAGAGAGAGAAAAAAGGGAGACGCAACCTTGATTTTTTTTCGTTAACTTACGTTGGGCGAAAGTGGAGTTAAGTGAAGGCACACGAGCGACTCCGAAAAAAAGGATTAAATGATCCGAGATTAAAACCAGCTCTTCTGGTTTATACTTATGTCAACGCGTTTACTCTCGCTGACAACCGAAAGAGGCCACGGACGAAATTCCTCATATTTATAAATGCATCCATCAACGATTGAAATTACGATGTTTCTTTCTTCTTCTTCACTGAGAATTTTGGAGTGACAATAAATTCTTTCTAAAAGTATTAATACAAAATGGCAATTCATGTACATTTAAAAAAATTTTCAATAGCGATATAAATGTAAAATTTTCGCGAACTAACAGTAAAGGCGCAATAAATTAATGATTAACATCAAAAATGACTTTCTTAGCGAGATACTGCCTTGGAATTTAATGAAAAATCCAATCAGAAATGCCCATAAAATCCATACTTGATTTTCACTCTATGGGAATTAAAATATGCGCTTATTTTAGGAAAGCCTTGATATGTCTAAAAATCAAAGGTTAATAATTTAACTTAAGAAAAGTTATAAAGAAACACTAGCACTTGTTTCAAGCGATATGTCCTTCGGCATTTAAAAAATAAAACATGAGACTATTAAATAATAAAAAAATAATATATCGAGATGAGTCTGGAATTGAGAGGCTAAGCACAAATAAGATATACCTTGGAAATTGAATTTCCTTATGAAAGAGCCAACGTATTGCCGAAAACTATTAGTATAATTGAATAAGTTACACAATTTCGCGAATGAGAGTGAATATAGAAGTGCTTTACAGGTTGATACAATAAAAAACTCTCGATCTTAACATTGTCAATATAAAAATATCGCGTTTTAATAATTAGCTAAAGAAGAATAGAAAAAGATTAAATCACTCATTTAATACACATTTCAAGGGCTATAAAGCAATCTAGCATTATAAAACTTTGATGCAAGACGTTAGATGTACCATCAATCTATCAAAATTTTCTACTTTTCCGTAGTTGCTCGGTTCATCTCCACAAAAGTCTTCCCTTCATCATCTAGAAATGTTTCCATCCTTTCAAACTGACTAGTCTTTATTCCCTTGATTCCACTTGCTTGTTTCAAGGCATCCCTTTCCTCGATAACCTCCTCCGACGTTCCCTTCTCTTTCGAAACGCTCTAACTCATTCCTTCCCTCAGCTTTCAATCACGTCGATTAAACTTCTTCCTTCCTTGAAACACTCCATGTTTTCCTTTATGTTTTCAACTCCGCCGAACTTATTTCAGCTAAAGTACACCACGCCCACATCTGGACACTTCTAATTTCGTGCCTATTAAACCCAAGGTGGTTTAAAGGAAAAGATTGTTTCCGTGAACAAAAATGACTTTTTATTTTAATAAGAACCGTACACAATCCTCTTTAAGTGACAGCTGCTGACTTTTTATGAACCGAGCAATAACAGCAACTCGGCGAAAACCTTCTTTCTTCCGTGCCCTACCGGGGCACCGCCCTTTTTCCTCTCAACGCCCGTATGATTTGCAAAAAACAACAGTTTTCACCCAAAACCTATAACTCTTTCCCTTTATGCAACGTACACTGAAACGAGACTGCGACAAAAATACCAAAAGCGGAGTCATATTTCCCCGCCCTAACGCCTTCACAAACGCGTGCGAATGCACGCCACACACTTCACGGCGGTAAAACGAAGGGGAGAAAAAGGAAATTAAAAAAAAACACTGCGAACCGACCCGCGTGAAATATTCACTCCCATTTCTTTCTCTCTCAAAATCTCCGCATTACGAATGGCGGAGGAGCATTAGCGTGTTCCTTTTCCATCTGATGGCGTCACGCGACGACCTCCTCTCCCCTCTTCTTTCTCGTCGCTTTTCAAGAACCCGCTACTGACGGCGTGCGAGTAACGACGGAGGAATTCTTCACCCCGTTGTTTGGCCTACATACCGGCAAAACACGCGCCCTTCAAACGTCCCTGCGCCGGGAATCAGAGAGCTCCTACCCCTGGCCTAACAACCCCACGTCGCTCTTTCCCTCCCTACTGCAGAGAGGAAAGCCTTAGAAGAAGGAAAAAATATATAATAAGGAAAAACACAGAGATCTTTTCTCTTCCACCGAGCAGACATCAAGACTAGCCGCCTAATCCCAGATGATCCGAAGGGCTGCGTAGCTCACCCGCTACGTGCCAAGTCTTACCCGGTGCCAAGACAACGTTTTGGAGGTTGCACACCTTATCTTCAAAAAGGTTTTCACGGGAAAAAATATGACGTGTATGTTGGATTTATAGTTTATGGCTCACTGGAGAGCCATTAGAGAAGGAAAGAGTTAGTAGGGATACTAGGCCCGAAAAAAAAGATGAAACCGATGGGGCCTCCTCTGCGCTCCGGAGAGCGGATCCTCGACCCGAACGATGCGCTGTTTTACGGCTCTTGTTTTTCTTTCGTGGATAATCTTGACTAAAAATAATATTCCCCGAATTAAAATCGAGAATTAACAGCTGCTTAATGCCAAAACGCGTTTACGTCACTTAAATTTTACTTTCATATATCCATTACTTTGTTCAGAATTTCGACTCGAGTTAAAATTTTAACGTTTTACGAAGTCTCCGCTTTGATCTCAAAGGCGTACAAACTTCACTTTATAACCTGAGCCTACAAAGAAAATCCATCAGCCGGTAAATTTTCACCGCACGCGCCAAACATTCTTGCTGTAATTCAAATATGTACGCATCCAATTGGACATTTTGCCATTTCTGGAAGTGAAATGGAAAGTGACAGTGACGAATTCAAAGATAAGCTAAATTTTCTATGAAGATGACCTATACGGCAATATCAATGAAAATTATGAGTGACAAACACGTAGGACGCAGTTAAAATATAAGATAATCCTTTCTTCCTTTACTTCCTAAAAACCAGATACTGAGCAACCTCGACTATTACAGACAATTACTGGATTTTACATTTACAAACTTGCTTACGAGAAAATTATAAGTAATAATTAAACAATGACTGAGTAAATGAGATTGATATTTCGACGAAAAATATTGGCAAATTACTCTTCACATAAAAGCTTGATTATAATTATTCGGAATTAAATTTACCCAAGAATTCCTTTGTGAGCGACTCAACTGCTACATTCCTTTGTTCCTAAACTGCGAAAATATTTCGATCGAGCGAATAATTTATTAGGGCGTTGAAAGTCTACCTCCATTTAATTGCGTCACGTCCCTTTGTTGGAAGCGCAGTTTTCGAACAAATATTGCGATTTAAGAAATCTAGCTCCGTTCAGTTTCCTCTTTTGTAATTCGGCGAAATCGGCGAAACTATAAGTTTAAAATGATGACATACACTCCTAACGAATTTTTAACGCGATAATAGGATATTTTCCTTGAACTATGGACAAATTTTCGTTCTTCAGTAGAAGAAAAAACTAAATTAGAAATTTTGGTCTCCTTTCGTTCGTATAAACGAATTTCACTCTGCTCAACGCATATATCCATTCGTTTCGGTGTAATAATAGATCCGAAAAAAACCTTAAATTGATGTTAATAGGAGTAACCGAAGGTTATTCCATTAAATCATCCGAGATTCCTTTGTGCGAGCGGGATTCGTGCAGAGGCAATCCCAATCCTAAGGACGCGCTGGCATAAATCGTTATATATTTCACGGGGAAATAGATTTTTTTGGGGAGTTCTAAAGTGCGACTTTGTGCATTGAATCCGAATTTTATGAGCTTTTGGGAATGGTCAGATGGATGGTCACGGTTTGTGGTCCAATAAAAGGATTTGACTCCAAGTTCGCGCAGAAAGTATTCCGGCAAGAAATGGCTTTAAGCGTCGAAAAAATTCCCCGGCGTCCAATAAAAATATCAAGAGGCGGTTTCGCCGTAAGAACACGAGAGGAAGAAAAAAACTAAAAATCGCTGGCGCGACGCTTTTCCATTGGTTTAAAAGGAAAATTTTCAGTGTGTCCTTCAAACTCAAGTCCAGATGTATTACTTTGTGATAAATGTTTTCCACGTCCACGCTTTCCCTTAAGTACAAACAATTATTTCCTTAGATATAAAACTCGGGGTAAACAGCTTAATGATAGCGCCACAAAATGAAACGGTAAATTACTATCCAGATAACGTTTATTTCGGTCTTCTTAAAAGTACAAGGCCGTACTGTTCGAGCGATTCTTAAATATGAAGTAATAAAAAGAAATTATACACAATTCGGCAAGATAACATCAATGGTTCCTATTTTTTAATTATAAAAATCCTAGCGTTTAGGATGAAAATCGCTTATTTTATTTTCGCGACTCCCCTTCGGGCATTTTGGTAAAGAATGCACTTTTTCTTTCCTGGCAAGTCGCCGCATGACACCAGTATGTCGCGACACAGTTAAGTGTTGGATTAGAGAGTTTATGACGAGAGAGAGGGAGAAAAAATTCGAAAGTTTCAATATCCTCGACCTCCTCACACAACGGCGAAGAAGGACGAGAAAGTTGGATGCTTGAATATTACGCTTCCTGAAGCAAGTCAAGAAAATCGCGTAACAAAAAAACTGAAAGGAATACAAATCAAAAGGATTGACAGGCTTTACATATTAATCCTTTCTACCATGAAAAACATTCACATCAACACGCAGGCATGCGAACGAGCATAGCAGAAACCCCTTTCGCATTCACTTTACCTACCACTGGCTTATAATTAAACCTACGTACTTAAACATACGTGACATACAATGACTTTTAAATATTAGCTGACAATGACAAAATTTGCAGAAAAAGTACTAAGGAATTACGCTATACTTTGAGCAGGTAAGTTCAGAAAATCAAAAATACGCCTCTACAAATACTTCAATTCCAATTATTCCTGTAACACAAGCTTCACACTTGAATTCGATACAAACGAAATTCTTCGAAAAAAAATTAAGGCAAAAGTCTCCTTCCATTTCCTTTGGGATTTTCCAGTCCTTGGGGGAAATTGGTCGACGGAAAAGGCTAAAAAAAATACAACGCCCCTCTCCCCCGCGGCGGGCGGAAATTAACGGACGTTAAACTAAAAACGAAAAGCGAAGGGCGACAGATGATCGAAAACGATAAAAAGAACGGTCCCGCTGGTTAATTTTCATATATCTCGGCAGAAACACAAACACTTGACTCATGAACCATAAATCGCCATAGTAAACACTTTTCGAAATAACGCTCGTAAACGAGAATTTATTCTCGCGTATGATTTTTTCTATTTTTTCAGGAGATAGTCATCCCTTTTCGTTTCCAATCCGTCGATGCAAAAAACGCTTCGCTAAAGCGGGGACGATTTTACGTTTACAGCCGAGCGTAAAAATATTAATTACGCGCTTGATGGAGTAAGAACAACCCTCTATTCAGCCCAGGCGACATGGCATTTTAAAAATATTCCTGCTAAATAAGTCGCAATGCTTCCTTAACATTACGCGTTAAATATAAATATTTAACTAATAAACCGTTGCACGCAAAAAATAGATGATGTTCGGAAAATACTATCCTAACAAATCATTTCAAAGGTTATATTGCACAAAAAAATTGGAAATTTCTTCCATCGAGCAAGAAATAAATAAATACAGGGTCGTCACTGACAACTAAATTAAAAGTTTTCTCATGACAAAAAAAACGATCTCTCGCTACACCCTGAAAATACATCTTATTAGTTATTTTTGACGAACCGAAGAGATCAGGCCTTCATTAAAAGTCGATTTGAATTCTGAGAACATGACGTTCTTTCAAAGGAAATTTACAGAACTCGATATAGAGATGTGCGAATAGAAATAACAATATTACTCCTTAAATACGAAAAAAAACGTCAGTTGAGCATAAATTAATATTTTACGGGATATCTAAACAAAGAATTGTACTCATATTAAGCGGTAAACAACAACCTTCGATAAAATAAAACGTACGTGCGTTTCTACCAACAAAAAATGACAAAACTAACGGCAGAGAGAAACTAACCCGACAGATATTCTCAACCATCACCGCAATCACATTTTTACAAACGTTACCTCGGCGATCGCTCTTTCAGAATATAAAGACCCTTTTCAAGAATTCTTACGAAAGAGGGAAAACAATGAGAAGGCGACACGTTGTGCAACCCTCCTCACCACTGCAGAGCTGGAGCAGAATGGGAACGGCACTGCGGAATTCTTTAAGTCATCTCAGCGACTACCTACTCCATCTCTCGACAGCTTCCTTCTCTCCTCTCGCCCTTCCTCACTCTCTCTCTCTCTTTTCCTCCCTCTCTCTCCCGCCCACTCGCGCCCGCTAACGCCTTCATGCGGGCACGTACACGTACACACAGGGATGGCTCATTTTAGTAGGCTTACGAAATTCCCTTTTGTCGCGTGCGTTAAGAACGCGGGACACTGGATAATTAAGGGCTCCGAAATAGAATGGCCGCGCGTTCGAAGGTATCGACCCCGAAGGTGACTCCCACTCGAGGATGAGAGATGAGAGCCAATAATGACATTTCGATCAAATCCATTTCTTGATGAATTAACCGAGCGTAACATCGATGAAGCGTGAGGTGGTAGGAAGTTCCGGTAATTCTGCGCGGAAAGTAAAGTTTTCGATAATCAACACGAAGTTACGAATACATAATAAATGAGGTTTTATTTCTTGCTAAACAGAAGGGTGGGGCCTCCTAAGCTAACTCGAGTAACCTAACATCAAAAGTGACATATATAGTATATCGTTCAAAGCATCTAATAGCCTAAATGACAGCGTTCTCATCGGAAATTTTGACGTACTCCAACCATCAAATCGTATGAAAACTAATTATTTTTCAAAGACGTCAATTCAGAAAAGATTGCTTCTAAAATAACAAAAAAATGACGAGTTAAAGCAAAATCCTCGTAATGAAAGTCTTATGCATATTATAAAAAAAATAAAAATGCGCCAGTAACATTTTTAAATACGCTGCTCTCCAGGTAATAACGGACTTCTGACACACCAACTAGTGTGAGCAAAAAACGCTACAGATTATGGAAATAACGCGATATTAAAAACTCCAAGACTCCGGTATGTAAAATCCTCTAAATTTTCCGTTTAAACAAATTAAAAACTAAATAAGATGTAGCAATTACCGAGTCTTGGGAGTTTTTCTCTGGAACAGAAAAATATTGCGTCTCAACGTACCGACAGGAAAAGCGTGGATTTGAAGACCAAAACATGATACATACCTGAAAAGAGAAAAAACAAACAATTAAACATTCACACTCAAGATTTTTCAAAAATTATTAATTCCGTCATAAAATCGTTTTAATCCCCATTACTTCGGAGATTTAAATGACAGCATGACCAGAATAATTTTATCTCATGTTTTTATCATGCAGCAGTAAAGATACCCAAGCATTGACTGTACAAACAAAAAATCCGCTTCATTTTTATGCACGCGACAATCAATTTAGCAGTCTAGGACTAACTATACTATTTGCTTGGCACGTATATTACCACCAAGGTGATCTCTGAGTAAACGCACCTTACTCCTTAAACCGTAAACGCCGGCTTCTCAAACGTTTCATTCTTTTCCGCTTCGAACGCAAACTCCGAATATCCTCGCTGAAGTTTCATTCGCACTTCGTTAACTCGTCGCAGTTGAACAGTAATCCGCGAGAGGTCTTGTTTAAAAAAAAAACATACACGACTCTCATCCCAGAATTCCCAATGGGACACTAAATTAAACGCATCCTAAACGACTCCCTATTACAGGGTGGGAAAAAATTGCTTCTTTTTCCGGTCGACGCAAAACAGAATCGGTATCCAGGTGGGAGAAGCGAAGTGGAGAGGGTGGGGGGGGGGGCATCAGACCTCTCGTTGGATAGAAATTTGGTATCCGCCATTTACTCTCGCCCATTAACAAATTGGATTAAATAAAACTCCGAAAAAACTACAATCTACCTCTGCACGCTGCGGCGTACGCGGAAAAGATTATGCGGGGGAAAGAGGGCCGCAGAGATAGAGACGAGATCCAAAAAAATCGAGCGTCGGTACGCAAAAACAAACAAACGGAATCGGAATTAAATTTAAAATACGTACGGTCGCGGGCAATACGTAAAAAATATATTTATTTCCCGGATCGTTTTAAAGCACTCCGCGACCCAAGTTTTATAGTAGACATTACACATCACATATCCTGGCGTGATATACTTCTATCGCCATAAAAGGGATTTCAAAAACCATAAATTGTAATGGAAACCCTATTTGGCAAAAGAATATTTTTTAGAAGGGAACTTTTTCTACATAGGATTGTAACTTCGTTGAAAATCAACCGTTTAACATTATATTTTTAATATTCTTCTGTCGCCATAAAAATACATTTCAACCATTATGAATTGGGGTGTATATCCTATTAGGTAAAATATTTTTTAGAAGGAGATATTTTTACAAATGAACATAACTTCAATGAAAATCGATCGTTTGACGTTTTATAATAAATTTAATGAAATTGTAAACAGCAATTCACGGCTTTTTATAATAAGCAGATCAGTAATGATAAAGACCAGCATATATCGTCATGCCACGGATCAGATTCAAACACCCAACCCTAACAAAGGAATGCAAACACACCACCCGCCCCTTATCCAATCCAGACAAAAGAATTCATCTTTATCATTTTAATCAAGTTTAATGTTTACAAATAAGTTAAAACGTTTTAACGATATAACCGTTCGATATATCGATAAATAAAACGAAAGGCGCTGTGGCACATACATTTATCGACGTTTTACGCCAATTTCTACTCGATCTAGATGGAGGGAATGAGAAATGGACAGGAAATGGCCGAATGTGACGGGATTCGGAAGAAGAATAATAAAAGGAAGGACTGAAACAAGTGCCACAGATTTTTATCCCCAAAAATGAGGCATTTAAATTTTAAATTCCCGTTGGAAATAAAGAACAACGCCAGGAAATTACGATAGTATACGGGTCCGATGCGTGACAGGAATTCTATAAATATAATCTAAACATATTGAGATTTTAAGTATTTTCTACTCCGACCTCCAGGAAATGTTAGATAACTAACGATTTTCGATAAATAAAAATCTCTGAACTCTAGATTCCAGGATAGGCTATAACTCACAGCACGCAGTAAGCGCACATGCATAAAAAAATATTCCGTTGTGGAACGACATAAAATTAAATAGCCAAAAATTTCCATAGAAAAACGTTAAAACGGACAATCCTATGTTCAAAATGTTAACCGAAGTCCCAAATAATCCAACCGGCATCTGCAGGAAAAAACGAACGGGATGGATTTAACTCGTACAACTCCGATTTATTTTTACTTTCGACGGTACCACAAACTCCAACTCATCCGCGAACGACCCTCGTCAGATCCCGAAGCCTCAGATACGCACATAACCCGGCCGTGGGATTGGCTCGCATGTGGTAAAGCGATAAAAACTCCAAGGACGTGAGGGCCGATGGAACTTTTCCGTCGGACGCACCCTCGCACCGACATTAGTGGAGTCCGTAAACCTAGAGACGGTGCTTTTAAGCCTCCTCTTCTCCTCCCCCCTTCGCACTAATATCCGCCATTTTCTTTACACCGTGCAGCGGCCCGCGACCTCGTTCGACCTTCTCCCTCCGTCCGCGACCACTTCCTAAAGTCGAAACTTAAGTGGGCCGAAGAGATCAAACCGACATGGAGTGAAGATGAGTCCGGGGCAAAGGAAGGAAGGAAGGCAGCTGGGTTTGTGCAAGGGAGTCTAAAATTGGATTCCTTGAGTAATGAGGGGTGTTGGCGCGAGAGATGACAGGGAAGGGAGGAGAGGTGGAAGGAGTGGGAGAGGGAAGAGAGAAGGGGGGAAGAGAAAGGAGGGGAGGGAGGAGGGAGAGGATGGGAATGAGGGAGGGCGTGAGGAAAGGGATGTAGATTGAAGGGGAAGGAGGAGAGAGAGGAGGAAGAGAGGGGAGGGAGAGTGGGAGAGACGGGTAGAGAGAAAGGGGAGTGAGAAAGGAGATGGAGAGAAAGTAGGGGTGGAGAGGAGGGGAGAAATGAGGAAGAGAGTGAATGGAGATAGTGGAGAGTGGAAATATAATGGAGAGAAGGGAAGAAACTGGATCAACGTAAAGGATAGGGTGGATGGAGAGGAAGGAGTGAGAAAGGAATGGATGAAGGCAGGGCCGGCCCGAGGTCCGGGCGGCTGCCCGGGGCGCTTAATTGTTGGGGGCGCTATCCCGATCATCTAGCTGTGCATTATTTTCAAGTGGATAATTATTGGACACCAATTTAAATCGTGAAACAGGCCAGAGTCACGACGAAATTCCTTTTATTTATTCATTATCAATAATTTTTCGGAGGGTTGAATAAATTAACCTATACTCTGTAAATATCTCGACAAGCATTTACGGAGGGGGGGGGGGGGGGGGGGGGGGGGGGGCGGTGGAGTGCTATCTCGCCCAGGGCGCCAAAATTCTTCGGGGCGGCCCTGGATGAAGGGAGAGAGGAGAAAGTCAATAGGGATAAAATAGGGCAAGAACAGAGAAAGTAAGAACATAGGGATAGAGCGTAAGGAGAGACAGGAATGAGAAAGGAGAGAGATGCAGAAAGAGGGTGACTAAGGGAGCGAAAGGTACAGAGAGGTGCCGAATTGTCAGGGACTAAGGACCTCTCTTTGTCCTAGTTTCCACGGGGCGTGACGAAGAGAAGAGGCGGAGTGAGGCCGAAAACGGAGGAGAAGCAACGGGAGTAAAAGACATCGAAGAGAAGGCCCTGGGGGCCCGGAGAAGACAATCAAAGGAGAATAAGTATTTAATCCGGCGAAACGAGCTATGGGACAAAACAACAGACCCGTCCCCGTTTTCATTTCATTGACTTGGGAGTCCTAAAATTCCAAGTGTTGAGATTTCTACGCAAAGTAATCAAATAGCAAGTGTTAGCAATGTAAAAGTTATATTTTAAGACACGATTGCGCAATTAAGGCTATGTCAAAATAATATCGGGAGAAAAATCATTACAGTAGGAAATGTTCTACAGATAATTAGCGGCGTAGGAATAGCGAGAATAACAGCACTCGCGCTCAAAGCCATATTCCGTATAGTTACGCCGATGTAGCTACCCTTTATATACGAAATGTGATACATTAATTTGCGGTGTAGAGGTTGGCAAAGCACTTCAAAGTTCCGAAGCAGGACGCAGTCGGTTTAAAATTCCTTTTTCAGAAAATCTGGCGTGTTTCTCTCTCTCTTTCTCCAGCCATGTGGCTAGTTATACGGTCAGAAAAACTGTAGGAAACTAACAAAAGTGCCTCACATTCAAAAATACTAAAAAAAAACTTTGTCGTATTATCCAGGAGAATCTTGATATGTGGCTTAAATTCGTCCGAAAAGTGACTTGGAACACAAACTTTTTCATATTTTTCTCAACTTCTTTTTTGAGGCAATAAGAACCTAAGACAACTTAAGATGGCGTCCAAAAACGATATTTTCAAACCAAAATCGATATCGAAGACGAAAACGAGATCGCAAAAACATCTGAAAATTGGATAAAAATATTAGACGGTAAACAGCATATGTTTCCGGGGAGAAAAAGAAACACGATACGCTAGATATTCCATCTGTTATTATACATTCTCGTTTCAGCATGACGACATACAGAGTAATATGATTCAGGTACATTTTATCTTTCCGAATACGTTATCTACGCACCAGTGACTGACCTCGAAATGCGTCCAAACGCATTAAACCCGCTAAGCACTCGACCGAACCGGTCTGACAAAGTCGGGATGCAAAACTCGAGACAGAGAGAAACAAGCATTTTCCAAAGCAATGCCATAAATCCAACAAGACCACGGGAAGAATCCTCTAGAGCAGTGGTGCGCAAACTTTTCAGGCACCCCCCCCCCCCCCTCCCCATTTCAATCGGAAAAATTCATTGACATAACATACAAAAAATAATCTCACATTAGCTCCATAACACGACATAACTGGAGTTTTAGTATACGCAAGGGAAGAAAATTTAACACTTCAGAACAAATGACGCACTGGGGTCTTTGCTCATTCTTAACCAAAGTCCACGAAAATCCAAATATGATAAATTTTTCTTGGTATTTTCTTATTTTACGATTTGGAGATGCGTTTTCTTCACTTGTACAAATAGTTGTCTCGTCAGATACTTCTTTTTCACGTACCTTCTGCATTTTATTTGTAGCAGCATATTCATCAGATGAGCACATAGCAGCACCACGACTTCCTTCACCACCCTTACTAATCCACTTATCCATAATCAGGGGAAAATAATAATATTAGAGTAAATCTACCAAGCGATTGAAGAATACGAACAAATGAAAGTACACTGACTTCTTCTCATGAAAGAATCTTTGTGACTTAGGCCGAACCTTCCCTAGGCATTCTATCGGCCTAAGGCTCATTAAGCCGACAAGCATTTTTACATTTAATGGCGAAAGGGTTACGGGTTTTTAGGTGTAACATCCAAGTTCCTGGAACGTAGCCTCATTTTTACCATTATACCAATACCACGCGGAACGCGGAATCGCCGTGCGCGGCCATTGGTCGGAACGTAACCCCCGCGTTCGGCGGGGGTCAACTGTACTTGGTTGTGAAGCTCTACAAAGAATCTATAAATGCCAGAGCGTAACACTGTTACATTGAGTTAGATTGACCTGCCAGTTTATCATCGGTCCCGAATACATTCATGTAAAATCAGGTATCCTGGGCCAGGCCGGGTAAACTCGCGTCCCTCTTTAGAAAAATCGGTACAACATACAATGTACAAACTTTCTCATATACTAATGCATCGTTTAGTTATCTTTAGAAAATGAAAATCGTATGAGCCTGTTTTTAGAAAATCCAGTTTTTGTTAAAGTTGCCCAAGAATAAACTAGCCTTATATTCATTCATCGAGAAAAATGAAATACATAGTGTTGTTGTAAGTGTATACTCAAGTAACTGTACGAAATTTGATCAAAATCGTTAGAGCCGTTTTTGAGAAAATCGAATTATTGTTAAAATTGCCTATAATAAACTAGCCTTATATTCATTTTTTGGTAAATATGAACTATATAGTATTATTGAAGACGTAAACTCAAGTAACTGTACGAAATTTGATCGAAATCATTAGAGCCGTTTTTGAGAAAATCGGAATGTTGTTAAAAATGCGTAGAATAAAGTACTCTTAATTGTTGAGCAATGTCAACCATTTCTTCACAGCCTCTACTATGTATGATAAAATGCCTAAGTACGAGATTTAATTCATTTTCGCTCTGCCGTTTAGGCTGTAGAGCCAGTAACAGACAGGCGTCAGTGCGAAAACCACTTTTTCGGATTCAGCGACACCTAAAACGTATAGGGGAGACCGGGGCTAGTTGTCACAATTTTTAGTTAACATTTTTTAGTGGTTCACACACAACTCCTGAAACTTTTCTTTTAATACCTTTTAATACGTTGTTATTTTACACATAACATGTTTAAGCCTCAAAACGTAAATAATTGTTTATGCAATATTTTTAATACCCTTTTTCGATCATTACACTTGTGACAATGTGCCCCGTAGGCGGGGCATGTTGTCACAGTTTATGGGGCAAGTTGTCACATGTTATTTAAATTGACATTTGAAACCAGGTTTGGGGGAAAAAAGAAAAAGTACACTATGAATTTTACAATAATTTCTATTTGTAAACAAATGAGTAAAACAGAGGTTACACATAAATATATCATGTTATTAATATTAAGAATTTTCGACTAGTAAAAATAATAATAATAATAATAAACTGAAATAAAATTAAAAATATCACATCACTAAGTCTATTTTAACTGTCAAGTTAAACGGCGGGACACTGTTTCTTGTAGCAGAGACAGCTACAGCTAGAGTGACCAAAGTCCCTCTTTCTGCTTATGTCAGGGATCCCACTTTTTTGAAATCCCTGCGAGCGATCACACGGTTTGGGCGTTGCACAGTTGTGATGCCTGTTTCGTCCATATTGTAAATTTCAGAAGGTTGAAACTTTGGCGATCCATTAAAACAGTTAAGTTTTTGAAAAAAGCTCGACATTCATTTTGTTAAAGCTAGTTGCTCTTGAAAGACTGGTGGCTTGTGGTGTTCTGATAGCAAGGTCACTGTGCCTCTTTAAGAAGCGTGAAAGCCAATCAGGTCCTTTTCTTTCCATGACTCAGGAAATTTCTTCCCTAAGGCCTTTGCATAGCTGTATGCAAGTTGGCGCACTTCCTTACGTGTCAGCCCAAAGTAAATGTCGCTTGACTGTTTCAAATATGAAACCAAAAGTTCTTCATCTTGGTCTGCGAAAACTTTCCGAACGGCCTTATAACCCATCCTAACTGAGCACTGCCCCTCATTTAACTCTGAATCAGTGACCCGTTGGCAAAACCTTGCTAGTGTCCTGTAGTGAACATCAAATTCTTGTGCAGCCTTTCTTAATGGCAGAGGGTTGTCAGCCCGCTTCACCGCCTTTGCAGCAGACAGAAGTGCTTCTGTCGGTATCTTGAGGAAAGCTGTCACAGTGACAACTTGCCCCGGAATAATTGTGACAACCTGCCCCGCGCCTATTTATTATTGTTTTTTGGATTTTATTAAGTTATAAAGAAACCTAGAATAAATTTAAACTAGACTAACGTATAGCTAACGTATTAGACATTACTATAAAACCACTGAAACATACCTTTTAATTAATCATGAAGGCCAAGAAGCGAAAGTTGAAGAGCGAAAAAATTTACTTCCAACAACACTAAACAAAGAATCTTCAACTGAAGACGCAGTTTTTTTCACAATTAGCCCACACTGGGCATGGCGGGAGTGGGGGGTCCTAAAAATAGAATACAGCCCTCACATACCACTTTCCAGTTACACTGTTGCCAGATCTAACATTGTGACAACTTACCCCTTGTGACAACTAGCCCCGGTCTCCCCTATTTCCGTAAAAATCTCGAGGTAGAATTTTTTTCCGATAACAATACTAGCTCAATATACTTACTTCCTATATGAGAAAGTAAAAATCGGTACAACATACATTGTACTAACTTTCTCATATACTAATGCGTCGTTTAGTTATATTTTGAAAAATATGAACTATGTAGAATTGTGATAAACATCAACTTAAATAACTATACGAAATTTGATGAAAATTGTATGAGCCTTTTTTTAGAAAATCCAATTCTTGTTCAAGTTGCCCAAGAATAAACTAGCCTTACATTCATTCTTTGATAAATATGAAATATGTAGTATTATTGCAGACATACTCAAGTAACGGTACGAAATTTTATGAAAATCGTTCGAGCCGTTTTTGAGAAAATCAAATTATTGTTAAAGTTGCGTAGAATAAACTTCCCTTAATTACTGAGCAACGTCAACCATTTCTTCATATACTCTGCTCTGTATGATTAAATGCCTAAGTACGAGATTTCATTCATTTTCGCTCTACCGTTTAAGCTCCAGCGCCAATAACAGACAGACGGCATTGCGAAAATCACTTTTTAGGACTCAGCCACACCTAAAAGGTATATTTCCGTCAAAATCTCGAGGTAAAACTTTTTCACGATTACAATACTTCCTCACTACATCATATGAGAAAGTAAAAAGGAACCGATTCGCGTCCCCCGTCAAATCGTACCGCGCTAGAGAAAAGGCAATGACGAAGAGGCCTTTCAGAGCGATTTCCCGACGTAGAGGCGAAAAGAATGCAGCGGAGGGCTGAAACGCGAGTCATCCACAAGGAAAATGGTAATACGCGATCCCTCCGACGTCCGATCAACTGGATGTCGAATAGCTAGAATTTCGATTAAATAGAATTTGAAAGTTTTTTATGTTTTAAGACGTAAGTAAGGTATTGTAATGTATTTTACTAGTCCTATAACTAATAAAAGCCTCACTCGTTAGAAAAGTACTACTTCACTTGTAAGACTACCTTGTACGATAACATTAAATTATATATCTTGGTGTTTTATTTGCTTACTCAAAATTTTCATTTGTATGAACTATGGTACGTGCAAATAGCAATAATGATCAAGCGGTGCATCCGATTAAGAGGAATATGCTCTAGTCCTCGGCAAACTGGGAGTTTACTCTTACCTATCAGAAACCCACGTAAGACGATTTCGGAACAAGGGCACGCGGTAACATGCTCACGCGAAAAATAAAATCCGCATGAACTCACGGCGAAATATAATAAACGAGCAAAAACCTTTACAGTGAGCCAATAAGAACGAATAATCCAATTGCAAACCGTTCGAAGCCATACTCTTTTGAAAGCGTTTGAGTACGGCTCCTCCACAGAAATCACGCAACAACGGTGAGTTTTAATCCAAGTCGGCTAGGCGCACGCAAATTTCGTCGCCTCTTTACTCTTCGTGCCGGCAAAGCCGAGGAAAAAGGTGAACAAAAAAATGAAAGGGACGATAATTCCGAAGAAAAAAATTGGTACAACATACATTGTACAAATTTTCTCATATACTAATGCGTCGTTTAGTTATCTTTTGAAAAATGTGAACTATGTAGAATCGTTATAAACATCAACTTAAATAACTATATGAAATTGGATGGAAATCGTACGAGCCGTTTTTTAGGAAATCCAATTCTTGTTAAAGTTGTCCAAGAATAAACTAGCCTTATATTCATTCATCGAGAAAAATGATATATGTAGCATTATTGAAGAAGAAAACTCAAGTAACTGTACGAAATTTGATCGAAATCATTAGAGCCGTTTTTGAGAAAAGCAAATGGTTGTTAAAAATGCGTAGAATAAACTTCCCTTAACCATTGAGCAATGTCAACCATTTCTTCATAGCTTCTACTATGTATGATAAAATGCCTAAGTACGAGATTTCATTCCTTTTCGATCCACCGTTTAGGCTCTACAGCAGGGGTGGGCAAATCACGACCCGAGGGTCGTATGCGGCCCTCGAGAGCATTCCATGAAAATACCTATGCAACCCATAAAAGATTCTTTTTTCGCTGTTTGCAAACAACGCGTCAGGCATTTGCGAACCAATGAGTTAGAGAAGTAAAGGAAGAATGTTGATCTCATCAAATTTCGGTCAAGGGGAGATGATTATCGCTTCGAAGAACCTCCGTTTAGATAGGGGCCAAGGAACAGAAAAAAGTATCGATTCGAAAATCACACCATATGACGCCACCTCCAGTTGCTCCCTGTCCGTCATCGAGTTTAAAAACCCCCGGCGTAAGAATACGGAACCTTCCAAAAAATTAAATCAAAACACTGAGGGCTACAGAAAAAAATCGGTACAACATACATTGTACAAATGCGTCGTTTAGTTATCTTTAGAAAATGAAAATCGTATGAGCCTGTTTTTAGAAAATCCAATTTTTGTTAAAGTTGCCCAAGAATAAACTAGTCTTATATTCATTCATTGAGAAAAATGAAATACGTAGTGTTATTGTAAGTGTATACTCAAGTAACTGTACGAAATTTGATCAAAATCGTTAGAGCTGTTTTTGAGAAAATCGAATTATTGTTAAAGTTGCCTAGAGTAAACTAGCCTTATATTCATTTTTTTGAGGAATATGAACTATGCAGTATTATTGAAGACGTAAACTCAAGTAACTGTATGAAATTTGATCGAAATCATCAGAGCCGTTTTTGAGAATCAAATTGTTGTTAAAAAATGCGTAGAATAAACTACTCTTAATTATTGAGCAATGTCAACCATTTCTATGTATACTCTGCTCAGTATGATAAAATGCCTAAGTACGAGATTTTATTCATTTTCGCTCTACCGTCTAGGTTCCAGAGCCAGTAACAGACAGACCGACAGACAGACGGCATTGCAAAAACCACTTTTTCGGATTCAGCGACACCTAAAACGTATACTTTCTCGATACCCTGTATGAGAAAGTAAAAATGGAAAGACGAAATAAAAATTATTGGGCCATTCGGATTGCTACACAATGATCGGAATGGAAAAGAAATGGAGATGAAATACGTTCCAAACCCGTTCTACTTTTTTTTACGGAGCCAAAAATACTCCCGTCCCAAACGAATCTTCCGAATACTATCCTAAACGTAGCGACATATTTCACTCACGAGAACAATAGACCATCGACGAAATGATTATGCGGTTAAGGACCGAGGGCTAAACAAAGGTCGCATTTTCACCCATTAACAGTATTATTACATTTTCATGGGCGATTTCGAGAAAGAATTTAAGCTTTCATTTGAAGAAGAGGGTTCTAGGAAAAAGTTCCTTCTATATATCGGCGTACATATTTAATTTACGCTAAAAATCAAAGTTTATACAGAGTTGCACCACACAATGAAAATGAGCTACAAACACACTTTAAATATTATTTAAAAATTAATTTTACAGATATTAATATGCATATTAATGAAAAAATTATTACTGAGAGCAGAGAATCTAAACAAATTCCCCCAGTGATACCTCTTTATAACACAAGTAGCGACTTCGCCTTGCTTAATAAGAGACAACGTACTCTGTGCACATACACAAAAGAATTTATTCATAGAGTAAATTTTCATGGACCACAATGCGAAACGATACAATAAAAATGACTGCGAGAAAAAGTCCTCGTGCCAACTTTTAACATCCGCTTTTAATTAACTTAATATCAATGTTCAAAGCGTTATGATACGGTTTTGAATACACAAATTAACATTTTATAATATAATAGCCCAGGTCTGTTGGTTGGTTGCTCACGCTATTCCATAGGCCGTGCCTCTTGTAGCGAATTATGGTATTAACTCGAGAAAGAATCGAGATAGATTATCGAAATTTGGCAGGAATGCTCGATTAACATACTTTAAGGTAATGACGAAAATAAATCTCGAAAAAAGTCCTGGATTCGACTCCAAGGAAGACATTTTCATTTTCCGTAAGGTGACACGTAAAATCTACTTTACGACGTGCAAGCTTTCATTCTTTTTTCGATTAAAATTAGAAGGAATTAACCTACGATCTTCGGATCTGAACCATTTTGAGGAAAAAATTACGTTTCTTATTCTGTTCAACTTTTACCGCCAACAGTTCTAAACAGCTCATGTTAAACGTTTATTTTACATATTTTGTGGAAATCTTGCCATTTTAACGGGATGCTGCCTTGCCCACCAATTCCATTGTTGGACCTCTATATCATATTATTAATAATTCAATCCTTAAGGGTATAAACGTGCTTTGAATTTTTAATACGAGAGAGGGGAGGAGGGCGGGGAGAGGGAGAGAAAGAGAGGCAATTATTTTAAGTTCAACTAACGATAGCCCGTCAACAATAGAATATTCACTAGAAATATTGTATATGACAAAATATTTCATATGTAAAAGTGTGATATTAATTATTTTAAATGAAAATAATAATAATCCATCTATCTATCTATAATTCTTCCGTTGATATTTCAACGGGCATTACACTAGTAACCTTATAAGCGTGAAAAAGTTTATATAACTGCACAGAAAAGCTTAGAGTGACAAGATAGCAATGATTACGCAACGCCAGGTTATATTTTTCGGAGTGAAAAATACACATATGAATTAGAGCTAAAATAAAAAGGCTGAAAAATTAACGGAAAAACCGAAATGAATGCGAAATGAAAAAATTAACAGTCTCCTCATTCCTCTTTAATAAGTCTCCGGTCAGACACAGCCGTGACCCACATACCGAGAAAAATTCCTTTTCCGAGAGAACGAACCCGGAACACGCCAAAGCAGAGGTGGAAAATATGGACACTTCGTCCCATCTGAGTTAACATGGAAAATTTGGCGCATGGCCTCAATTAACAAACCAAATTTATCAGTAAAGCGTAGTTAAAAACATGTTAACCATTAAGCCTTCGCATATAACGGCAAGAAACGCTGGAAAGAGACTTTCTGCGCAACGTTATAATTGGCCTTGGCCTTATAAGGGAATGGTATGACGATCGTACCATAATTATGACATTTTCGCATAAGGCGGGTCAGACTGGTAGGCAGTGTGCCTGCTTTCTAACCCAAAGGTCGCGGGTTCGAATCCCGCTTCGGGCATGGATGTTGTGATTCGCCTTGGGGCTTTTCCCCTACCTGCAGACAAGCCTTTGGCTTTGCGGGGAAGGCATCATTTAAAAAAATATTAAAAAACGGTTAAATCTCCCATTAAAACTTTCCGTTCGCTTTCTATCTCAATTGGCTCTAATTTAAATACGAGTTATCACATTGATCGGTATCGGATTGTGACTCTAAATGGGGAAACCGAGATAATGAGCTATAAATATACTTAACAATACTTTGGTAACTAAACAAAGCTTGTATTGCGTGATGAAAAGTAAATATTCCGCAAACAGACCCGGATAGCAATTTAATTTCGCGCGCTTCTATTCTAATTTTTTACGATCACAAAAACGCAGATTAACCCATAAAGTAACCCACAAAAAACCTTTCGTGCATGTAACATCAATGCTATTTTTAAAACCGGTAGGATTTCATCGACGATACCACACTGCAATATTTAAGAATTAATGCCCTTTACTCCCGTATATCGACCTTCGCGGAGTGGTTTAAATTTACGGGACAACTTTGGGAAATGAGTCCAGTTAAGGGATTTAAAAAAAACAGAGAAAGTGAAATTTTCAAAATCCGAAAATCATCCCCACAGAATTTGAAAGCCTTAACCCGGATTACGCATTAAAAGGGAGGAGAGGGGAGCGATGACTGAAGGAAAGAGACACATATTCCGAAGAATCCTCCGTGTGGTATCAGATCCTGACCGGTCTTGAACGCGCAAGCGAATCAACGATTAAAAATTTAAATTAAAAAAATCCAATCATTTTCTACTCCTCTCGCTGGCATCGCCGATTCAACCGCCCTCTTCCAATCCTTCCACCTCATTAATGACCATTTTTAAACCATAGTTAGTTATCTATTTCCAAAAGAAACCAACGCATCGCACTACCCAACCTCCCGAAAGATGGAGAAAATGAGAGAAATGCAGGAAAAAAGATCGAAGACCTTAATGCGGTCTATTGATCACCGCGCTATCTCGTTTTTTGTGAAAAATAAGAAAAAGGTTAGGTAAAAGAAGGTAATGTGAGGTAAATGAAGGAGAATGGAGCGGAAAGTAGAGAGGTATGGGAGAGGTCTGCACACAAGGGACTTGAGATTGGAGCCGGAAGAGGGAGGGAGGGAAGGAGGGAGGAATCTAGGGAGGAGGTCTGATGGAGGTCGAGCGATGAGGTGACCCCCAGAGGGAGGGAGAGGAGAATAAAAAAGGAGGAATAAGACCGGTCGAGCACGAGAAGTAAGGGGAGAGAGAGAGAGGGAGTGAAGGGGAAGGAGTGAAGAGGAGGGAGGGAGGGGGAGGGAGAGACCGGAACATATCTCAGCACACGCGCCGAAAGAGAAAGAGAGGGTTAAGAGAAAAGAGGGAGAGAGAGAGAGAGATAAGGGATGGGAAAAGTGGAGGTAGGAGATAAGATTCGAAACAGAGGGTTGGGTATAATGGAGCAATCAGTGCTGGGAGAGAAAGATAGAGAATAAGATGGATTAGGTCCGCAGAGTGGAAAGGGAAGACAAAAGAATGGGAACGGGGTCGTGGGGATATTGGAATCGGACGAAATAGAGAAGAGAAGAAGAAGAAATAAGGAGACGGGAGAAGAGAGGAGGATTATAAAATAATTGCACGGAGATGGAAGAAGGGGATATACAAAAGGTCAAGGTGGATGAAGGTGGCGATCGGCATAAAACCGCGAGCCGCTTCCAACGTTCGCATTCATTCCGGACAGAATGTAATGAACTTGAAAAAAAAAAACTTTCCTATCGCGAGTGCGACGTAGAAAAAAAAACCACCGCCTCATATTCGTATGCCCATCACCGCGTTATAAAAGCACTCAGGCCAATTGCGATGAACGCGGCAACGATGACAAATACGTAGAAGTACAGCCATTACAAGGGTAGAAATATGGCTGAAAACGATACGGGAAAAATCTAATAACAGGGTGAAGAAAACGATGAGTTCCTGTGCCTCACTCAACTACACATTGCGCTTGAAATCCCGCCCCTGAGAGACCTATAACGGGATTAGTTCCATGGACATGATATATATATATATATATAAAACTGAAAATAAATAATACGTTAACATGTATAATAACAGATATGCGATACAACTGTTTCCGGAAATAAAAAACATTTGAAAGTATAAGTAGGTTAGAACGCCATCCAACCTTACAAGGCCGTCGAAACCGCCATGATGAAACATTACAAACGACAGAATGGCGGAAACAAAAGAATGAGAAGGCGAAACACACGACACCGAGATGAAAGGAAGGCGGACAAAGAGAGAGAGAGAGAGGAAACCGAAAAGAAAAATAAACAAAAATAAAAAAAATGACGGGCAGAAATGAAAGAAAAGAAAATGAGGAAATAAGAGAAGTGTGAGAATGAAAGAAATGAAAAGGGAGACAGAATTGGATGGAGGAAGGAAAGAGAGAGGGAAGGAGAGAATGGGTATATTGCTCCCGAGAGGGCATCTCGAGCATGTCCCCCCGACAACGTGAGCGAAGACTGGTAAACGGATGGAAAAAAAAGTAAATAAAAAAAATGAGAGGGGAGCGAGGAGGAGGAGGAAGCCAGGCAAAAAGGAGCGAGTTTAAAGGATGAGTCCCACTTCGGGAAAATGCAGGGCGTTGCTGGGATAATGCAATAATGTAAAGAAGGAGGAGGGACAAACAGATGCGCACGGGTCGTGGTTTGAAGGAGACACGGAGGAAATTCCCAACCGAGTCGGTGAAACACGTACGAGTTGATTTCCTACTACGAATGTGGTGCGACATTTTGAACAATGATAGAAACACAAAAGTTAGGACTAGTAAACCGATGGTGATGTAAAGCCACGAAACCCGAGTCCTAGTCGTGAATGAATGAAACCATTTTGAAATGCAGATGTTATTCCCCTTTATATTTCTTTTAATTATGGAATACCAAAAAGCCTTAGCTCGTATTAACATTTGGGGCCCCTAGGCGTTAAGTCATATTTTGGGCCCCTTACATCTCGGTTACTAGAAGATACGATCAACACAGTAATACCCCCGCTATACGTCGGAGATGCGTTCCTGAAAAATGAGATAACGAAACAACGTATAGCGAAACAAATATTCCCATAAGAACTATGATAAAAGTTAGGGGTTACGTTCCTGGCGGATATTTTGTGACACATTTGTTTCCCAAATAATACATATCAATACAGTACATTGGACATACTACGTTACCACTATGTGTTTACCACTCATTGCTAACAGGGTTTAATATACATTTTATAGTAACGAGTAACTAATTGCAATAATAAATTCGGAAATCATCGAAAATAATTGTCTGTAGTGTGATGGAGCACAAAAATTATTTTACTTACACGTACACTGATACGCACTTTAGAGTACTTTTCAAGCAGATTTCGCAATCCAAAGTATCTCATGAGATATCAACGCAAACGTAAACACACAAAATGTTAGACACAACTGTTCACAAAGCTCTCTTATAGCTGTCTGTCGCTCAGAAATAGGTTTTTGCACATCGTCACTAAAATTGGGAGTCTCTTTTATCCCCTGTGTATCTTGTGAACAACCTAACCCATCGTGATCTCTCAAATGTTTATTCTGAGTATGATTTTACACGTATTGATAAACATGAAATTAAATTAATTCATATAAATAATAATAAACATGAAATTAAAAGCCGACTAGAGGGTTCTTATTGTTATTGGAATTTCTGAAATTTTGCTTTTAGTATTTCACAAATGACGTATATGCGAAGCGACACAACTTATAACGAAACATGTTCCTTAATTGATTGCCGACGTATATGCGAAACAACGTATAGCGGGGAAACGTATAGCGGGGATTTACTGTACTTGATTTCTTTTCTCCTGAAATATAATGATTCTCTAATAATTGCCACTGTGTATCACAATATAGCACGCGTTTCTACGAGAAATTCTCGTTTTACATTTTATTCAATTTTCAAAAATAATTTTATATCCCGAAACTCCTTCCGTTAAATCATCCCCTCCTGCCACGAAGTTAAGACCTTTCTGTGCAGTTTAAATAAAAAAACTGTCATTTTGTAAGTCTTAACCCAAATGCTTAACACGCTAGCTCAAAATTGCAGTACACGTCACACCACCGCGTTTTAAAGACCGAACAGGCTCGTTATGGCTTGTTCAGCCCGGCGTTCCTGTTTTTATCATTAAAGTTGATGCTGAATATAAAAAGCCGCCGAGGCGCATCTTGCAAAACGACACGTTGACAAAACATTCTTGTGCGACACTATGGCGTCGATCCATTGTACTTTTTAGAGCACCGAACATTTCCTTTTACGACAGCGTCGGAAAGTATTTCAGATGATAAAATCGAACAAGAGGAAGTTTTAAGTTAACAATGTCATAGAAATCATTTTCCTTTTTCCCTTCATTGAAGATAGCTCTCTTGAAAAACGTGTACGAACCTTCTATTTTAAAAAAACGAGAAAACAACGCATTACTGGCACTGACATTTGATGACAACACATTAGCATTACACCGAATTCAATCGAGAACGCAAAAAAATCATCCGAGGCCCGTTTTAAGACAAGAGAATTACGCGAACGAGAAACGGGAGTCCGGGAATAATAAGAAAGACGGAAGTGTAGGGGCTAGGGAAACGGGGTTATTGGGGAAGAAAAGGAGGGAGAAAAAAGTGTCTCGGGGCAAACGAGGATCTGGAGTGGAAGAGAAAGAAAAGAATATGGTGAAGACGTCTGAAACGGTTGGAAAAATGGATGCCGCCAAGAGTTTGGATATGAAGATTCGAGGGTTATAATGGCGAACGGAAGACCTACTTATAGATGTTCGGAGCAAATCGACAGAGATTTGAAGAAGAAAAAAGATAATTTGGAGGCCGAGTGAAAGAGGAATATGCAAGATAAGATGGAAGCTGACATCGACCTGACCTCAGAAAGGAGAAGAGTCGAAGAGGAAGGCGATGATTCGACACTTCTTTTTAAGACTGCGCAGTAAGAGTGAGAAAGAGAGAGAGACGAGCTGACGACAAATACAAATGGGTTAGTCTCCCAACGTCGTCCTAATATCATCGAATGTTTCTTAAAAACTACGGGACAATACGAAAAAGTCCAAGGAAATTCCAACATCTCCAGTCAATATATCCTGGCTACAGAATGTGCCGAATAAACATCCGTCGAATTTTCGTTAGGTTAAACGTTTTCCATATTTTTTTTCCGCATTCAAGTTGATTTTATTCGAAACGGATTATTTTTTTAATGCAATTTATCTGTAGAACTAGAAACACGCATATCGAGTGAACTCATCCGCAATATCTTTTAGAATATAGGTATTCGGATTCAGCAAAATAGAGATACTTTGTTTGACACAGCTGGAAAAATACCCTAAAATTCCAATCTCGGAAACCATAGTTTCATCGAATTCCTTATTAATTAAAGAGAGCCAAGTTTGCACAAAGTTTTGTCTAATTTTCTGTTAAACATGAGGAAAATCGAGTGTTGAGCCAAAATCCATTGAAATTATGATATATCGGATAATACTTTATTAGACTAAGCCGATCGCATCATATCGATTACATTATGATGAAAATAACATCTTCAGAACATAGAAATGTATATTTTTATAATTACCATCTAGGATCAAGTCCATTTCTCTTAGAATGGTTTGAGGAGGAGAAAGCAATATAAAGCAATTTCCACCAAGTGACGGACGCCCGCCGAATATGGGTCGCATTCTAACTGGGACCTGAAATGTGTTTCCATCGTTCCTTTTTATTGGGCGAAACAGAGCAGAATATCAATGACAGGCGACCATTACGCCTCTGAGAATCGATGTTTGTGTCACCTTCTCTACAAAAGCAATACCGAATTCAGCCAGTGATGCGGAACAAATCACTTTTGGAACATCTCTGAAAGCTTATTTCAGACTTTTAACATTTGGATGTGGTCATTTTTCATTTCGTACGAAACATATGCAGTCAAATCTTATTCAATAGCACGTTCATTTGTTTAAAACGTCTCTGTGCGATTAAGTACGAGATGGAGTCATTTTGGCAATGAATTAACACGTAATACACAGGTATAACTCAGGTACAGGGCTGAAAATATATCTAATTATTTCATCTTTTGATAAAAGAGTACCTTTTCGGTTAAAAATAGGAAAATAGGTATAAAATTTGGTCGGATGGTTGCGAGAAGAAATAATAAATTAAATATAGAATATAATAAATAATTCAAATATTAACATATTTATCACAAATGGTAGCCTATGGCATAATATTTAGCGCAAAAAATATCCCGCAACGTGGACAGTGTTATCGCACGAAACCGACCAAATTCACAAAATACGATCCGCCACGAGTCACGACCCCTATAAATCCAAAAGACACGCCCAAACCGGAAATTAAAAAATTCAACTTTTCCTTCTCTCCCAAAAAAAAAACGTAATTGTCCTCCACATTTAAAAAAATCCGTCGGACATAACGGGTGGAAACGAGCGAATTAACCCCGGTTAACGCCTCGGTTAAAATCTCCCCACGGACCGTGATCCTTGAAACTCAACCCACAAAGAGGAGCAATTCATCACAAATGGCCTTTTATTCATCCCGCCGTTTTACGCCTAATCCCCGAACCTCGCCATCGCCGAGATTTGCCCGGCATATGTTATGCAGAGAGAGAGAGAGAAAGAGGGAGAGAGGAGGTGAGGGGTATTTAGTAACCAGATGAAAGCGACGACCAACACAACCCGGAGAGAAAGATAAAACGACCCTCCGCGTTCTTCCCACCGAAAGAGGTTCACCCCGCATTCGTCCTGAATGCCGAGTGCCTCCCTCCACCTCCCCTTTCTCTCTCACCGCTACTTATAAGGCACCGGCTTACACATACACACACATGCGCCGCGACCGACATGCTTTCTCGGAAGTTAGAAGCTAGAGACTTTAAAGGTGCATGTTTCTTCTTCTCACGCTCCTACCTTCCTAGCGCCTCGACAGGATCGGAGGTGAAGAGGAAAATGGTCGGAACGAACGAAACTCCCAGAAACAGAGGCAGATATAGGTGGATCAATAAGGTAAAACCTCCACCTAACAAACCTCTATATATCGTAAACCTACGCATTTCGTAACATCGCTTTCGTACCGATCCGGATTAGTATTATTACATGGGAAAGTCCTGTTTGTTTCGTAAACTCCGTATTTTCGAAAACGAACAAATATATTATCGGTGATATGACACTTTTGCATAAAATTTCCTCCATAAGTCGAGTTTATCATCCTTACCTCGTCCTAAAGCTATTTAAAAGGGATTTTCATACGGTGCATGTATAAACCTTGCCTAACTGTATCTATGTGTACTCTTGGACAATTCAAAATGGGGTGGAAGCTAGCATGAATGAGGAATTGTGAGAAGCACCAGTGAATTCAAGGCTTCAAGACGAGTGGAAAGCTAGACATTTCTAAGTGTTCACGAACCAACACACAAAGTCGAACGTCCATAACTCGAATTTTCCATAACTCGAAGTGAATTTATTTACAGGGCAAACTCTTTTGATGTTGATGTTGTTTTTCTTCTATAACTCGGATTTTCTGTAAGTCGAATATTTTTTTGTTTCCCTTGAAGTTGAAGTGAAAGATGAATTCATGAGTAAAGAATGTTTTAACGTCCTTTTCTGTAATAATTCAGAAGGGAGTAAAAAATTGCAGGTTCTTATTGACTGAAAAATTCAGAGCTGCAAACCACTTCAAAATTTGGAGGTAGTTCGGTTCGCGGTTCGCTTCTACATTTTTGGAAGTGGTTCGGTTCATGGTTCGGTTCAGACGGGAATTATGACAAGTGGTTCGGTTCGGTTCAACTAAATTAATCATTTGAAATACTATCCAGAAATAATTTATCCAATATATACATTACACATTCAGTATTAATCTGTAAGTAAATCAATCAGCAGTCATTATTGTTTTAAATGAAAGAAGAATTTATTTAAAGAAAGGAAAAATTTATATTTAAAAAATTTATATTACAATCCCATCATCATCCTATATATTATGCGCGTAGTGAAGCTGCGTCCGTCAGTGCGTATGAAGCCTCGCGTAATTATACCGGAGTATTTCTCGAGAACCGTTCGTCGTAAAGATATGTGGTAAACGGCGTTTTGTTTCAACTGACTATGAGGTCCCTGGAAAAATATTTTCTTTTGCTAAAGTGTTCCGGGTTCGAATCCAGGAGACAATTATATATTCCCATAAGTTTACACGGGATTTTCGACTTTTCAGAGTGCAAGGTTTTTTTCCTTCGTTCATTAAAATACGTAAATATGGACCGATTTTCTTCTTTTTTGTATTATTCGACGGGTAAAGCTTTATATTATTCTTGCAATGTTTACACGTTACGCGGGCGAATATTTCAGAAATACGCATTCTTTTTCGAAATTTTTCAGATTTTTCGTACTCATTCCGGGCGTTGCCAAGGAGACTCTCATTGTTGCCTCCGATTCATTTAAGGCCAATTAAACCTTCAAATAGACGAAAGAAAAGCATTATTGTTATTTTCTCTTCATTGATAATCTAAATAAACGCTTGCATTGACGTCGCCTTTATAGTAGGTCCTGTAAGAAGTTAAAAGCAGTCGTTGAAACAAAGAAGATCTAACCTAGGGCGGAACTATTTAGATTATTTGCAAGCGTAGCTGCAACGGGCTGCTAGTCTTCATTTATTTATATTAAAAAGATGGTATTTTTTATCCTAACGTGATTTTTATGTGGATAACAATAGGATCAGGGAGGAAAGAGTTAGGCACTCTTTCCTTTGAAGTAAACCCGCTGGTTTTTCCAATGGAAATTCCTGGTCTTTTCGTTGGTCCGTACTTTGTGGATTGAGATCGAACCGAAACCGAACCACTTTTGCAAAAAATTACTGTTCGGTTTTCGGTTCATTGAAAAATTAATCGGTGGTTTCGGTTCGGTTCGCGGTTCAGCAAAATGGCTGCGGTTCGGTTCGCAGCTCTGGAAAAATTAAAAAAACAACTGCTTCAAAAATATTTTTTATTCTCGTACGTATAGAATTAAAAAATAAATCGTAGATCACATCATTTGCATTTAACGAGTGGTTATTGACACTTTGTTCAAAAATGGGTGTGTCTAAAAGAAAAACCATTTTATTCCTTGACCTATGCACTGCTCAAATGACAAGGCATCAAATCAAGAAATTGAAAATAGTGTATTTCCAACCAAATTGTACTAGTAAATTACAACCACTGATTCAAGAGATAATTTCTCAAGTTAAGCGGATATATAGACATCAGCCTAATGCTCTACCTATTAAGGAATATAGCATATCAAAGGTGAAATGGAAATCAGTAGAATATACAACAATTTCTAAATATTTTGCAGAGGCTGTGTTTACCAAGAAAATTAAGGTGAACATGGTGAATTTTTAGGTGATGAGTCTGCGGAATGGGCTGAAATAAATGAAAAAATGCATGTTTGCAACAGCTGATACTGCTTTGATTATGTGCTTCAGCAAAGGCACTCCAGGATCAAGTGGCGATTAAAGATAAGGAAGTATGAATGGGAGAAGAGGAGATTGCAGACGGTGAAAGTTGTTATGCCACGACACTAAAAAGCTGAGGTTCAAAAGACACTAACTACGCTAGAAAGATTTTTTACACATATGAATGACTATGAAGCTATACATATACTTTTAATAAAGCAATAAAAATTGTTTCCAAAGAATTCAAATGATGGATTAAAAACCAATACCAGCTACTTTGACAATAAATAAATAAATTAGTGGTAAATTTTAATTGTGATTTTTGTGATAATATACTTGTAGTACAAATTCAAGTCTGACAATATCAATGATTTATTATCTTCTTGTTGCTTTCTATTATAATTTGAACTAATATCAATAAATTTAACCTGATAACTCTCCCAATTTAACATATTGAACTTTTACTATATAATATGGATACGCGTCTTTATCATGGTAGAAGTGGGACTAAAGATTCCGTTCTTATCTTAAACCTAAAGTAGACATTTAAAATAAACTTGCTTTTAAACATAAACGTGAAAAAACACGAGTAATTTATATTACAAAATAAGTTACCGCAGGAAAATAGCCTCGAAAAGAAAAGTTTTGTGAAAAACTTGCGTATCTTTTAAGTTAAAAAAAGAATTAACGAGCTCGCCTTATCGCTTGAACCCAATTGATATGTTAGGCAGATCCATAGATTGTAGATTGGAGAATAAACAAATTAGAAAGAACTTGATAGATCATCAGGACAGACAGGCCTGATGATGTTAATGTGTAGTGAAACCATGGTCGTAATTGATTAATAAAATAAACTATGGAAAAGTAAAAAGTTCTTTCTAATTTGTTTATTCTCCACAAAATAACGCCTCAAACCAAGGATATTGTACATTATAAAAAAATAAACACACAAACAATAACGTGAGTAGTATAATCAAATGTACGCATGATCTTTTACCGAAAATAAAGTATTGCCCACTAGAGAAAGAATTAACTTTGTGGAATTCCCTAATTCTGAACAAAGTATACATAGTTTATTGCATTATTTGTTCCGGAAAATAAAATAATAATTACAGTAACATGAATGTAGGGTAAGTTTAGCGAAAGAGTGAGAGAAAGAGGGAAGAGAGGAGTTGGAGAACGTGAGACATTCTCCGCTGGAGGATGAAGGCATGCTAGGGAATACCCTCCGAGGGATCGCCTAAACGACCGAAATGTTGGGTCTCCCAGAGAGGGTAGTTTGCGCTTTGGAGTGCTGGGGGCGTAACTGAGGTCTCGGAGGAGAATTTGGTCAGGCATGTGATCCCACGTGCGTGTATGTACTATATGAATGTGTTTGCCCAATTGAGAGAGCTACGTGTATTTACACGCGAATTCGCAGCGAGTAGGTTCCAAGGGGACGTAGAGTAATGCCTCGACTCCCTTGGCGTGGCTCCTGCGATGGAAGGATGAAGCGGGAATAAAAAAGGAAATGGAAATGAAACGGTGCGCGTTAAAGCAACCTCGCGAGTAATGAGGACATGAGATGCTGGAACCACTTCTTGTTAACTACAATACCCACGCGACGATGAATGAAGTTTCCGTGGAGGCGAAGCCAAAGCATGTTTGAACTCCCTCCAAAAGTTCTAACAGGTTTGAGATGAGACCAAATGTGGACAGTAATTACACATGGCAAACTAATAAGGCTGAGGTGGTCGACATCGTTATAATTTCCGTGAATTTATCTCATGCAGTTCTTTGAAATACATTTAAAGTTTTATTACGTCTGGGATTTGAAATAGATGGTATAATAATTAATACAGGCAGCTCCGCCAAACATGAAATTCACATCAATACAGCTCCGAAACAATAAATTATAAATTCGATGCAAGAGGCGAACTCGATCTTTTAAAATTTTCTTTCTCTTTTTTAATACCGAAGAAAAACATAACCAACAATTACGCTCGTTAATGACTAAACCTAAATAAGCGTATAAATATGCTTCTTTGTGAGTGGGTTAATAACAGCGTTAAATTTATCGTCCGGATGAAGTTTTGTTGGTCCTCTGGTCATTTAAAGATTTCCTGGCGCTTGTTTTGCATGTCACGTTGCCACTTCTCTTATCAATGATTGATGTCCTTTTGATTGATGAGTCAAAAATTCAAAACCTCTTTATCGCCAAGCAAACATGAATCTGATCCATACTTATGTGAATTATTTACAAAGTTAAATACGTACGTGCCAATCGCCTCAAAAACTAAAAATATCAAATGGTTGCATAATACACTAAGAGTGGTATATTTTTTGATAAACTGAAAATTGGATAGTTCAAAAATCGAAGAGCAATACGAGAAAAAATTATAAAAACAATCCTAATGCTTTGTCATAACTATCTTGAAAATAATTTGGACGAAATGTCAGAAACTACATATTCGCTGCAATATTCCTTATTATAAATTATGGATGAAAAGATGTGAAATAATCAGGAGAAGAAGATAGCTCGTTGAAAGAAGGACGAGACATAAGTAACACGGAGCTCCAACACCAGAACAATGCGGTAATGACCACTCGAAAACAAATCAGGAAATTCTATGGCTTCAGCGTAAGCCGGAAGACTGTTTACTTAATCCTTGCACACCATGTAAGCCGACAACAGGTATCGATAAAACACCCAACACGCCTTTTGAAAACATCAGCTGAGGCCAAATTTTCGATTACCTAAAAAAAATAATAAAAAAATATCCCCTCTTTTGTATCATCTTCGCAACAACTCCAACAGATCCTCCATTTAAAAAAAAAACACATCCAACCGAAGATTCATCTTGGAAACCAATTTCGCCATGAAGATCGCGGATAAAAATTTAGGCGCAACGTAAAAAAAAACGCTCAAATATAAGAGGAAGAGTAGGAGAAAATAACGCCCACATTTCCCGTACAAATCTGGATAGCGGAATGACTCTCCGCCGACACCCGAAAACGTCAAATAAAAAAACAGGACCAATGAGAATTTAAGCTCGAAATAACCGCTCGAGAGGAGACTTTGGAGAGGAAATCCCGCGAGCTAAGAGCGGGAGATGGGAGGGAGAGAGAGAGAGAGAGAGAGAGAGAGAGAGAGAGAGGAATGATTGATGGACCGGCGAGATGAGATACCGAAGTCGGGAAAGCTCTCGACGAGAACCGAGAAGAGTGAGAGACAAAGGGAGGGAGAAAGGGGAGAGAGAAAGAGGAAGGGAGAAAAAGGAGGGAGGGAGTTAGACAGCGAGGATAGATAAAGCGAGTCCATTCGGAGAGATTGGAACCGCTCCAACTCCGTTCATTCGACAAAGCAAAAGCCATCGGCGCGAACGCTACTACAAAATTAAGAGAGGATTTATAAATGGATGTTCAATAGGAAAGGGCGTGTGATTCTTAGGTTTAGTAACGCGTCTTGAGAATGACGTCCGTTATTACCTGCACCATACTGAATACGAACCTTTAAAAAACGTCACCTGATGACGATCACAGATTTAAAAAAAGAAAGTTCGTTTAATTCTTCTCACATAAATAAGGCAAATATCCAGGGTACCCCATAAAATAAATATTTTATTATAATTTAAGATAAAATACAAAAATACGATTCCCCTGCCAAAACAAGAGGTGGAAGCACGTTTGCTTCAAATTTTTAGCACGTTCTTTGCCTCCATCTTTGGGGAGGGGGCAAACCGCACCGCTGACAAAGGGTACCTTCTCGGCTAAAAATAGGAAAATAGGAATAAAATTTGGTTGGACGGTTGTGATAAGAAATGAATTTATTAGACCTTCCCATCCATGAAAACTTCACTCCTCTAGCTTCAGTAGTATGACTGAAATAACATTTCAAACTTTCGAACTTTCCGATGTTAGTGCCACCTAGCGGAAAATCTATGAACTACAGGAGGATTCTGAGAAAGTTAATCGTAATATTTTGTTAGTATCTACAACCAAAAAATAATTTTTTCCTATCACTTAAAACAAAAAAAGGTTGAACGTCTACAGACGGACGGAGGACAAAGCGATAACAATAGCTCGTCTTTTTACATTTTTGTAAACGAACTAAAAGATGACAATTCGGTCTATAAATAATAATCAACTTTTCAAAGCACAAAAGACAATCAACTCGACAAATGTGCATACGTATTGGAACCATCACCTCAAAGCCTTTGAGATATTTTCCGAGAATTTCAGCGCAACCTAATATGATTTATGATCCACCCTTTGGTGGACCTAAAAAGTGTGTTGGCTTCCAACACAACGGGCGAGAACTCGGACGCGCGTTTTGCGAGGGATTCATCCTGGCGCCGCGCCGCTTCATTCCTGTTATGTGGGAAGGATAAGCGAGCGAGTCTTCCTGAATGGACGTTTAACCCGTGCACTATTCCCGCCACGTGCCATAATTTGGAGAGGACGAGATCATTAACGTGGGCGAGTGTATTTTCTCCTTCCTTCGGCTAGCATGCGTGCGCCAGATTGCATAAAAAATTGCAATGGGATGCGAATGTAACGGTATATTAGGAACAGGGAAGATTATTTCGTAATGAACGACCAGTGTGTTTTTACTGATATTAAATTATTGCGCCCATAGCACTTTTAATATTACCTAAAAGTTAAATAACAAATTAGTTTTACCTTGGATTATATTCCTTGATTTGGGTATAATAATCAATATAACGATACATACATACCCGATCAATAGCGGAGTGGTTATGGTGTCGGCTACCCAAGCATTGGGCCAAGTTCCGATTCCTGATAAAGTATAGCTTTTCAAGTTTAATTTTTTAATAATATTTTATGCGGAAGACGCCAAATATACCTGTAGCAACATCAGTACGCTTCTTTAACCGTACTCAACTAGTTAAATACCCTTCAAACGCTTCATATATTTATTTATTTGATCATTCCTTTACTTGGTTGTTTGTTTGTTTATCATTCGTTTGTTTATTTATTTTAATTCGAACAATAATTTAGCCTGAAAGCATTCCAATCAAGACAATTCAGGCCTGAACTAAAAAAAAAGGCCTATTATTAAAAATCTTGAATTATATCCACCCAAACAATACGAAATGCGCTTCAATTAACTGCCTCCTTAAAACCAGTTCAAGGAATTCCTATTCATTATTACTTAAATTTCTTTAGGTAAATATCCAAATTTATCATAACGGTAAAACAAAATTTAAAACTAAAAGAATATCAGAATCATCAGCAGAAGCCATCCTGTTCCATTAGGACGAGGACCCAAATATTAGTATACCACGGTCGTTAATAACTTTACACCACCATTACCCACTTAAATAACAGACTTGCTGAATGGTATGCCGTCCTTAATGCTTCTCATTAGATCCCTGAAGGAGCTAACAAAAAAAACTCTTCGCCAGTAGCTCATAATTTACGCTTCAATAAAAAAATACTTCCTCCTAAACGTGCGTGAATCAGTACCATAATTTTGCATTCAGTCCACATAAAGCAGACCAGATCTGAAAATCTCAAACCACCAACCAACAGCGCGCTATTAACGAGTGCCATAATATTTTAATCGTATCCTGCTATTGTTCATAAAATGCAATCCGATGAGAACGCTAACGTTAAAACAACAAGCGAGAGGTAGTCAGACAGAGGTAAAACACGAGAGCAGCCTAACTGCCGCATATCCGAGCATTGCGATATGAGGACCAAGTCTGCGAGAGAAACCGACACAATGAGAAGTGAAGTTAAACAAGGTGTGGCCCGTCGGATCATCTTATCCGAGATCCGAAACCTTTTATCTCTCCCTCTCAAAGTCAATTAGATTCTCTTCTGACCCAAGAAGTCTCTTCGGAAGATTAATCGAGCGGCTCCTGGAGATGGAAAACCTGGACTTAACGCATACGCGTTAATTAGTTTCGTAAAGTACGAAAAGGCGAGGAATAAACGAATGTTATTCCTTCCATTTTTACAACAAACAAAACAGTATTACCTGTCAATGAAGAAATATACGTAGATTCAAACTTATTTACGGCGAACGGCCACCAATTAGATCATTCCTCCTTACGGCTTTCTGCGAAACGCACTGACGCTATATAGAAAAAATGTGATGTGTCCAACATATGACTTTCTCCATACAGAGCAATGACATCAGCGTTCTCACAAATATTTATCAGCAATTACACTCGAGAATAATTTTAAAAATTTTTCAAGTCTTTATTTTTTAAAAACAAGAAAATTGTTTACTTTTTCTATGGATAACAAAATTTCGATGCGCAATTAAAATGACACTTGGCAGCGTACGCAACGCTATCAGCAATTAGAAAATTGTATCATAGCAGCGGAAACGATGTTATCGCTTAGCGACGTATTTAACATAAGTTATAAAATAATCACAATATCTCTTAAACTATCGGCTTCATGAAAATATGTTTCAAACAAAACTTGCAGAAAATTAAATTATCTGCAATTTTTATAATAACAATTACTGACAAAAATGAAGTTTTAAAGGAGATATTTGAAAAAAACGGAAACACGACTAGAATCCACTTTCGATGGATCAGCTTCAGCCAAAACCTTTTCAAATCTTCATTTGCTAATAAAAATCTTAAATGTACAGTTTTGTGCTGATTTGATTATTAGTGTTTGAGTTAGAGCGCACACAAAATTCCTATCACAGACACACACACAGACATCATCGAGAAAATAGTCAAAACGTGTCCAGGGGTCCTCAAAACGTATATTTCCGTTGATATCTCAAAATCGATTTTTTTTATGAAAATAATAATTTCTCTATACTACGTATATGGAGAAAGTACATATGTTTAATTTTCTACATTTCGTTTTAATTCTTTATATCAAAGAATATTTTATGCTATGACAATTTCATGGTTACACAAATATTGAGTAGTTTACCAGAAAAAATGAAATAGGAGTGTATTTTCTATCAGAAAAGATAAGGTTAACTACCTCAAGAAGCAACCACGTTGAAACCTAACAATTTTCGTATAAGTTAGAAAGTTATTTTTCTCTGGTTATGATTTTATGCTAGGATACGAGGGGATGAAAAGTTTTACGGATATGTAGTAAAATAAAAAAGCATTGCACAGGAAGCGCTGCAGAGGACTGTTATGGTCCGCCCATCACCCCAGAGATCGACTAATGGAAAAGGACAATGGCTGGTTAGATATCCATGACGGCAGGACGACCAGATCCAATTACATAGATGGAAAAACGTTTCAAAATAACGCTGTTACGGTCATTTGGAAGGGAATTTCGCCCTAAAAACATTAGAAGTGAACAATGAAGAAAAAACCTCCGTTTATCCCTCAATAAAATGAAATGTCCGTTTTCAACCAAAGGATATTTAATACCTAAAATGTGAAATTTGACAAAACGATAAAATCGCAACTCATTTCTTGAAAAACAACAAAATTTGGCGATGTCAAAGGTAAGTTTACCAATAAAATTCGCTGGAGAATTATCGATCTCGTATCTTTAAAATACATTTTCGGTGAATAACCACTGTAGCCGAAACACGCATTTGATTTTCACAAACTTGCTATGGCTACGGTAGATACGTAAGATAAGTGTTTATTTTTTCAATTTTTTATATTGAAGCAGTTATTCTTAAATTTATCAATGACACGCTAAATTCCATATAAAAAATAAGATAGCACGGCATAATAACGTACGTGGCAAGAGTGACTTAAATCAATTAAACTGAATTTTTTAAAAATTGCCCACAGCAAACCGTATGAATGCTAGACTCCTATGCTAGATAGAGAGAGAGAGGCGGATGCTGACGATATCACGCCAGGAGTAAAGTTCTATCGCAGACTGCGACTACGGTACACTCGCAATCAAAGGCCTACAACGATAAATCAAGACTCCGAACCCAGGATACGCGGCTCCGCTCGCACACAAAGAGAACACAAGGGACGCCGACAAGTATTGATCAGAGAAGTGACTTCGAAAAACGATCTCTCCACTGCACCGAATGCTTCCCCAGCGAAAAAAGATAAAACGAATTTCCACGTCCCTCGAAGCCGAGCACTCCTTTGAAAAAATCTTGTCGATGTCTTTTCAAAATAATTCGGTTCCTAAGAAATGAATTTTCTCCTGGTGAACTATCCCCATTTATCCACTTATTATTCGGACAGACTGTTCCTCTGGTTGGGAGTCGTGGTGGAATATTACTCATTTACCTCGGTTTCGAAAGTTCAACGACCTACAGAAGTCGCTACTCAAAAATTACCAGCGATTGAAATAGCTTAACATTAAATATCGGTAAAAGATATTAAAACATGAAAATAGATGTGCTATTAGGATAGCAGAATAACCATTCTCGCTTCTATACGTAGTTTTAAATAAATACAGGTTGATCTAAGAATAACTCCTTTCCATACCAGTAATAAATGAACTACAAAACTTCCAATCATGTTTTGCCAGCTTTGCTAAAATATTTAAGACCATCAGCAAAGAAAATATTAAGACTTATAACCGAACCCGCAAAGGCATACAGCAACTTCAATTTGGTAAATATTCACTATACTAACTGAAAATAATAGGTAGTTACTCCGTTATCTGACCGGATTCCTGAGTTGATGATGCTTCAATGATACAACCCATAATAAATATTACATTTCTTCCTTAAAATATGTATAGCAATACTACATTTGTTTATTAGGCATCGTAACATTAACTCTACAGTAACAGTTTATATAATTACTATTTTAAGAACAAAAATCAACAAATATGTTGTATATTTGAACGTTTCACTTTAATGTTACAAAGGTATATGATGAAAAACAAAAGCATTCAGAGGGAAGTACGTCAAAATCAATTAACAATCCACATTATATTTGACATCGATCGTGATAACTTATAATAAGGATAAAACAGCATCGAGCAAATCATCAGAATAAAATTCACGGTAAATATCAAATTATATTCCAAACAGAACGCTTTTACATAGATTATATTTCAAAAATGTAATGCAATAATTATTCATAAAAAATACAGAGCTTGTGATGGGCCGAAGGTTATTAAGGGTATTTTTTCATTTCCAAAAGGATATTCCGCATTAAATGACCTATTATTTCGGGCAAGACCCATATCTTAAAAATTCAAGGGGTAATGTATAAAGATTCCAATATTTGATAACCAAACGTGTCCAAAATTAATTTCCCAGTGAATAAGGATAATAACTTTCTGCTTTATATCCCATACAAACGGCGAACAAATGAGATTTAAAAGAAACACTGGAAAACAGCCGTGAAAAATCCATCGCAATTCCCAGCATCGGGTGTACGATTTGCCATAGACCAAATTGAAGCGCGATTATTGCCTCGAGCGTCCGTAGAAATAATTATAGAGGGGAATTGATAGCGTATCAACAGGAAGGCAAACGGATACTATTTCAGTCACTTAGGCAATTCCGACGAACATCGGCGACGTTCTATCGATCCAGAGAGCGCTAGATAGCAAAAGACTCGTCCAAAACTGCTTAACCATAACCACGGAACACCTGCCGATCATCCAACCGATAAATTTCTCTCTCGCGCATATTTCCGAAAAATTCCGACGCTGCGAACGAGAAAGCGGAGTCTCGAGCAACAACTCGGCGAAATCAATGATTTCGGCACCCGTCAACGAATGGCGTCTCTCGATATCTCTAGAAAACGATATTAACTGTCTGAAGTGAAAGCTGTGGCCACGAAATTAAACGGGGTTTTTATCTAAACACGAGCGTGAGTCTCAAGTTTCTCAGATTTCATTCTGGAATTCGAACCACATAGCTTTACAACGTTGACTGACATGTTTGCAGGCGCGACACTTAAAAATATTAGTTCTACGAGATGCTGAAATCGTGAATACATGAAGATTTATTTCGAATGCAGGTTTTGTCGATTACACATCCTAGTTTCACAGAACATAACTGAATTTTCATTTACTAAATGCATTTTTGCTATCGGGAAGGAATAGTGTGAAATTTCTATTTTAAGATTTTTAATACTCGAGGTTCTTCGGGGCAATTACCTTTTGAGGCTCTATTAAATATGGAAAAAATTCAATAAAATTAAGGTAGATTTAAGATCGCACATAAAACCCTGACTTCACCCCATAATTCTCCCGAAATAACCAAAGACGTGAACAATTTATAGCGCAAGTTTAAAGGTAAGCAATTACTGCGATGTTCCGTTATAGACAATACTTCTTTGCCGTAAATTACGGTAGACGTGTATTGTCTGTAGGTAGCAGACGTATATTTCAAACCGCTAACAATAAAATTTGCATACTCCGTTAAGGATAGTTACTCCTGATAAATTATCAAGGAGATTTTCAGAAACAAAATCGAAAAAACGTGCCCTACTCATTATTCATCATCAGACGACACTTTCGCGTTCTCTGTATTTTCAGTAAAAAAATGACAAAACCCATACACAAACTGCGCAAAACCGACTCATCCAAACAACACAACTATAACCAGCAGCGAAGTCTGGGGAATTTCTCCAGAAAACAAAATAATTCAGGAAGTTTCTAAAGGTATATTAAGCACAAGGATATACGAGGATTCACGGCTTATTAATAAATAATGATTCGAAGAAACTTGTTTGCATAGAGCGAAAATTACACCGACGAAGTACCAACGACAACAAACCGAAGAGTTTTATCTACGCCGGTCTTCCAACGTTTTGCAAAGGACGGAAGGATAAATATCGTGGGACGTGGATCATTCCGGAGATGTATTATGAAAAAACAAACATTCAGCGAGAGGGGAGATGACTCGAAACTTCGGGTTAGGCATCCATAAACAACGAGAACTCTGAAATATAAAGAAAATCTCGACTTCCCTTTCGGAGGCGAAAAGGAACTCCGACAAATCGTTACGGAAGAAGCGAAGCTTCCTGAACGCAGGTAGTAGTAACTGTTTTTTTCCCCCAGAGGGCAGTAAGAACGCCGACGGATCGCATCCGCTCATGCTATTCCCCGATTTGTTTTGAGTTTCGAGACTTGGAGAATAAAAGCGGACTTTTTTATCTGTACTCTGAAAACTCCTCATTCGATAAAGTATTAATCGAAATATGAAAAAAAAGACAAAATATAACCCCTTACGTTAAAAGAGCGTGTAAAAAAGGCTCGATCGCTAAGTGAAGTCACTTTGGAATCAAGCTCACCTTATAGATGATTTCATATTGAATGAACTATGTTTCTCCAACAGTCGCGAGAAAAGTCGGAGAAACTTGTACATTCCGTTCATAAAACAGCCGTCGTCAGTTTTCAAAATGAATCGTCACTGATGACGGGTTCTTTGTATTCGAAAAGCGGATCTAGTTCCCCGACCTTTTTATAGCCATTGGAGAAACATAACTGTTATTTCTGATGCGTTTACATGTTAGTTGTAAAATTTTCTTTCTTTCGAGCCATAGCGTGGGAAAGGATGTGTCAGCTTAGTAGGCATTTACTCCGGACCGTTACCCGTTTTTCCTTATCTAAAATTTTATAAAAATCGACACAAAATATGCGACTACCGGAGTTCTTCTGCACCACAAATAACAAATATACTATATATCTGTCTCCATTAAATCATTAAGTCGGCATATTTGCGTTATGATAAAGAAACCTGTTTAATCGAAAATACGTACATGACGTAATATCCTATAGCTCGAGTTTCCTTCAAGGTGAAATAAACGCGTTTGGCCGAAACATATTCCTATATCCCCAATTTCAGTTTTTGCTATAACTAGAATGATTATGAATATTTCTTATTAATTAAAGACGCTAATTTTTCACGTTCAACTGCATACTTCAAGTGAACAACGACAGGAGCTGTTGCCTTGGAAAATAGTTCACAGTGTTTGAAGCTTAAAACATTGGAAGACGACCGAGAGGGATGATGTGGTGACTGTTTTTCTTTCCACGAAGAAATTCCAGAAAGGATACGGATAAATGAAGTGAGCGAGGAAGAGAAAGAGAGAGAATACAGAGGAAAAGAGGAAAAAGAATACAAGACAGTCGAAGATAAAGAGAAAATGAGATTACTCTATTTTGAAGTGGCTCATAAACAACACTTCACAGTCATAACGACAGTAATAAAGACTATAACATAGGACCACGCTCCCAGCAGGATTCGAACCCATTATCCTGGCATAGGAAGACACACACTAATCATCCCTCTACCGAGACATTGGGCTAATTCAACGATCATTCAAATGATAAAATTTGTTTCCCACCTCAAACCTTCACTAAACCTAATCACCAAACTCGCACTTCCTTCTCATCGAATATGAAAAATCATCGAAATATAAAAAAGGAAGCGACAAGACGAATCGACGTGCTGTTTTGCATCGGGAAAAGCTTTTTTTTTTAAACGTTGAGCAACCTCGAAGTCTAGCATTCATTTTTTACCTAAAGTTTCCTTTTTAAATTAGTACATACGGTTTCTTTGAAGCGAATATTAAAACAACGGCATGAAAAGAAATAAGAGCGCTCCTTTCCCTTTCTTTGTTACCGTTCGACGTCCATGAGAATCGCGATATCTCCCTTTTCTCCTTCCCGTCCTCCTTTCTCCATCTCTCCTCCTCTTTCTCCCTCTACCTTCCGTCTTCGACTCTGCCATTCGCGGAAGTCCAACAGCATTACGCCGATGACGCACCGCCCGTCTCTGATACGAAATGCAGCCGGGATAAATTACACACGACACGACGCGACGCCTCGGTTCTGGAAATTTTTTAAAGTCTCGTTCCCACCCGGATGAGATTTCATGGCGCACTATTTCTGCTTCCTATGCTTTATGCAGCGGGAAAGACTGTTGTGTAATTCAGTCTCCGTGATAAGCCAATGAATAATTTTGGGAAATACCCAAGTAACAGACGTGAATCGAGATTTAGCTGGGCAACATTATTATTACCTCGTCCATCGCTTTCTTTCGCTAACTCGTAGGAATGGAAAATTTAAAATTTCTGCCCTTGAGACAGCGAGCGAGCTTTAATTCTAGTAATTTACGGAGGTTATGCGTCCTTAAAAGTTTCGAGAAATGTGGAGATAAATATATGGGGACCGATGAAGGAAATATGAAATGGCGTGAAAAAAACGACTGCGACGCAAATTCTATATTATTAACAATGCACAGCAAACATAACCAACTTTAGCTTTAATCCCGCAAACATTTACATTACCACCAAATAAGCCCTAAATTTTTTTCATAAAGAGAAAAACCCTACTACACAACATATGTCTATATGCCGCACATGTTCTACTTACTCAGAGATAATTTTACTCAAGTAATCTTATTGTCCCAATGAACTACACGCATTTGTTAAATTCGAGTTCTTTCTTGTCGGACATATGACTGCTTTTCCCAAAAATAATACAAATCAATAGATAAATACGCCTTTATTGATCCGCCAGGATGGTTTCCATAAGTGTGCAAAAAACTTAACCCCTATTCTAAAATACCATATTGATCTCATTTAACAATTCAAAACATAATTCCCCGTAATTCATACTAACTAATAGCAAAAATTTATCGCCGAAGAAGAAACATTACGTTTCCAAAGATAAATAAAGAACGCGTATTTGTCACCCAGCTGCGGGAGGCGTCGTGGAATGATTTAGATTAATGATCCCGCTATTCCAGCTATCAATTCAGCTTTCCGGGTAATTAGTCAAATGCAAATTAACGTCCAATGGCTCAAAAGAGATGTTTAACGCAACTCCTCTCTAAGAAAATCCGCATCGCGACTTATAAACTTTTTTCTAAAAAACAATTCTTTTGAGTATTCGACACGCCATATTTGGAACTGAACACGCGAACGAGATAAACCGTAGAAAAAAAATATAACGTACGGCAAAGAAAACAATAGTTTATCACGCGAGGCTACGGCGATATCAAACGGATTAAGACCGACGTAAAATACCGAACTTTATGAATGATATCCAGCGCTCCGTAATTTGCTTCGCTTTCCATTCTGGCCCCGAAGTTAATACGACTAATAAATCCATCTTATCGGACAGTTTCAAGCTATGATACCCTTTCACCGACATGGGCCTCGAGTAAGATTGAAAACTGCTCTTCAACCCTCAACAAGTACCCGACGCCGCACGCCCGCTTTCGCCATGACCTCCCTGCTTCCGGAGCGACGGGGAATTCCCTCCGAAAATTCTCCCGTCCCGAAAGATGTATGGGCTCGGAGATGACAGCACGAAGCTCGATAAATTCTCATCCGCAATAGGCATTATTCCATGTTCCTTTCTCGGTTTAACTAGATATGGAAAAAAGGTCAAACATATCACTGCCTCTAAACTAAATCGCTGATGATTCTCTAGGTACCTAAAAATTTTACTTCGTATGAATTTAGCGACAACGGCAAAAAAGAGCAACTGGAGCACGGAAGAGTTTTTTGTCTAGTTCTCTCCCTCTTTTAGGCTTTGGCAGCCATCACCGAATAGCTGTCGTTTCTATTTCGAGCTAGGAAGGAAGTTAGTTTTTTTTTTAAAAGGAGGTCAAAGATACAAGATTTGGCGTAATTCCATCGAATTGAAGGTCTGTTCGGTTTACGCTATTCTCGCGTATTATTGCAAATATTATTTTAAATTGAAAGCTGAAATTATTATTGTCACATAACCATTATTAGCAACTTTTGTAAGTTTAGTGAGTCCCTTTATAATAGAATGATTATACAGAAGCTGCAATTAAGCATAAATATAAAAAAATGTTTTGCGTGCCCATGTTATCGTAAATTTCACCACTTCCATTTGTAATCACGTTTGAAATTGAAAATTTTAACAGCTAAATTTTCGAGTCGCTGATTAGTTTAAAAATTTAAAGCGTAAATTCCATTTTCTATGGAGGGGAGCATCTTTAGTAAAAAAAATGCATAAATGGATTATTCTGGACGTTGTCTTAAATGCAAACTTCTTTCAAAACGTTAAGTCCATCAATTCAAACAAGAGCATGACGACGCTAATAGTACTTTCGAGAATCAATTAAATATATAAATACAGAATCATTCATCTCATAAATCAGTTAAGCACGATGTTTTTACGTTGATATCCGGATCGCTCTCGCATTTTAAAGCTGGCCAATGGAGTTAAAAGTTTTAATTCAAATAAATCTTGCTCGACCATATTACATCGCAAAATAAAACATTAATCCATGGCTCTCCAAACTATGGCCCGCAGAGTGATGTAATTCCGCCCACCGTGCCATTTCGTGATTAAAACGCGCATATTAACATTAACCTCTGCAGAGGAAATTTATGAAGAGCATGATTAAAATCGGAAAGGCAAGGTTAGAGCACATGTATGAAATTATTCACTTTTTAAGTTTAGCCCTATGCCGTCTACCTTTTGAAAATTTCAAAACTAGACCATCAAAATTATAATACCAAAACGATCAATGATTAGAAATGCTTCATGTGGTGCGCTTAGTCATTTGTAATGGTGAATGTGGCTCTTCCAATAAAAGAGCTTTACACTAAAAACAAATCCAAAACCTATATTCTTAGACATTTCCGCAAAACTATTACATTTTCATTGTTAATTCAATTACTTCGTAAAATCTATATACGATAAAGATCCGAGATGAGTATTACGATTCCGTAATCAGTGGCTCGATAATCCTAGTAAATTTAAAATGGCTCCCTTCACAAAAGAAAACAGAGATGGTCGGGATGAAATACAAAATTATACAGCTCGCTCACTAACTTAACGTTAAAAGTGAATTTTTACAGAAGAATTTTTTACTCTTTGCTGTTTATCCCAAAATGTTGATTCTATTTATTTTTTCGCGAAATTTGCAAATGTAAATAAGGCTTCTCCAGAGGATGACGTGTATTTTCGGTCCTTAAAATATCGAAAACAGGCTCCACGGTTTTTTTAAACCGTGGCCAAAAATAAATATAACAGCAGCGACCAATTCAAATGAAACGGATATAAATATTAACGATAAGGTGGAAAAAGGAAGGAAAACACGAGGGAACCAATGCACGCTTTATCAGGAAATAAGATTAAATTTATTAATAGGTCTACGGTTTAATCACGATATAACTAAAACGGATATTGCGCAACAACTGATAAAGAAACGGAAGAGGTGACAAATGAAATGGGCACAGAGAAAGAAATAAAACGAAGAGATACGTATGCTATACGAAAAACAACTGACAAAATTGGAAACAAAAGACCAAGGATTTTGAAGATAAAGTTTTGCATACAGAAAATGGAGGGACGCTTCAGCTAAGCGAGAATAGCATTCTGTAACCCAAAAATATTGTATTTTTCGAATAAAGTACGTCAGTAGAAAGTCATTAAACCCTATGAAAAAAATATCTAAAATGTTGTACATGGTGTTATTTTTTATCGACTTTTTCGTATTAGCCAAGTATATTTTTTAATATCAAAAGTCGCCTTGAGTACCGTTTGGCACGGATTATCTAGATTTGGCACGTACTCTGAGAGGCGTTTATGAAGTATTCTCCCATTTACCTCCATATTGTTCCATAAATGGGATCTAACCGAAACTGTAGCCAGTAGCTAGGTGATGTCATTTAGCAGCAAACGATGCTCAGTGGATCGATTTGCAATTCACATGAATACTTACTGACGGAATCAGAATTCGCGACATTTTTTCCGCCCAGTCATGTCTTTTTCTTGCGAGATATATGACGTCATTTTTTGTTTACTTCCACAAAGAAAGGGAAAGGCATAAAACATCCGAAGGAGAGCGAGTTTTGAGTGAAGCATCTGCTTTCGTCTGTTTAAACAGTGGCTCGTGTTTGTTTCCGTAATGCATTTCCTTCGTAGGGACTGCTGAGATATATCGTGGTTTTGGTCTCCATATCCATTTCCTTAGCACAGCAGGACGTCCACTCTCCTACTTCTATAGCTTATAAGCGCCGGGCGCTGTAGGGCAATATATTTCCAGAACGCCACACTTCAATCATCAGATAACACAATAGAAAATGGCAGCCGTCTATCAATTTATATGAAGCTGCCAAATGTGGGAATAATCTCCACGTGGATAAAAGTATAAGGGTTATTTTGCTTTTCAATTGATATATTTATATGAGACTGTCAACTTTCTCATGTTTTACATATCGTGCGCTTAATTGGTTTTACGAAAAATGCTCTTGTCATTAATATAAGTTTATTATGCTTAAAATGGTAGACAAATATATTGACATTCTCTCAAACTCTTAATTAAGTTTGATGTGTGCACACTTGACAAATGTTCACGTACGTTTTCATTTAGCGTCTCTTTTCTCGTTTTCATTTCTTAACAGGAGTCGAAGGTTCTTTCAATCATAAGTGTTCATCTTCAGAAAATATCCCATCCATTTTGCCATCACCTTTCTTATCAATTACATCACCATTCTCTTCTATCTTAACCTGCTTAGTATATCCTCGTAAGAAATGCCCTTTAAAATTAATTTTCTAAGAGTGCTATACGATGAATATTATGTATTTCAACTGTATGTCAAAGTAAACATTAGTACTCACTTCTACAAAATCTTTATTAACATAAAAATCACTTTACATAATTTTGTTTGAAAAGAGATTTAACATTTCGCTAAATTCGACATTCAGCATTAAGAAAGGTCGCCATAACAGGGTCTCCGACACAGAAAAAAACACATCGCCCAAACGCCACATTTTCTTAGACTTTCACACCCAAAGAGACACACACACACACACCCTTCTCACAATACACAAGCACGAGACAAGGTAAGCCGGGGTCATTAGTCGGCCTCTGCCAGGCATCAAACCCAGGCTAGCTTCTCGGAAGAACAGCATATCAGCCATTCCACAGCCATTACCCCTCACATACCCTTTTGCGACCAATTATGAAGAAAACACACCCGAAGAGAATGCCAAAAAACATTCCATTAATTGTAATTCTTCCTGAATATAACATACGCCGGTAGGCGCCCAATTAGATTCTATAACTTATACTTTACACCAAAGGTAACGGCCATTCAGACCCACTGAAAAACAGCGACAGACGCACATAGACAAACACACACAGAAATATATACAAACATACGCACAGAGACGAAAACGAAGATGCTATAAATTTTATTACAGACACAGGAAGACAAAGACGCACGAAGGAATATATGGGCACACAAAGAAACGCGCTTTCAAACGCAAGATATTCAAGGAAAAATAATTAATTCTGATGCAATGAGCATACAACAAATACGGCCACACAGAAAAAGACAGCAAAGAATAGAAACACAGAAGGGCAAGCACAAATCCGTGTACATACTGTTTGTATATTTCATGTGAAAGAACAAAGACACAAACATACACAGACAGTGAAAGAAATAAATCAAAACAAAGGTACTCATAGAAAGAGACACACAAACAAAGACACTCACAGGACACATGGGCATGCATACTTACATTTCTATCATCGCCGTTAGTAGTCTGCGGCGAGACAGATCCATGGTCATAGGTTAAACCAGCTTATCCAAATTTTCCTGTCCATCGCAGCATTCTTCCATTCTTGATATTTCCTACGCAAGTCGTCTATCAGATGAAACATTTTCCATATTCTTCCTCTTTTACCTTCATGTTTTCTTTAAATCACTTCTGGATATCGTCGATTCAGCTCGCCTACCTATCTCGTCAGTCGTAATACTTCTCTCCCATTCTTCTAAACCATTCCTCAGCTTTTACTTTTTCTGCTATTTTATTTTCGACATTCTTCTCAAGGTCACCGTTTCGAATGCTGCATATCAAAATTTTTTCCCTTGCATACGAGACGATACTCCACACAGAGCACATGTAAAACTTAGCTCTTCGTTTTATTTGCGTAAGCGCGTCAGTTTCTGTCGTCTGAAAGCTGCTTTTGGTTTCCTTATTCTATAATTTTTTATTTAAGCAATTTGCATCATTGTCGCAGTGTTTCTGAGATACTTATACTGTTTAATTTCTTATAGGCTTTTCGCCAATCCTTATAATAGACTTCTTTATCCATATACTGCCACAACTATATTACTCTTTTCACTTTAGTATTACCGAGCTCGTATTATTGCTGAAAACAATTTCGGAATATGCACTTAAGGACTATATAGAAATTAAGTACTTTTCATATGTAACTTCAATAGTCATAACAAAGTTACAAACAAAAACAAGCTGTTTGTGTTGGAGTGGGAAACAGCGATGGCGTCATCGACATACACAATCCATGTCGATGGGAAGGAATTGAATTGCATATTACATTCCTCTTCGATGTAGCTCATGAAAAGATTTGCTGGAAACGAGGACAAAGAGTTCCCCATTACCATTACATGGTCTCCATACATGGCTGTTAACTTGGAGATAAGTTTGTGTCACGCACATATTGGTTAACAGATTTTTATTCTTTGATGGATTTTGTGGGGATTTCTTTTTATGAAGCCGACTTTCTAAAAAATCTAACGTCTCTTTAAGTGGGACACATAAAGGATAAAGAAGAGACGCCAAAGGAGACTAGTATTTCATTGTGTTTAATGGTGTTTGATTTTTTCGATGAATTCGTAAGAATTTTTAACGGAGTGTTTCTTGCCGAGTTTAAGTTCCGTGATCTGCTGATTTATCCACTTCGAAAGAAGGTAAGTTGGGGAATTTACGGCTGAAGTTATTGGTCTCATTTAATTACCATTTTTGTGTATTTTGGGCAGGAAGTACATTTTTTGTGAGGAAGCATTACATATATGGGCTCGTTTGAGAGAAATTGTTGTGTGCCCTAGTAGTATCGTATTCTGTCAAATATTATAATTGCTTTGCTTTATCGGCTTTTATGTTAAAGCAGTATTTGTTTTTTTTTGTTCTGACCATGTTTTGGTTTGGTAGATGTCTGTTGTGTAGTTTGCTGATGTTGTTTTTTAATTTAGCGTAACAAGCGCGCCTGGTGCAAATTTTTTTGAGTGTTCGTCCATTGATTCAATCGAGTTTTCAATGTCATTAATGAAGTCCTCAAAAGGGGAGACTCTTGGGTGGATAACAAAATTTATCCTTGATTCAGGAACGATATTCCTTCGTCAGATAAAGTTTTTGATTAAATGATGTTGTCCTTTTTGCCGGGGGAACAGTTGGGATGGGATTTTGAGTGTTCTGAATCAGTTTTAAAAAATTTTGTTTCAATTTCTTGATTATTTGTTTACGATGTTTGCTTTGTTTGAAAAATTATCAATGCTTCGCATTAAGTTGTTTTTAATATTTTTGGCTATTTTAAAGTGCAGTTCACATGCTTGTAATTCTAGATATTTTCTTTTTCAGTAAAAGGAATTGATTTGACATGACGCCATTTCTTGAGAGCGAAGTTGATGCTCTTCTTGGCACTGAAGTTATAGAAAAATCTTGATGAGTTTTGGGTAAACATTTTGTTTTTACATTGTTTGAGGAATTTTGTCTGCGCCTGTGGTTGATTTTCGTATGTAGGCGGTGGAACATGTTGAGCTCATTAGGTTAGAGGGCCATGATTGATTTACTCGAGAATTATCGAGCTCGTCTTAAGACTGAAAATAAAATCCAGAATATACACTTAAGTATAAAAAATTTTAAAATCAAGTACCTGTCTTAGGTATCTTCAATAGCCACAGCGAAGTTATAAGAACTTTTTTATAATCTTGCTGGCTATTGGATATATCAAAGAAAAGCACTAATTTTTTTTACACCGAAGTGCTTATTCTGGAATTAAGACCTGTTTATTTTTATCTCATATTTTCTCTCAGCACCGATCTATTAATAATTTTCTGGAGCTCCTTTTCATAGCTCACAGAATTAATTGGCCATCAGAATATTTTACAAACCCAATAATGCATCTTCCGATCTCCCGTACCTCGTGATCCTTCTTGCATTAGTTTTTTCCATATGTAATGAAAAGGGCGGCGATCTCGTCTTACTCCTCTTCCTATGCTTACTCCACTGATATCATACTGCTCTGTCCTTCATCATTGGATTCATGCAAACAACCCCCTTTAATATCCTGTATTTCTACTCTACACCAATATCTTTTAATATCTCCATAAACTTCATCCAGCCAATCGTAGGCAGTTTGCTAGTAAATCAAACATGCATATAAATCTTCTTTATATTCAATTTCCCTTTATTATATTATTTCCATCACTCCGATAGCATGTCTTGTTCTTCGTTCTTGAAATTGAGTATGACAATGTGGTTCTTGCTACAACACATTAAATTTCATTAGCCGCACACAATATTACCACAAAACATGCATCTAATATGTATTTATGATGCTCCTATCTTGTGTGCTATGTAACAAAAACATTGGAAACTCAACACTGTATTTTTTTAATGCGAGTGAAGCGCTTAAAACGACAGACACGGCATCTTGTCTGCCTTTCTTGAGCCATCACTTAGCGGTCCAGACTATCATGTCTTGGATCCACATTTTCCTCTATATGGGCCTGCGAATATCCGTTTTCAGGATTTTAAACGAAGAGAAATTCCAAATGGTCAAACTCACTTCTGAGCATATTATAATAATGCCATTCATCCTCCTTTAACACCGCCATTCGCAGCGAAATGAAAGAAACCTACACATCTTTCCACGAACAAAAATTACTTTGATCACACCTCTCCAGGAAATGGTCGCATGTGTGGATGGCCTATGAAATTTTTCGGAAAATACCGTTTTACTTTGAGGCGGTTTATCAGTATAAACGATTGAAGTCAGATTTTCCACACTGCCGTCATTGCATCGGCAGATTAAGAGGCCCTTATAAGCTCCTTTATCAGAACTTCCTCTCTCCTGCTTCTTCACTGTCTTGATGTTTGTTTAGTTATTTTTTTATTCCATTTTCACTACATTCATAGCCCGTAGAATTAAGCTTCCTCACTTTTCCAGAAGCGAATGGGAAGTGAAGGAGTTGCCGAAGTAAAAGGAGAGCAGAGTTTATTTTCACTTTACTCCAAAATCATGTCTTGCGACACCAACTCTCAACTTGCATCTATTGCGAATTAGTTTTTCTCTTGTGAAATGCTTATAGCTTTTCAACCTCCCATCACCAACTTTCAGTAACCGCCAACCTCACTTCCTAAATCTTTTTTTTACCCATTCCTTTCGCTTGCTCATGTTCATGTTAACTTCCTGATGGTGCGGAGGTAACCGAGAAACCCTGCAAGGAAATAAAATTTGTGGTAACTTTATTATTAATTCCGTTTTTGGTAATTCATCCCAACCTGCAACTCTTGGGTCTTTTATCACTTCACTTTCTATTGTACATGGGTCTACATTTCCTTCACATCAACCTCTTCTTCCAATTCTATATTTGATGACTTCGTCTGTTGGCTACGTAAACGTCACCTACATTCTTACCATACAAGCACTGTAAGAAGACATTCTACTTTCATTTGTGTATACATGCTGTAACTATTTTTCCATTTGAGTTTTCTCTCTTGCAAGAATCCGATTCGGCTTTCAGCTATTTATTTATTTATTTATCCTGTTTTCTCTATCTTAGCTCCTTCTTTAATAGTGTATTCCACCTAATTTGCCGTTCACTTTTTACTAACTTCTACTTTCATTGATCTTCTCGACAGTTTCTTTAGTCGACTGTGGATTTCTGATCTGCTTTCTTGTTCAATAATCTTTTTATTATTTTTTACACATATATTATCCTTGGTAATTTCACTGTCTGTTTTCAAAGATTTTATTTTGTTTTTCAACTTTCCGAGATTCTTTTTTAACTTCAGCCAGAGAGCAGTTTGCTCTTTTTGTGCTACCCAAATCCCAATTTATTTCCTTTCCTTTTTTATTCCTTATTTGCTAGATCCACTCCCAAAAAGTTATGACCTGAATCTATATTGGCTCCTAGTTATCCGGTTTTCTTTGCGTAGCTTTTGAATCTCTGTTTTACGACTGTAATCTATCTGACATCACATTCCATTCCCTCTTCCTTTTCTAAGCATACAGACTTATTATTTGGGTATTGAACCATAATTATGGTATATGATCGTTATTTATTTATAATTTTATCAATAATTATCCCTCTAGGTTTCTTTTCAAAATACCTATTCACAAATAACTTATTTCCTGCGTTTCTTTAACTAAGCTGTTTTTATATCCCAACACCATAAAATTGACTTCCGATTTCATCCCCTTCATAAATCCCGTTAATCTGATCATATGTGTTCAATATTTTTTCTCTATTATCATTTGACTTCGGAATATATACCGCCAATAAGTGGCGAAGCTATTGTTCAGCACCCTGGGTTACATTATTTACACGTCCGTAAGAACAACTTTTAGATTTATTGCCATTAATCATTCGCTTGAAATTATTGCCTTGATAACGCTTTTCATCATTTCTTCCTTTGGCACCAAGGATACACATCGTGCGCAGTTATTTCCTCCGGAGTAAATTATCGCAAATTTTCCCATTCGAACCGGCGTTCTTCTTTTGATATTACGTCACTCATCCATATCATACCAATTCTATTTCACAGTAATGGTTTATGATTTCCCAGATTTGTCTTCTTCAAAGTTTTTATACTCCACATTCTTGTAAATTAACTATCTTCGACGGATGTTTTCCACAATGTAATCATCACTCGAATAAAGGAAATTGTATTAAGACCTTCGGAATTTTTTACCTCTAGAGGTCTAACCTTACGATAAACACTAGGGAATAGTAATCTTGCTTGTATTCTTCGCTTTCCTGGTCACAGTGCTGGAGCTGTTAAAAATTTCCACATTAAGTTTGCTTTGTCATATACTCAGCCAATAATGGCAGTTGTCAATTTTACACCACTCTGCCAGTTCTAACTACTGCCAGGAGACCCACAAGTGGGTAGGTATATTTTTTAGCCGTCAACTACAGGAATAGAACCCTAAACCAATGCAACAGGAAGACAGCACATTAACTACTACGTCATCAAAGAAAAATAACTACCATTCTGTTAGCTACATATTTGTTTGAAGATAGTAGAGAGACAGTCCCATGAAAACCCACACAAAGTATCACGACAGATATAGACATATATCTGTGGGCATACTAACAACTTCTATATCAATAATATGCTTACTTGAAGAGCGAAAAGTACCAGAAGAATCAAAAGAACCAAGAGAAAGAGGTATAAAGAACTGGTAGGAACATAGACGAAAAGTAACAGACAAAGACACACACTATATCCCATATATAGCTTGAACGTAACACACAAATGCAAACATACACAGACACAGTGGCATCCAAAAACACACTTCAACACAGACGAACAAACATACAATGCCCAGCACTGACACATTCTAAATTTTTTATTTGAATATAACAGACAGCAACACCCACGCGTTGGGGCACATAGGGACATATATACATGCAAACATTTTCCTTATAGGACAATACAATAAATAAATAAAAAGTTACAAACGTTCAGTAAACGATACAATTACTTCTTAGAATTACCGATGTTTTGAAGTTTGGTTTGTTCATTTAAAAAAATGGGAGCTACACTGCCCTAACACCAAAATGACAATCCCTTAGAAGGGATAAGGGAACTCTTGTCTTGCCACAAGACTTTATTTTGAAAGTTCCTTCCGAAGGACGGAATGATGATGGGTTAGTCCTTATAATAATATACATGCATGGAACAAGACAATCCCAGGTTAAAGGATTCGAGCCCAAGCTCGCAGCGTGAAAGATCAACATACCAACTATGCCAACACAGTTACCCCGAAAAATTCTACGAATTACATGTTTTCTTGAAGGTAGCACATAAGAAAATTAATTATATATTAAGTTTAAATTAACAGACGGGCCTATAGATATCCACCAAAAAACGAACAGGCCTGAAAACACGGAGACGCAAACACGCATTCACAAACAATTCTTTAAAATATACGTTTACTGGAAGTTAACAAACATGCAAACCCACATTTACATTAGTTCTTGAAGGTAACACAAAGAGAAACGCTTCACAAATGTCATATGAAGGTTATCCAATCACAACCCCGCAGACATGTATTTCGCATGTGAATGAAAATTTTTAATGCTAATCTGCGCGATTTCAGATAGTTAAGCTCCTAATTAGAGTAACTGGATTTAACTGAATCATATAATGACAGAGATCGAAACACCTCCATACGCTTCTAAGAAGTTTCCCTCAAATGAGCTTTGGCGAATAGCATTTTTTTCAGTGATACATATTTAGCAAATATCAATTAATTATCCCGGATTCTGTTCAAAACTCCTCCCTGGATTTTATTCTGTACAATATATTTCATGCGTTCCCAGCTGTTTTGTCGCAACTTAAATAAACTTTTGATGTACTCATTCCTAAGGATATTTTATATTTTTCCGATTAAAAATGTCTATCAAATACTTCCTGAAGGATATTCATATTTAACAAGCGAAATCCAACCCAAGTACCAAATGCAATAAAACTCTCAACCTGAGTTTCATTTTTTTTGTCACAAAACCCCACGTGACGACGACGACCTAAAAGTCAGTTTCCCTGTCCTAACGCAGTATTGATTTCTGAAGTCCTTACTCTACCGCTAGGCAACAGATATCTCCCTCCCCACTAAACTCTCGCCAACCCCACCCTCGTCTTCTCCAAAATCTCTCTCCCCACGCATGCACACACCGTCTCATTTCTACAATCACCAATGCGTGCCGAATCCTGAAGAAGTCCGCCCTCTTACATGGAACTAATACGCTGCTCTCTGGGGTTTTCCTACTGGCAGAAACAGTACAAATGTCCTTATTTAAAATCCTGTGTTAGAGAAACACTGTTTTAACATTTTGTAGCGCATACTTTAAGCATAAATTTATCAACCAAGGTCGGGTCGTAAAACGAAAAAGGAAATTTCAGGGAATAGGGAACCAAGCATCTAAAATATATTTCAACATAAAACTTCTCAGAGGCAGACACTACAATACACGTCTCTCCTATGTCTATCAATTCCATCAGCAAATTCTTTATTTTTTCCCAATCCTATTTTATCCTCTCTTTGATCTCCTCTAACATACTGGGAAACCATGTTAGTATCTCTTTGGTCTACTGGAGGCCATTTATTTCTGTGACGTTCCCTAGTCCATTTTCTTCATCTCTCAACTGTCAAAAGTCTCTGCCGTGTGTCTCTCTCTCTCCTATACGTTAGTCTTACGACGTTTTCTGTGGATCCCAAGAATGTATCAATCTGAACATGGATATTTTACGCATAAAAATGGACCTCGCAAGATAATAAGATTCATAACAACGCACAGAATGCTTTGGTACAAAAGTTACTTTTAGACGAAGAGGTAAATTTTTTCAATGTTAATACACACACATAACACAGTCATCCACATACGTGCAAGTACACATACCTCCAAACAAACGCACATGAACGTAATCATGCACACATGCATAGTTTTAGTTTATTATTTCACCACCTACGCTACGTAATCTACGTTTTCATAGATATAAGCCTACACTTGATATGTTGGTTAAAAAATATCAAACCATGAATTTTTGATAAGAGAAATAATCCAACAAAGAGCACCATTTGTAAAGAAAAAAGCCCCCCATTGCTCCGATGACAGGCTGAGTGACAAGTTAAAGGAAATAAGATGGATATCCTTCGGTTGGAGGCAGGAAAAGTTCGACACGCTTGTATTCGAAGAAAGTTTCAGGAGGAAATATTTGATCGATAATCGAGGGATTTTAAAGTGGAAATACTGTTTGTCCCGAGAAGATGATAAATAATACACGGCTCTGGAAAACCCAGCTTCAAAATTCATTGCTTTAAAGGCGAGCTGCTTCGATTGCCTTGGTTATAAATTTACCTCCGTTCCCACGTACGGCAAGACATCGACCAAAATAATGAATACGTAATTCGCGAGGAAAGAGGAAACTTTGCTGGGTTTATCCATTACGATAAGAGTAGACACCAGTATCTCGTAAATAGTTAAATCCACTTCTCTAAGAATAGAGCTTTTTAACGCACCAGCACGTCATTATCCTTAGCCGTAAGAAAATAACTCGCTAAATTGGAGAAGGAAGATTCACCGTGAAGGGCTTTACCACATGGGATACGTGGCTATCTTCTTAAGCATCTATTGAAATAAAATCACACCGAAACAGAAACCTGCAATGTATTTTCACTTTGACTGTTATACCTCTGAATAGTTTCATGTACTAGGATTGTTTTACACCCTTTACTAATACCTTTGCGAGTCCCTTTCTCCACAAACTCTTCAGCCAATTAGACTAGAATCGGAAGCGCTCATGCTTACACAACGACAATCAAACAAAAACAAAACGATAATCAAATACAAACACCGCCAACGTGTGCATGGATTTTGTATTTCTTCCAGTAGAGACAAAATTAACAGCCTTCGCACGACTAAATTATCATTTTCGTATTGAAACTTTCAAGTGTGTCTTTTTTCTATTTTACTTAAAAATTCAATACACGAGCAGTTACCGCTGTAAAGCTTCATGAAAGTCAAAACTAGTAAAAACAAACAGCTAGGCACTATAAAGGCAAGTTTAAATCGCCCTCTCGCCCAGCGTCGGTGCAATTTCAGATGAAAAATAAATTTCCCGTTTTACCTTTATTACGTAATTACACTTGGAGTTGACAAAGCACATAGGAAAATTGTCAAATTTGGTAAATCAAGATTTACTTAATCTAAGTTCCGATTATGCATATAAATATATGTATATAAATGCAGGAAAAATAATTCGTAGAGTTGAAAATCATAAAAGCTTCAAGCACTATATCTAGTCAAGCCCTCATGATTTCATTAATTTAGGCCATCCACTAAATACATTTGGAGAAATACGTCGCCTCACTTCAAAATATTTCAATAAGGTTTTTTCGCCGAATTAATCTTCTGGACTTATTAGATAGTCAGAACTTGCTAAGTAAATATCAGCTCGGCTTCAGGAGGGCGAGATCTTGTGAAACACAGCTAGCTCTGTTCGTCCACGATATACTAAGATCGGGAGATCGTAAGAATCAGACGCGGTTTTCCTTGACTTCAAGAGGGCTTTCGATAAAGCTCCGCATAGTAAGTTAGTGAAGAAATTAAATGACTGTGGAATTAATCGAAAGATAACCGAGTGGATCAGGGACTTTCTTAATGACCGCGAACAAATGGTAGTTCTAGATGGACTTAAATCAGATTCAGTCTGCGTAGCCTCAGGCGTTCCACAGGGAAGTGTAATTGGCCCCCTACTATTCCTTTTATATATAAACGACTTAGATAAGGTTATTAAAAGTAAAATCAAGTTATTCGCGGATGACACCGTAGTTTACAGAGAGATGAACAGTCCTAATGATCAATTATTACTTTCTAATGACTTAAATGCAATTCTCGAGTGGTGTAAAGAGTGGCTGTTAGAACTGAACTTAGGAAAGTGTTCCTTTATGAGATTCTGAGGAAACAAAAACATCGACGCGACGAATTACACTGTTGAAGGCGTCCAGCTAAAACTAGTCGATTCCGTCAAATACTTAGGCGTTACTTTAACAAGCAACCTCTAGTGGGATATGCACATACGAAATATATGCGGGAAGGCTAAACAGAAACTAGAATTCATCAAACGCATAGTAGGTAAAAGTGAGGAAAAAGTCAGAGAGACATGTTACTTCTCGTCAGTAAGACCGCTATTAGAGTATGCGTCGAGCATATGGGATGCGTACGAGAAAGGATCAATCTCAGAGTTGGAAAGGTTGCAGCGAAAAGTCGCTAGTTCGTCAAAAATTGTTAGGATAGAAACAAAAGCAGGAATCAGGATGGGAATCACTAACTGAGCGTCGATCACGCTCTAGGTTAAAACTACTTGAAAGATTTAGAACGCATATATTCTCCAGCGATGTCGAAGAAATAATAAGAGCGCCAACTTATATTGTTGGAATGGACCATCCTCGTAAAATAAGAGAGTTAGCCTGTAGGACTGAGAGGTACAAAGGCTCGTTTTTCCCTAGAACGATAGCTGAGCAGAACAGAAGTTACGATAAGAAATCAGCCGACGTAGGGTGGTATTATTCATTATTATGCGCTTTCCCTTGGTGCTATTGAACTCCCTGCCACACACCATTACGGTGGCTTGCAGGGTGAACTGTGTGTGTGTGTGTATGTATGTATATGTATATGTATATATATATGTATTAAAAGGTTATTTAAGTAAAACAAAAAATGACTGAAGAAAAGAAAGAAATGGAATTCTTGCAGTACATTCTAAAAAATGATGGAAAAAAGATTGGAAAATCTGGATGCGCATTTCACTTACAAAACAGCTGTCATCAGTGGTGATTTACCACCTATGACCGCTACCTTTCGGCCGAAATACGCTTCCGGTTTTCCTGACCTTCACATGACTTTTAATAAAGCGTAGTTTTTCACTTTGATTTCAGATATAAGGTTATCGCGTTGACTCTCTTTCGAAGACCGAAGTAGAACAAAGAAACAAGCATCGAATTTCCACAAAACTTGAGACAATTTCTTTCGACCGATTCTCCATCCACAAGGCTACCGCAGAAACCAGCGTCAAAAAAGACACCTCCGCAACACAGTCCAGACTTCCTCAACACGGGTCCATAAACCAGAACCGGGTTTTAACTTACACCAATCGCAGCATCTCGCGCCGACGAAAAGCCTTCTCCTCACCCTTCGCACCCACTCAGGCACTCCAGCGTTCGAATTACGGCCCGTGACCAACTGCACCAGCCACCACCACCTATCAACTACTCCGATACGCTTTCTCGCCACCTGCACATTATGGCACCACGAGAGAGCCAAGGTTTCCATGTCCATTACACGTCATCACCTTGCAAGCTCGATCTCCGTGGCGGCGAGGCAAAAGCGAGAAGGATTTCGAACAACTAAGAATGTCGATGCCCACGACAGATGCAACATTAAAATAAACAGTCGACAAAGCTCATAAAAAGAATACATTCGAGCATCTTCAGAAAATGCATTCGGAACAAAAGAAAGCTAGGAAAGAATTTGACAGTTTCAAGCCAATAGCATTTTAATTCTCGGTTATTTGCTACATGCTGTCTCAAGTTAGTGTATGTTTTCAGTAGATTCACTAATAAATAATAAAGTCGAAATCGATTTAAATCATCCAAAATACACCGTTTCAAACTAAACGGATATAAATTGAAAACTCCTTAATCTGTATTTAAGTAAAAAACTGTTACAATCCTCTTTCCTGCCTCAAGAATGAAAATCAAAGTAATTCGAAGCGATCCTGGAACGCAGGAGAAAAGTTCTACCTTGACCGGGAATCGAACCTGGATCTTCCACTTGCCGGGCGGATATTCTACCACTGACCTAACCAAGGCAGAGTAAACCTATTTTAGAATGGAGTATTGTAAGCGGAAGACCCGGGTTCAATTCTCAGTCAAGACAGGCTTATTTTTCCTGCTTCCCAGAATTTATTCTGCTCCAGCATGTGTCTCCATGCATGGAATTTAACATCAACGCTTTCCTTTGTATCATCGGTAATTTATTTGGGTACAGAAAATTTATCTAGGATTTTTTCCATATTTTTCTTCACTGCCAAGGAAAAGGAGTGAAAAATATTGTATTACTCTCACGCCCGAGTTTAAAAGCGCATGAAATCAAGTGATGAAAACGAGTATTGAAACATACGCTTGAATTAATTTTTTCGCCATTAAAAGAGAAACTGCGCACAATTCCCTGTAACGGAGACAAAACCGCGTACATTTCGTTAAATGGTAGAAATTCTATATACATATGAAATCAATATTTCGAAAAACAACACACTTTCGTGAGGTGAAAAAGAAACAAAATAACATCTGAATAACCTTTAATGTGGGACAAAGACAAAAAATAACTAGTTTTTTATTCTGATTATAAAACTTCGAACCAATGGATAGGGAACCATATCTTCCTCGAGATCAAAAATTGCAATTGCAGAGTTCGAGTTATTCAGAAAACGTGCGCCTTCCACATCATAATTTCAGGAGACCGTGAGTGGGATGAATTATCAGAAAACGCTTCAAAGCTGCAACACGGGCAGTCCTACAGGATCAGAAGGACAGGAGAATGAATCTCTCGATATAGGAAACATAATCCACTTCGGGGAAATATGAAAGAGCGACTGAACCACAAACTTTGCGCGAGCGTTAAATTGAAAACCCGATACGTTTCGAAGGAAAATTCGAGGAAATTCGCTCACGAAAATAGGCCGAGGGATAAACATCCGGGTGTGCTAAAAATGTCGTGTTTGCTTTCGCGAAACGCCGTAAGGAACGATTTACAATTATTCTCTATTTAACATGGAATATAAAATGCTCAAATAGTTCCAATAATGTTTCCAAAGAACACATTAAAATGGGTCATCGGCAGCAAATTACGACAGCCGTATTGAGAAGAATGCACCATCGATGCCATGCATAAAACCGTGGCCAATGTTATGCTTCAAATAAGTAAAAATAGATATAATAGCGAATCGATTGAGGATAAATCATTTAAATGCAGATTATTCAACTTAAAAATAAACAATTTCCGAGGCTATAATTAAACCGCTATTAATTTATCAAATTAATTTATTTATTAAAATAAGTTACAAAAATTACTTCGTCAATTTATAAAAAGAAAACTTTCAATGGGCAATGAAGTGCATTCAACGAATAATAATATTATAGAATTTGATAAGGTAAGCGATAGAAAATGAGCCGGCTGATTAATGAAAACACTTCAGGATAGGACATCACTTTCGGTAACCAGGAAAATTAACTTGACCTCCTACATGCTATATTCCACAACTGAATGATTTATGCAATATTAACTCAACTACGGTAATTACTCCTAATTGAGTGCAATTATGCCACCAACGATCATTTAAGCGCCATTTCTCTTGTTGCTATGCTACTTGCTAACAACTAATTATAACTGTGAAAATTTTAAACATATTATGTAAAACAAGAAATAGTATCTACGTGTGCTTTCAGATAGTAACTTTATTTTAAATATTTAGAGTAAAATAAATTCGCAATTTAGACAACTGAAGCATTTTGATGCTAAGGTATTTTTTGTTTGGATAGATTAGATTTCAAGCTGCAAAACCTGTAAGCGGCAGCATTCCTTAGATGTACACCAGAAAAAAAACATTTTTGTTTTATACTACTAATAAATGTTTTGTGGATACAAAGCGACAGTCATAATTTGGATACTATTTATCTACGTTTCCGATGAAATCAAAATTGTCAAAGAAAATTACATCGCTCGATGAATGAATGAAAATTTCCATCTAAAAAGTGCAATTCTCTATTGCGTATCTCAAACCTCGGACGAGTCTTGGAAAATTCCATGATTTTCGAAGAAGAGCTCTCATGTCAGCTGGGCTGGTGGATCCAAATCCACGCTGAAAAACACTTTATTTACTCTCCATAGCTCCTGAAATACCCGAAGATGGATAGACGGACCAACGAATCGTTTCGAAAATGTTGCTGTGCCTTGCGTTCGAATATGCCCAGAAAATATGTTTTCTCTAGCTTAACCCAGAGGATACCTTACACACGGGCATACGGATAAGTAGAAAATATGCGAATATTTTTTAATAGAGCTAAAAATCATTGCTTTGGATAAGTTATTCTTCTTCTCTTGAAAAAATACAATGAACCGGTTAAACTAGGCCAGACGATGAAGACAACTAACTCCGTTACTCGCAAAACGGTTGTGACTATCGGGGTTATCTTCGTCATCAAATGCAATCCAGCCGTAAGGCGAATTCGATATTTCATTTTTGAATAGGTCAAGCTAGGGAAAATATCCTAAGGATATAGATTTATGTAATATGGTACGCGAGAGCATCGAGCTTTGAACGATGTTTCGTCTTCCCCTTTCTACCACGTCACCAGCTGCGCGATATTTAACGTGTATCTAACAAACATATAACGTTGGAAATGTGGCTGCCGAGATGCAGTTTTTCCGACAATTAATTTCCTAAGAACGTTTTCCCGAAGTAATTTCAGGAATATCAAGCATACACATTAACAGCCCGCTCTGTGGCATCGTTTTTCATTAGTTTACCTTAGCAACGATAATATTTAAAATTAAATACAGTACACAGACATTTACACACGAACCACTGTTTATTTGGCTGCAACCAGCGTAACTGCAATTACGTTTTAAAGTTTAAAGTTCTTTTATATCCAATGGAATGGCGACATTTGCTGGCAGTGGTCAATTATCCAATGTAATAAAAGGTCTCTTGCTTTCTCCTTAAACGAAATAATCTACGCGTGGTAAAAATAGGATTCTCGCATCAATTATTTTCAAGTTGTACTTTGATAGTGATACTATTTAGCTCCCTCTAAAGATATCAAGTTTAAACCCAACAGAATAACACACAAACCAATCCAAGGCTAAAATTATCACTTTTAAACGAATTAGGGTTGAGCTCCAAAATGTGTACAATTGCAACAAACCCATATTTTCCAGGCCCATATCAAAGACAGGTCCGATTCCCTTGGCTAACTCACAAATTGATGTCGCATACAATATCTCCCACTAAATATTGTTTTCTGCAATAAATTGACAAAACGAAAGTATTCGCTTGTTTTTGCCATTTAAATTTTATACTGTAAATGGATTTTCTATACTTTCAATTTCGCAAAACAAAAAACTATTTGCCGGAGAAATAGAAGAGATACGATAGAATAACGATTAATTCACACGCTGACTGATTTTTACAGAAAACTATTTGGTGAAGCTGGATCTTTTTAAACAACTAATGGAGTAGGAGCGTTTAAGTTTTTAAAATGGGATGATCGGTTACGTTAAATACAGCTATTAAAATTTCGTTTATATGTAGAGAGTTCGGGAATAGTTCAGGGAACGAAAGGGTCTGTTAAAAAATGTCGCCTTTTTGATACATTGTTCTCGTGGTATTTAGGGAGCAGTATGTTCAAAACTTACTTAGGAATAAAAGAGAATGAGATAAATATTTCGCGATACATACGGTCGAAAGGCGTTAAAAAGATGAATTTATGATACCACGCGAAAAAATATTCACAGCCCAATCGAACAAAAAATATTTTAGTTGTTTATTATTCATTCAGGTGCAAATCATCCGTAAGGGGGAAAATTGCTTTGCGGCCGCCACGGGCAATAAATAATCCAAGGCCATTTGTCACTTGTTGACGGATTGGAAACAAATTGAATCCAGCTCCGGCGACATAACGCAAAACGATACCGAGCCGGAATCCCGGAGGTATTTCGGCATACTTCGAAAATCCAGTAAAGACCCTCGGATATAGCCGCGACATCTGTCGGAGACAGCGTTAAATAAGTCGATGAAAATTGTTTCCTTTTCGAAAGAGAAAAAAACGGCCAAAATCCGTACTTTAACCTCCCGAGTATGATGCGATTACCCCTCTGCGGCGTTAATTGCGACGGGAAGATAAGGTGGATCCCAAAAACATCCTGGATAAAACGCTCGATCGCAACTGAATTCCAATTATAAGACCGAAGTTCGTTACAAGGGAGTTCGTCGATTTCGGGAAGTTCTTCGGAGCGTAACTACCGATTTCTCCGACCGCCTCGCGCAAAAACGTCACGAAGCAGGAATATCGCCAGCTTTCGTAAAAATATCCGGATCGACGTCTCGTGCTAACTCATTGTCCACAATGAGATAAGGCCTAATCGGCACAAAAAAAGAGCCTGATGAAAACAGAGAGACAAGCCGGAATAAACAATGCGAGATAAAGGATAAACGGTGCAAGCGATGAATAAGTAGCCATTCACTCAGATAATGAGAGATAAGGATAAAAATATCCATGCTGAAAAAAGAGAGTTATCGCAGATTATCCACTTACTTTTAAGATTAAACCTCGGACGATTTAGAATGCAATCGACACACCAACAGAAGCCTCCGACGATAACAAGACGATTATATAATATCGTCCATAAACAACAAACGGAGATAACGAATTACACCGATAGACGCTCCTGTACAACGAGAACCTCTCCGAACATGAAAAGGGCACGCCGCTTCAGAAAAAAAAGAGACATAGTTTCGAAAACGGATAAGAAATATCAGGCTCGTCAGTCAGCCAAGCGTTGAAAGATTAACGCAAAAAAAATAATAACCGCCCTCGTTGCACCAGAGGCGACCGCGCGCGCGCGCACCGAGTTGTCAGCGCCAATAAAGTGTCGCGCGGCCCGCCAATTCCGCCACGTGTGCCAGCGAACGCGTCCTTCGCAGTCACCTCGCGTTAATTCAACCTCTTGGCTGTATTTTTTTTTTGTAGTCGACCGTAATAAACGCCTTCCTTGGTTATAGCTCGCGCTGTCACCCTCATCTGTCTCCGTCTATTTCACCTTTCGTAATCGGTTCGTTTTGGAGCGAGGGAAGGGAAAAAAATTGGAATGGAGAGAACGATGGGAGGCATCGCACCAGAGACGATTCCACGCCGACACACCGCGTGGGAGGACTGATTAATAGCGAATGAGAAAAGAGACGATTAATTAATATCCGATGTTCGATAATATAACGCGCCAGAGTTGCATCAAATGGCGGGAAATTTCTGTAGCCGGAAAACGGTCGCGCGGAATGCAGTATTTCCGACTCAATTACAAATTAGTGAACAACGAGGGGCTAATTAGCACTGATGAAGATAAATTTTTAGCTAATAATCTAATTAGGTTTACTTAAATGTTTTGCACCAATAGGAGCGACTTGTACCCGATAATATTTCTCTTTGGGAGAGGAAAATTTTTCATTTATAACCACATTAATTAACGCTAATATATTTCCGTCAAACTCGCTTAAAAAGCCAAGTTCTCGGAGCCATATTTCAAAATCATCAAATGCGTTTATCAAAGTAAACCTTATACGTGAAGTAAAGAGTGTTGGGCTATGCAAAGCACCGAAATGAGGGCGAGGAATGTGGAAATCCAAAGGACGAGATGGAAGTCGGAGTGAAAAGGGGAAAAGAGCATTTCTAAAGTATATAAAGCTACACTTCCAAGCGAAATTTTTGCTGCTTTTTGAATGACAAATTATACAAGGTTTCGGCTACCATGAGGGACTATAATTTGAAAAATTGGCACCAAATGTTTTAAATGTGCATCGAGCCTAGCTCCGAAGGTCCTCGAATATTTGAAAAGTCGATTTAAAAAATCTAAATAAAAAGGTACCTTCTTTGACAACCGACAATATATTTTATCCGACTCGATTTTACTCGCCCTAAATGCAGGCGAAAAATACATGGATTTTTCAAAAATAAAATGGCGAATTTAGGGGGACTAGGGAATATAAATAGACGCTCGGAAAAGGCCTGCTGCCTGCCAGAAGATAAAAAAATAATTTAACGAAGAGCGCTTCTTTAAAATTCATTTTCAGTCAGATATAAGAGCAGTGAAAAATTTAGCTATAGAGAACCCGTCTCCTTATTTATACGACATGCCTGGAAGAAGATGACCTAGTAATTTATTACAGTTGCTTTACTTACACACCGTCATCGTACGACTAAGAATAATTGTAATCACAACAGCTTCATGTGATGGAAAAGTAGATTATAGGATTCGGCGAGTACGTACAACCAAACATTTATAACAAGAAATATAACAAAAGAAAAAAATGTTTTAAAATTGGGTTAAACTATAGTAAACGCATAAAAATTTGTGGGGGAGCCCCTCCAAAAAATGCTGCCGCCAACACTGAACAGCAACGTTGCCACATCTTACACAACCGGTGTCCCTGCCTTTCCCTTAGGTCCCTTCTTATGTGCTACTCGGCAACGTCGCCCTCCTCTGCTACCAGTCCTCAAGTTAGACTGCGCCGTCTAAAAAAGTAAACCTATAGAAATTATCACGAAAAATATCTTCCTCGGGCAATCTAAAATTCCAGTAATAGGCATCCGAAACAAATGATTCCTTTGTCCTCGCGATAACTTTCAACCCGAATCAATCAGCCAAGAACGTTACACGGAAAAACGCTCATGATTCACACGGGAGGAAAATCGTGGAAGGGCCAAAAAAGATCCGATGGGAACAAATCATTCACTTTACCACCCCGCGATATAAAAGACAACGAGAAAGAAATAAAAGAGAATAAAAGAAACCCGCTTCCCTCTACAACTGCAGAGGTCGCAACTCACTCGCACGATTAACGACGCCTTAAAAAAAACTGGTTCGTTTTTAAAAGGCTAGCAACCCATTCCCGCCATAGTAAAAACCGAACCAACCAGCCCTCGAAAACCCGTAGGAAAAGAAAGGGAGAGAGAGACGAGATGAACAGCTGCGGGATGGATTTGGCGGGAAGAGGGAGAGGGAAAGGGGGCGGGGCGAGTCGCAGGAGGGGACGGTGGCAAGGCAGGAGATGAACCGTAGAGACCATTACAACCAGGAAGGAAGGAGAGCGGGGAGGGAGAGATAGAGAGAGAGACCTTTTAAACTGAGGACGAGAAAGAAAAAGGGGATTTTAAAAAAGAATGAAAAGGAGTGGGAAAAAGGGACAGGTGTACACGGAGAAGGGATGAATGGGTGAGAGAAGAGAGAGTGAGGAGGGGAGGACATAAAAGTGAGGGAGCGACATAAAAACCTCAATGAAACTGAAACACATGGCGAGGAAGGTGGACGCGACTAGCTTATGCTGAAGGTGGCGGAGAGTAAGGGTATATATTTTTTAAAATAAATGCACGTAATGTCGCGCGAGGAAGACGCAGGGTGACCAGACAATCGGTAGACCTGCGGGTGACGTGGAAGGAGATGAAAGGGAGATTAATATTTTTTATTTTAGGAGGAGAAGTACGAGGGGTGTGGCACGTGGAAGAGAAGAGTTGGTCGGGGGGGACTGAGCTTATGAGCGGTACGTCTCGGTCCGTGTGTGGTTCATTGAAGCGTTGGAAGAGGGTGAAAGGGGCGATGACCATTACGTAGAGGGTAGGGAGGCGGAAGGGAATTTCAGCAGCGGAGGGAGGCATCACAAATGTAGGGCCAGACCACGGATTTGCGCGAACGGCGAATGGAAGAGTAGGAGGATCCCTCCTCTTGCAGTGAATAACGCCGCGGAGAGAGGAAAGAAAATAAGGGAGTTGTTATAACATCCTGCCCTTTTAACTACCTCATTAATTGTCCCTCTGGACGGCGGGAGCTTTTTGAAGTTCCCGCCGTTACCTACCCAGAGTCGTACTTCATCGCGATTTTCTTTTGTTGGGCGTGAGATACCGCCTGCTTTCGTATGCTGGGCGGAGACTAGGGGATTGCGGTTTACGGGTTGTTGAAAAGGGATTTTTTTAAGACTTCAAACAGAGAGTCGACAAGGAATTCAGGGTAAGGATTAGGCTCCGCTTTAATAATTAAAATTTTCCCCGCTCCTCTTTTCTTGCAATAATATCAAAGGTAAAATGTACGTAGAGTCTGAAACGTTTGTTGGTAAAGGATGACCACGTCTATTATTTAAATTACTATAAAACGGTAAGAATGTCAATAACATTCATTTCCCGATTAATTATTGTCGTACGAAATTTATGACGAAATAATGGATTTGGAACCCTTATTGATCACAAACTACACATTCTAGATGCAATAGTTTAGAACAGGGATTCCATTGTTGGTATTCACGAGCAATGCTGTGCCCTTTAGTAGCATTACTGTGCTCTTTGGCAGCATGCCTGTGTTCTTCTGCTATGCATGAAATCTCTTTTCGTAGCACCAATAATTTAATTTGTTCGGTTGCTTTCTTTCTGAAAGCATGGAGAAAAGCATTGACGTTGGTTTGATTTTATCTATCATCATTCCTAATTTTGCTAAAGTAGAGTGATGCTCGCCTAATATATACCCAATTTGTTGCTCGCCAAGTTGTAAGAGCTGGAAACCACAGGTCTAAGAGGAGAAGAAATTGAAATGGATAAATTTTACAAACTCATCTTCCCAAGCGCGAGAATTATACTTCGGTGTTTTCAAACAACAGAAAATAATTTAACCTTAAGGAGACGAGAAGAAAAAACCCATTAACTTCCAGAATACTGCTAACAATTATGACCCTGAATCCGTCCATAAAAAAAAGACCGAACCGTAGACTATTACTAGCAGAGCCAATGAAAAGCGATGGCGTGGGTGTTACATAATAACGATGACGAAACCTTTCCCCTTCCTGTCTCTCGGTTAAGGGTGCTGAAGGAGACGCTTAACGCTATACAGGCAGCCTCGCCTTTTTTGCCGCACCGTCCATTTGGTCTTCCGCCATTAGCGAATGTTTTCATTCTTCCCATAAAATAGTTCCAAACACATACTTGATCGCAAACGAAACTACATATTTGTATTTTCTCCTAGTATGAATTAAACTTTTTTAAATTTGTTCCAATTATGGCAGATAGAATCTTTTTCGCATTAACAACGAATAAAATACGGCTCCAAATGTAAATGACAAAAAAATATTCCAAGAATCTCCCAATAATTCGATACAAGCTTTAACAAAAAAACTGAAGCGTCATGATGATATTCACTTCGTAACAGATACAATAGATTCTTGTTTTATTCTGCTCGAAAAAGTTTCATCGAAAAATAAGCTCTTGAAAACCATTAAGGTTAATACTTATTACAATTACTAAAACTAAATTAAATCCGATAAGAGAAGGTTATTTTTATTTCAAGCAATTCCTAAACCTGCTTTAAAATATTCATAACGAAAAGAATGGGACAACCGAATGTATGGTCCCCGATAAGACAATTCTCGTGATAAAATTCCGGACGACTTTATTTGCGAGAGAATGTATTAAGCAACGACGATTTCAAGCATTTTCCTGTATTAAAAGCGTTTTCTACATCCTGCTAATAAGGCATTCTTAGAAAACAACAAATGCTACAGATGAAGAAAATAGAAATCCTAACAAATGATTCCTGGAACAATGAAAAACAAATGTATAGACTTTAGGCGGTAATACGTAAATTTAAAGGAAATTGGAGATTTATGCTCGAGATCCGAAAAATTCTTACTCAACTTTTTTTATTCAATCCGCATGTAATCTTGTCAGGTTATTTCGTTTTGGCCGAAAACGATTACGCTAAATATACTGCCGCTAGGGAGAGTAACCCATTTCTTTATTGTTCGAATACCATCCGATAATCTCACTGCACAACTTCGTTAAAAAAAGAGACCTCCCGCTCTTGATTAAAATTCGTGCACTGAATACCGTGATTCCAGTTTCGGATTACGATAAGAACCTTTTATGCTCACGCACGACCAAATTTCGTTTGTGATTAAACACACATCCCAGACTCTACACGGGAAATAAATAACAAATTGCTACAATCGATTCTTCGTCCCAACCATCCAATTACGCGACAACTAAAATACGCCTACCGCCTCCGATCTCGGGGAAAAAATTAAGTCGAATCGACGCCTTAAAATGTTTTATTCTCACATTCGCGCGCGGGAAACAATAACGAGAGACAACACCGACTTAAATTGCGAGAACGAGAAAAATTCTAAAATATAAAAAAACGCGAAGATAAAAACACCCCTGTAATAAATACAATCCGACCACCGAAACGAGTTGAATGATACCAGAGTTTTCACACGTCGATTCCTCTTCTGTTCACCTCTTCTTTAAAAAAAAAAACAAAAACCCACTCCGACGACCGCCCTCCTTTTTTTCATCTCCACCCCCCCCTTTTTTTATACGGTTGCCGCATGGCAGGAAAGTTCAATGTTCTCTCTCTCTTCTCTATCTTTGAGGAAACCATGCTTGAAGTTTTAGTAAGGCTTCGGAAGCTTTGCACACTCCGTCGGGAGCCGCTGACCGTAGAGAGAAAGAAAGATTCCGCAAGGCTTCGTCGAATTAATACATAACTTGTACGGAGGGTTGGGGTGGGGAAGAGGTGGATCGAAACAATTATGCACGCCCTCCCTCCCTCCGAGCAACCACCGTGTGCTCGAAATACGACAGGGAATGATTCCGCACAAGGGCAAAAAGCTAATGCAGAGCGGGGAAAGCTAGCCTTAAAAACTCCACGCCACTTATGCAGTCAACTGTCGTTCAAAGCGAACGATTAAAACGTCCTTGCTTCGCTTATCCGAAATGAAAAAAAATATTGCACATTCTATTCGACTCGTGCCGCCCCAGATTTTAAACCAGGCACAATAAAATTCTCTGTCTCATCTTTCAAAGACCGACTAAAAGAGATTTATGGCGAGAAAAATTAGATTTGCAAAAGAGCATTAAGGCGGTGTAATGAACAGGTTTTCATATTCTTTACAAGAGATTACAGGCAAATTTCCTTGATGTGACTTTATGATCTAACTGGATATATGTTGGAAAAAGTGTTATTTTTTGTTATTCATCATCAGTCGCAAGACTAAAACTATTCTATTTATAAGTTATATTATAGATCAATATGTGCGATTATAACAACTTTCGTTCCGTTAGATTCGCTATCTTTAGAAATTATTAAGATTTCGTTAAAAAATTTGAGCGATAACTCCAATAAAGTTAATAAATAATGAATAAAACAAATTTTCTAACGTTAAAATCCAATTCCATTTCGAGAAAAGTTAAACACGATTCTGAGTTGAACTTTTAAAGAACAGACTAAAAGTTAAAAAATGAGACGCTAGAAAAAAGAAAGCACTCGGAACACCCACGTTTATAACTACAGCAAACAATGTATAAAACTGTTCGTATTACCCTTTGAAAAGGACGCACCAAAATAAGGAGCACATTACTCCACATTACTTGACAGCAGAGTAAAATTTTTAAAAAGTCTATTAAATATTCACATCATATACTTAATACAACGCCCTTCAGGAACAAGACACCGACTTCCCTTACCTAAAATTTTACGATTACATTAAAATCCACTCAGCTGAAATATCATCTGACGGAATACCAAAGAAGAAAAGTACGTGACGTCAAAAAATTCAGACATACGATATTCTTTTCCTTTTTTTCCCCGGGGAATTCCGAAAGACTTTACATAAATGATAGAACCCAAGGGAAAACTGCAGCGAGAGGAGAAATGAATAAAAAACTACGGAGTAGAACGAATTACGTCGTCCATGTCCGTAATTCGGAGGAAAAAAGAACCAGCTAGGCCAGGAAGCATCTCTACGGGCGTGGTAACGAAAAACTAGCCCTGCGTTCCCTTTTTTGCACACGGAACGCCAATCGGCGGCCGCGTTGCCATGCGTGAGTAGTGAGTAACAGGCGCAGGTTCAGTGCACCGCAAATGTAGCAGGAAGAGAAAGAGAGTAAAAGAAAGTGGGCGAGGGAAAAAAGACTAAAAGAGGGATGAACTAAAAGGAGGAGTTCAGGGAGAAGGAAAAAGTGAGGAAAGGAAAATGAAAAGGGAAATACGGAAGTATTACGAAGTTCGATATATAATCAGGTCATACGCAGTGTCCCAAAAGTAACGCGTTTCATTTTATAAACTAAATTTATAACATATTTTAACGATGATCGTTTGGTAACAGATTGCTCCTTTGTTAACCATTGATTTCCAGCAGCAAAATCTTCGGATAGAGGTCGTAAAAGCACTTTAAAATTAATTTTTGTTTTTATTAATAATGAATTTTTAGCTTCTTATGCCCTCGAGACTAACAAAGGATGAGCGCAGTATCACTACAAAACCTTATTATAAGAGAGAAAATTCTGATGAAGTAGTTAAACGAATACAATTTTTAAATAAGCTTCCGCAATTATAAGATTAGTGCAAAAGTTTACGACGGAACACGACCAGAGGGGACTTCAGTTATTAAAATAAGGGGGGTTCAAACATAATTAATTAATCAATCAACTTGAACAAGACAAAGAAGTCTTGGCTCAGAATTTCGAATCAATCTGGTACTGATGATCGGCTTGGATAAAAAATTAGTCACCAAACCTTATTTGAATTATAGTTAAAAATATCGCGCTACTGAAAAAACGTCCTGCATATTACACATAAATAAATAAATATTCGCCATTATTGTTATTGAATATAGCAAGTCCCTTCCGTCTCACTCACCGTGATATACAAAAGTGCAATGCGATCAAAGAAAATAAACATCTCGTAGAACTCGAGTGAAAATTAAATTACAAGGATGTTGGTGATTAGGGATAACTTGATTATCATAAGTTAGGGAAAACGCAAACAGCAGCAAAACGCCCAGACTATTATAGAAGTGTGAAAACTTTGCGGAACTACTGTTATCATACCCAAAAGATATAAATACGACCATGAACAACGTGTATATAAACATCTTTATAGACATAACTTACCTTTAAAAAATTCTGTCTACATTTAATAACAAAAACAAAAACTTAAGCAACACCGCAATTTAACTTTTATAATGAACATAACTGAAGGAAGCAAATGTTTAATTATGAAGCAGGATATAATGAGAAAATAAGAGAGATAAAAAAATGGGAAATACGAGGAATAAGGAAGGAGGAAGGAAGAGAACGAATAAAAGGAGTAGAGCGACGGAATGATGTGTTGAGAGGAGGAATGAAAGAGGAGATGAAGGTAACGGTGAAAATAACGGAGGGAGCGACGATGCGCATGCGCCCACAAACGCACCCCATGACAGTAATAAAAAGGGAAATTGAGGCTCCTGTGCGGAGAGGGATAGGAGAGGGGAGGGGGAGGGAAGGAGGAGAATGAAAAACGAGGGAGTGAATACATTCCGCGCGAGTTGCAAAAAACCGTAGAGCAGAATAGGGAGAGAAAGAGGGAGAGTGACGTGATTCTCTCTCTCTCTCTCTCTCTCTCCTCTAGTCACTCCCTCTCCAATCTCCTACGCCTTTTTTGCTGCTTTGAAGGATATGGGCGGGACAACAAAGTGATGGGGAGGAGAGGGGATATTAGGTGAGCCTTCTCTGCGTAAGAAAGGCATAGAGGAAGAAGAGAGAAAAAGGACGGGATGAATCACGGAGAGAAAGAGAGAGAGATATGAGCGACACTTAACGTCAGGGATCTCAAACTCGATTCGAATGAAGGCTGGATAGACGAATTCGAATATTATGGCGAGCCGCACGTCATTTTAAGCAATAATGAACAAAATGATTTTCTGGGAACTTAAGCATACCAACGAGCATTAGGAATGTTACAAAATTTCACCGACCAAAAAAACCATCTATTTTTTATTCAAAAAAACGTTTATATTGTTCGCATACATTAACCGCGGCATTGTAGTCTTGTTGACTCCCTATCTTCAACCTACTTAACGCAGAATCAGAGAAAATAAGAGGGCCGTATTATTACGAAATAAGGGGCATATTCGACCGTTTTATATGAAACTCGTGCCACTTCCATCACACTCTAAGAACCTATGCCAGAAAACTCACAAACTTTCCAAAATAAAACCAATAATACACCTTAACCACACGCTACGACTTTCTCTGAGCGTTGCGATAAAAAGGGTTGCAGGACTGACGAAAAATTCGCAATTTTTTTAATACTTAAAAATTTGCATTCAAAGAATGAAAGTACAACCTCCTCGTTAATTCCGTTCCTAGCGGATTAGGACCCATCAGAAGAGGTCGTAACGAGCGAGCTGGAAATGTTTCAGGGCAGGAAAACCATTCGCGCCAAGAGAACCAAAAGGATATGAAACTAGCTCGAACGAGCTGTTGCGTGAGCTTGATTGGCAACCGCTAAATTAACAAGCATCGCAATAGGATGATTTTAATGGTGACAAATATGACGACCATATACGAGGCGAAGGTGTTCGTAAATATCGACCCCGGGGAGTATAGAAACACCCTTAATATTTGAGTGACATTAGTGAATTTTAATCGCGCGGGTAAACAACAGCGTTCATTTGAGAGATTGTAAAAAATGCTACTTCGCAATTTTTAGAAACTCTGCATTTCAATGGACAAATGAGAGAAATTGGTCTTTGCTGAATGACTTACCAATGGCGCCCGAACAATTTTGCCATTTTTAACGAGCCGCTTTAATTACAACACACGATGACGGAGTCGTAAAAAGTAGAAACACACTTAGAAGGTTGACGTAAGGCACGAATCGCGAAAGTTTCCAAGGCATTCCGGAAACTGCGAAGGCTCTTCAACTCTTTGACGACAGGCATTAACTTCGAATTCAATTTACGTACTGAATGGGACAAACGTTTGTTTCTAATTACGCTGGCTTATCATATCGTTAATTATGAATAAATACATATAAATCCATACAATTCACCGAAATAATTCGCCCTAACGTACGAGATTAATGAGAGAGCAAAAATGGTATTGTGGAATTCTCTTTCATAATACTATGAAGCAGGGATATCTAACACGCGACCCGCCACTTCAAAAAATGCGACAATCTCATTACTTAGATTCTAAAGTAAGTGCATATATATAATACTAGCAGAATTTCCCGTTGAATTTCAACGGATTTAGTGAAGCTACTACAGCACAACATAAAAACTCTTTAAAATACGTATATAGTAGATACTTTTTAACTTATAATTTCTTAACAATTAATCATATTTGCTTGTAACAATCAGTTTCCGAACGTATTGCATTCAAATATACCGATAATTTTATTTCCTATCATATTACTTTCGCCAAATCCAGCTTCATTTCTTCTGTAATTATGCCTCGCTGAAATATTTACTTTTATGTCTTGAAAGCAAGAAACCCGTGAAAAAGCAGCGTACAGTTGTCCATGATTGAACACTGACTCCGGTAAATGTACACCAGATACGTGAGCTTATTTACGTTAATAAACATTATAATGTAAAATATAATGATTTTACTTACAAAAAATGTAAGATTCCAGTATTCAATAGACGAAAGAACGTCCAATTACCTTCATCAATCGTTATAAAAGCTTCCTGAATAATAATCAATATTTATTTATGTTGCTATCCATAAACATCGATCGTTTCGTTGCTTAAACAAAAGTGCGAATCGAATAACGCTAAACTTTCGCCTATTTGTAAGCTTCATGGAAGCTATCTGAATCGGAGATAACAATGACGGCCGCCTTGGCAACGCCCGGAAAGAGTACGAAAAATCCACAAAATTTCGAAACAAATAGCGTCGATAGGGTCGAATCCTCTGAAAGAGATTTTTAAAAAAAGACAACGGAAGGGACAGCGGAAAAGAAGGATCAAGAACGATATGGGATGGTATTAAAAAATGATCGCCTCCAGAAAAAAAAGAAGTCGGGCGAGAAGCGACCTCAACGGAAGAATATAAAATAAAGTTACCTTCCTAAAAATGTAAGAAAGGGGAAATCTTTGACGAAATTGGGGGCGGGGGAAAAATAGATCCGAAAAAGAGGAGAGAGAACAAGAGCGAAAATAACAGCACCGGGAGAATAATGGGAATGCAACCAGAAGGAAAGAAGAGGCGAGTAAAAAAGTTATCCATCTGCGGAAGACGGAGCGAATGGACGTGGAAGATAAAACGAAAGGAGAAGGATAGGAAGATGAAAGAGGAACGGACAAAGGGATGGTCACGAATGCTCTCTCTCGCATGGAGGTCAGAAGGGTTTTGATGAAAAATGAATGACGCGGTTAAGTGAGGTTGGTGGAGGGAGGGAAAGGGCAAAAAGAGACCGATGGAGAGAGGGAATGGTGGCGAGGAAACAGCAGACGATCGAGGAGAGAAAGTAAGGAAGAAATAAACACGGGGCAAAGGTAGAGGAGGCGCAAAGATAAAACAAGCCGCACCCACCATACGATAGATCGAATTTCGATCACTTTTGAGAAAGTTTTTACGCGTAACAAACTATAACCGAAATAGAAAAATTAAAACAGTAATGGTAAGTGTATCATTGCACCAAAATAAGAACATTTAGACATAAGCTCAAGGCAGCCGTTTTAACCCTACTCAAAAGCCATGGCAAGCGAAGGTTCAGGGAAGGGGACTGATTCCTACCTGGTGCTCGCGAACACCGCCGTGCTTTTTAGAAGCCTGATGGTGCTCTTTGACAGCCTGACTGTACTCTTCTGCGGTACTTAATACCCTATTTATTAGAACTAATAATTTAATTTTCTCGGTTGCTTTTTTTCTAAACATATTCAACATCATTAAGAATAACTGTGCTGTTGATTTGATTTTATTCGTGATCAATCACATTTTTCAGAAATACAGAGGTGCTCGCTTGATATTCTAGGAGAGGGGGTTTCAAACGTTTTTCTCCGAGGCCCAATGTAATTACAGAACGTACGTTATTCGTCCCACCAAAATTCTATCTCATAAAATAAGGCAAATAATTATTTTTAAGAATGTATTTAAAATCAAAAGGTACAATTTATAAATATTATATCCCACTGGTTGATTTTGATCGACATGGCAACAATTTAGCCCGAATTTTGCGTCAAAATATCTTGGATCCTTCATCGGGCCCCTTATCGAATGTTTTGCGGCCCACCGCCTGGCCGCGGCACATACTTTGAAAGACCCTGTTCTAGGATACAACTTGGTGTTCGCCAATGGAAAGAGTTGGGAGCTCCTGGTCTAGGGAAAATATAAAAGATAACACATAACAGCTTTTCTTTCAACGATCCAAAATTAATTAGGGAAGACAAATTTAACTTCGCCTCCATTTTTTTAAATCAATTCGTTAAAACTTAAATCGCTCACAACGACATGAAATTCATATATTTTGTGCAAGTTCAAAAACAAAAAAAATATTTTCCATTTTCTATCCAAAGTTTCTTCACTAAAACATCAACTTTCTGAAACGGTTAAAGGTTACGAAAATCATGTTTTAAATATCGAAATTGGAAAGTTGGGGTATAAATATAATAAAATGAAAGAGATAAGAAACCTTTTGACTGCGATTAAGTATTTTTCAAGCGCATAAAAACACGCGAACGGCATGCTTATCGTTCGAGGCGGTTTTGCTTTAGGAGAAAAAGAGATATTAGCAGTTTAATATAATATTCGTCATTTTGAAACATCAACGTGAGAGCAACAGCGATGGCCAACTTCATTCCCATGTTCCAAAGTTGCAGCAGAGGGACAGGGCGACGCCGACGAAAATTATGAAAAAGCTTAAAATCAAAGTTGATTTCAAGAGTTCCACCATGGGAGAGGCCTGACACTTCGCCGCGTAGTTATAGCACAGTTCTCCTCCAGGTGCGAACCAGAACTAAAGCGAGAAAGATCAGCAATGCGTCGCAAAAGTTTACAGCACCAACATCACATACTGCTCAAAATTTATTCAAGAAAATTCTCTTTCACCAAAATTATATAGTGGAAACACGACCGAATCGAATTTTGGTGGTACATATTTAGACGCATGATTCTGAAGTACACCGACAAAACTGCATTTTATTGCTGGTAGAAAACCCACAAAGATAAAATAAATTTGTTGAAACAGTCCGGCTACATAAAATAGACACTTGCGCTATTAAGAACTACAGAGCTAATTATACAAATGAGACAAAATTGTAAGTTACACACGATAGCCCTCTTACTTAGCTGCGCTAATTCCTATTAGCTTTGTACTACTGGTCTTAACAGGGACGGCCATCGTGTAACTCGAAACAAACATCATTTCCACATACTTAATTAGGGAAAAGTGAGGATTGCCTTTTATCGCGTCCACGGGCATTGTAGATAAGTATTTTTGCACTGCAGCGACAAAGCTGGAGAATTTTAAATGCCTCGAAATAAAAGCAAAATTTAACACTTTTAAAAAGTACGCTTATTTATAAAATGTAATAAAAACTCCTCCTCTCCATATTATTCTAATTTAGAATGTATATTTATTCTGAAATAGACTTTTAATTAGCAACGAGAAGCGAAAATTTGACATCACATATAAATAGTATTACTCTGACAACGTTTTCGTAATATTTTAATAGAAGTGACATAATCTAAGAGGATGGAACATGATTGTGAACGATTATTTTTTATAAAGGACATGAATTTTCGGAATTGCATCGAAGAAATAATTACTGTGCAGTACTTCATGAAATTAAACATGCTGGCACATTCATACAGTAATCTCTCAATTAGCCTAGTAGCTGAAATTCAATTGATAAAATAGGTAGTTGCAATAAGCATCAATTTTAAAATCAAGCAACAGGAAATCTCAACTGACGGCGGCTGATTTGTAGCTGAAACAATTTGTTTTTCAAGCATTCTTATGGCTATTGGACAACGTAATTCATCCAGGTTGAAATAAATAGTTTGATTCCGTAGCGCGGGATTGAACGATTTTAACCAAATATCAAATTTCAACCTTTCTATAATAAAATAACAGAGTCAACATTAATCTGTTAATTCCGTTTAAGGTCACATTAAAGTAATAAAAAAATATTTTAAAAAATTCCGCGGCGAATCATTTTTGCAGGCTATATTTCGACACACAAGAAAATTCAAACAAATAATTTTTGTACTAAAGACTGAATTTATTCGAACAAAACTGGTGATGCTACAAAAACAAATACCTTCACGCCGACGCTCCAAAAAGTCAACCCCTTCCAATTCGGCATCATAACCTTTTAAAGCGAAATAATTCGGAGCTTTAAAATCGTGGAAAAAACTTCAAGAGACGCTTTAATCGAAAAGCATTGCAAACGAAAAGTAAACAAAATAAACAAGAACGAATCGCTAAGCGAAGCGTTCTCGAGGACCGTTAATTAGCTGCGCAATAACCGCGCCCAAAACTCGCCGCCTAGCCGCCCTGGGAGTTCCACAGAGCACGGCGGGAGCAACTCGAGTGAGAAAGAGAGAGAGAAAGAGCGAGGCTGAGGATGGCAAAAATGCTCCCGAGATAGCAGTGTAAGGACAGAGAGAGAGAGAGGGCGGATAGAGAGAGGGCGGATAGAGAGAGGGCGAAGAGAGAGAGAGAGAGAGAGCGGAGGCGCGAGTCGAGGGGTCAGGAGCGAAAGCGGGAAAGGGAAAAATAAACTGACGGAGAAGAAGATGAAGAGAGCGTAGGTGGGAGGGGACACGGTGAGGAATGACGCGAAGTGAGGAGGACGACAATCAAACGGACTAATTTTAGTGCAAGGAATAAGAAGGAATTACTCGGAAAGTAGTCTCATGGGGCATTTTTGCTGAACCGACATACGCATATCATTGCTTCAAGCTCCGATTCGAGGAGTTTTACTCTTTCCATCCGATAACGGCTTCAGATAAAGAGCGAGTTAAAAGGGTCGAGACTTAAGTTTCCCCCCAAACGATCAAAATCACCCCAAAAGAAAAGTCATAAAGTACATGATAACGTCACACGAGGTTACGCAGAAATGCTTCCATTAAAAAATAATAATGCTCACATAACACATCGGTTTCGCGTGGGTTCGCTTCCAAAATTCACAAACATTCTTCCAGCCAGTGGAGTAGGGACCATGGATCCAATGGATCGGTCATCCAGGGCCCGGAGCTCGAGGGGACCCGAAGGCCCGTGGTCGACATATACAAAATTTACCCTTTGTGTCATTTTAAACCACAAGAGCTGCTAAATACAGTGAAAAGAATCCGAGATCATGAAACTTATTTAATTAAAAATTTCCCCTTAAAAAATAAAATAACCAAAACCAAGAAATATATATTGGAGGAGGGGGGGGGGGGGGCGTAAAGATTCTCGAACCAGGGCCCGGCTTCACCTTGCTACGCCACTGCTTCCAGCTATACTGCACCTCGGATTTCGCAAGAAACGCTATACCACGGGAAAAGACAGCATAGATGACCTCCTGCCATCGCGTTTCGTCAGTGTAGAAATTACAAAAAACGGCGGGTGATAAGCTTCATACAATACAAAACCTTGGTAAGCGACGTAAAAAAATTAATCGTTTATAAAAAAAATCGCCCGAGGTTTACATGAAGAGAGATTTGCTGTCACCTCAATGATTTCATCGATGACGGATGATATCCAGAGAAAATTGATCAACAAGTTTAGATGGCTTGATGTAGACATTGTTTGCAGATGACATAGCAGCGGGGGTTGAGAGGGTAAAGGGAGTAACTAGGACCAGTGGATGGAGGAGATTGAAGAAGATTTTATTACTGAGTGAGACGCTGGCGATGGAAACAGAGCCGTACTGAAAACGAATGATTTTTTTAAGCGACACAGAGACACGAAAGCTAACGATAAACTAACTATGTATACGAGATTTTTAGAGAATTAAAATGTTGCGATCGTTTCACGTCGATGGCTGATGATATTTGACATGCAGATAAGAGATGTCGGTTAAGTTCGAACAAAGGAAACATTCCGCGAAACTACGTAGTTGGTTCATGACGATTAGGGCAAAGAGAGAACAAAATGGGAAAATCGCGAGAAAGCGCTAGATTACAGAGGAAGATGCAGATGCAGAAGTAAGAGGAATGACTGTTAAGTCGAGAAAAATAATTAACAAAGGCCGGGAAGACGGAGATGCCAAGTATTTTTTTTAGCACTTCCTCGCGGCGCAAGAAAAATAGCTCGACGTAAAGAAGTTCAAATTACTGTATCGCAAAGCATCCTTTCATTATCACTCTCCAAATAGATGAAAAGGATAAATTTTTGACGCAAGGTAAGATGACATGGACGCGAAATTATTTCATTTAACAATGAAACAAGAGGCAAAATAAAATCCCACTCGATTAAAACACAACACGCTCAGAAGTTTATGACACGTGCTAACAGAAAGATTGCTGATAGCGACACGAGTACGATGAACCATGCAAACATTTAAAAAAATTTAATTATCACGTTCGATAAGAAATTACCGAGATTTAACACAAAAAGCGCAAATTTTCAAGAAAATTCACTTAAGCAGAAAACGTCATCGAATCTAAAATTACCCTTCGTACCAGTCGGTATGCTTGCTAAAAATTTCCATCGAAACGGAAGACACAATACGATTAAAAACATCCGCCCAACGCATATGAGACATTGGATGGTAACACCTTACTGGGATATCTGATAAATCGGAAGGACCTATCTATCATCCATGAATAGGACATAACCTCCGTCCCTTAAACGGAAGAACTATAATAAGGTGTAACAAAAATAACTCCAGTTCGCCATTAATATGATTAAATTTATAATAATCCGAGAGGTTCCCAAAACACAGAAACCAGACGTAAAATCCACCAATAATTTTTGGAGATAATTTTCTTTGCAATTACGCAGAACACCAGTTCTGCTACCATGAACATGCTATTTAAAGCTGTCATCTCAGAAATTTCGTGGATATACTAGCTCCGCTGGATGGAATGCTCACTGTAAATACTGTATATATGCGAGTTAACAACTACAAGAATCCAAATCGATCAATGTGAGCAACATATAAATATCTCACGAAGAAATTCGAATTTGACGATTCGAAAAGTAACGAAGTTGTATATGTACATACACTGAAAAGGTAAATTTGTGAGAATTTCGGACTCCTAGATCTGATTCGTTGCTATTCAAAGTGGGTGATGTCGCGACCGGGGGGGGGGAGAAGGAGGAGTTCGTGATTTCTGGATACAAAGGGTGACACAAGGGACATACGCTATATTAGCTTGAATACATTGAGGAACTTCTTTCATCTTCACGTTTACTTCTATAAAATTTATTGAAATTGTTAATAATTTAACCTTACAGCTTATTTGGTTATAAGCTAAATGGAATGATAGACAGTGTATCATTCTCGAAGAACATTGTCAAATGTAGAGCATTGGATTTGCAAACAGGCTAAGTGAGGTCGAGTTAATCAATCTCGTTGAAACGTGATGCTTCTCTTAATCAGTAAAAATAATTTCGAAGAAAATTATAAAAATAAAAAAGATTAATTTATATATCTATGGAAAATGTAATTCAGTTACAATACTGTTAATTCCAAAACTATACATACACCCGCGCACGCATGCATACCCTTACTCGTTAAAGGATGTCCGCAAATATTTGCCGTAAAAGGGGGCGTTACACTAATAATAGTTGAGGACCACTTGGCTCAATCAATCATAATATCACAATTTTTATATAATTCGACTGGTTGAATTTAAAACTATTAAAAAGGGAGAAAAAATCTGAAAATTGTTCAATTAAAATGATAAAGACAAGGAATGTTATTGGAGTGACGAAAAACGAAATAAATAAATAGAGTATCACAATACGATGCTAAAATAAATAGTTCACAATTCCATCAGACAAAAAAATGATATCAATTTTAAATTACTCGAAATTCGGGTGAGATATCAATCGAATCAACTATTTGATCGAAGAAGCTACACTGTAAACCTAGCGAATATTTTGTTTTCACCTATTAATCGCAACAAATATTGAGGCATTGTTAAAAAATGAAACAATTATCTCATAAATTCCTACATTATGATACAAATAGATTTCTTCAAATCAAAATATTTAAACTGAATTTTTAAAATGTAACCTTCTAGATGTTGGTTTAATAACAAACACTAGCGGTATTGGAATGCGTATAAACCGTTAATTTTAGGATATGAAGACATCAAAAACCGCATCCAGTACCTTCCATTCCATTTTCCCGCCTAATCACGGAGAAAATAACTGTTCAACAAGCGCAATCGCCAACTTTCACTATATCTTACAGTGATAAAGGCCTTAATATAAATATCTGCTCGAAAAACACAACCGTATTACAATAAATAACAACCAATAGAGGTTATGTAAAATTTGATAACATTAATGTTAGTGATATTCATAATTAACTTCCCGATTTACGGTACCATAGCAGAATTTCGTCATAAACGAAACAGGAAATAAAATACAAGAAAGTACGAATTTAACACGTTTTATACAATGAAACGAATTTGACGGCAATAACAACATGCACTGAATCATTTGAGATAAATTGTTTGTTTTAGAATAATCGATAGCATATGAAAAGTGCAATTCACTACCAGGGGTAAGGAATGCTAATAAAATATACAAAAGTTGTTATTCCATAAATTCAACCCAAAGGTATTTAGCCATAATTAGGTTTTAATATAATAATTACTACGTTATGAGATTCGTGATAATATTCCAATCTATTTTAAATTACTTATCTTCACTAGGGCAAATTCTACTACAAAAATAAGGTAGTTGTGACTCTGAAGTATATTTCTGGCACAAATGACATACTTTTAATATAGAATAAAAAAAACTACACCAAATTATTAACATACATGAAAATAAATAAACGCCGAGTTATTATGACGAAGAAATGCCGTATTCATTGCAGAAACACCGACCGAATATATTCCACTAATCACAGGGTAAAGTAAGAGCACTATGTACATATATCTCATTTTCCATATAACAAGAAAAACCTAGTATAAAACCCACTGAAATAAATTTCGCTCAAACAGCAATAAGAGGAAAGTATCTTATTTAAATCTATATCCACTATCAATGACTGTCCTATGTACGGTTCAGTAGAGGTAATAAGTAAACAACACAAAGTAAGCGAGTTTTTTTAAACATTACTACCTAGGATGATGAATTGTTTAAATTCTAACGATCGTCATACTGTACTTCACCAAATAAATATAGGTCTTATGTCTTTCCACAAAAGGTTCCTTTACTATTGACTTCTCGCTAGCCTCAAAAGCTGCATCGATGCGACAAATCTTAACACAGAATTATTGATAGACTCACCCCATAAACCAGTCCACGGTGTCGCGGAGATATTCAGGTAACCTATCCAGCTTGGCTGATTTCTATGACACTGCACAACAAAATTACGATTAAATATATTGCTTCAGACTCCTCAATCACCACTCAACAAACCCAACATGGCTTCCTCAGCTGAAAACTGATTCAAGCTTTTCCCATGATGCAATGTTTGTAGACAAAAGCTCCGCATGGATCAGCTGATTCCGGGCCTAGCAAATCGCCTTCCACATCCATGAAAAATCAAAACAAAAAAATCGCGAACGGCTGCTGTATGGGAAATTTTATAATTACTAAGAATCTCATTTATGTAATTTCTCAAAACTTATTTTTTGGTTATCGCTAAATTCGGCTTGGGTACGAAGGTCATTTATCAGCACACCATCTTAAACGTCATGGTGCCACCCACTTCCACCAAATTTTTAATTTCATTTTAGTTGATATTTTTTTCTTGACTGTATGTAAAATTAATAAAGTCCATTTAGTGTATATAGTACATTTTTATTTCCAATTAATAGATTAGGGACATGATCACACTACATACAAGATTCAACAGGGCACCTGGCTTGCTCGATAAGTTCATAGCTCCTCACAAGAAGCTACTACAAGATTTATAAACATAATAAAAAACGTAATTTATTAAGATACCACTCCCATTAAACGAATGATAAACAGCTTTCTAGTTACAAGCAAGTTTAAATTGTATCACACAACTACAACTGCAATAAATATGAACCCAGTGAGAAATAACTGGTCAAATATAACCTCTTACAATTGCTGATACAGTAAATAAATGTGATGGCACTTGACGCCAGCAACAAATGCCATACAAATCTAGAAAACTCCAAGCATCCTGAAGGACATTGGATAATCTCATACAAAAACAGAAAAACAGTAAAGAAAGTTGTCACAGATAAGATGCAACTAGTGAAAGAGACTTTGTCTGCTTACACAAGTTTCAGTGAGTGGGCCATGCACAGATCTATGCCAGTGTCACACAAACACCACTACCATTTGAGTGTAAATGGCAAATCAAAATGTTTTTCCATTTTTTTCACCACATTTTTCTCGATTTTCCTATTTTTTTCAGGTTTTATAAAAAGGTGCACAGTACATCAACTGTGATAACATTACCAAAATTACACTATAAAATTGCTTTAAAAATGTAACCACTTCCTTAGCAGTGCCAACTCTTGAATAAAATCACACATTACACAAGACACTGGAGTAGTACACTGAATGTTGGTGTTTGCCTTTAACTCCTCTACTTCTCAGCATACTGGAAGAATTTGGCAATAACAATCACCATACTCCAGGAAGCTATTCAAAAGATCTTGAAGAGTGCAGTTCAGCTGCCTCTTCAATTCACAAATCCAAATTTAATACTGCACCCAATCTCCATGTACGACCAAAGGAATTAACTATTTCCATCTTCTTCCTCCTCAGATGAGGCCTCATACAACCAAAGAAGCCACTGGTTAACCTGAAATGGAAAATTATCTATAATAACAGAAAAAAGTATCGATAAAAATTATGACAAATTCAATGTCAGACATCTTCAGCCATCTTTAGGAGGAACCTTCTGGTGGAAACCACGAATGAAGTAAAATTTAGTTATCATCATTTCATGGTATCTCAACAACACTGATGCAAAAGAACGTACTTGGAAAAGTGCCTTCCCCTTTCCTGGATAGTCATCAGAAATGTCCTCTTTCCATTTCATGAAGGCATCTTCTTCAACAATTTCCAGGTCATAAAGGTAGACAAACCAACGCAAAAGCATCCCTAGAACAATTAAATGGTAAATTAATATTCAGCAAATTAATAAAAAAGAAAGGACACCAGCAACTTGTGGAACAGAAACTACCTTTCGGGAACTGCTTAGAATAGCAATAAACTTGTAGGGCATAAACTGCCACAACTTGTAGGTTTATTTCATTATGTAGAAAAGCCTGAAGAACTGGGTTGAATTTTTCCAAGAGTGCTTTCTCCTTTTCTTGGAGAGCCTTGTCAGGTACCACTCCAGGTTCAGCCCCTTCAGGTAGAGTCGTCTCCTTAACAAAAAATAATCATCTTTAGTAAAAGTAACAAAAAACATAATAAAGTATAGAAAAGACACTATTCAGACAACATCAAGCCATCATGCGGCTAGTGAACCTTCTGGTGGAAACCACGAATGAAATGCATACAATTTTCATCATTATAATTAACTTAAAGACAACAAAAATCTGAACAAACCTGAGTTATGTACTTCACAAGAACGGTCATCAGAGCATTAATGAATCCAGGGGCTTGGTAATGTGATTGATCAAGATTTTCCTTGATCCATTTATAGAATAATGTTGGATTTGGATTAGCCTGGGAAAAATTTCAATTAGTGACTTTCTCACAAAACAAAATTTACAAAAATAATAAGAAAATTACATAAAACTTACCTTTAACTGCTTCCAGAGCTCTGCCTGAATTCTTAGTAATGGAAATAAGAAAGTAAGACCTTTATCTTCCAATATGTCAGCCAGTTTCTCTTTGGTTTTATCAATTTCTGGCAGCATATTCAGGAGATTGACCTAAAAATTTCAATAAAAGCAATGCATTAAAAATATAAGTATAATTTACAGTGTGGCTGAATCCAAATTATAATCTTAACTTATCCACAAAATAATTATTAACAATAACTATTGTAGTGGCCACTACTGCAGTAAGATCAAATTAATGCAAAGATTTAAGACTATTTTAATAGTTAAACTAAATACTTTGCTATCTTTTAAGTTGCAAAATTGATGGCAGTAAGTTATTAATAATCAAGTCATTGCATCTGCATATACATACCTTACTATCATTGAAGAGTTTGGTAAGTTCAGCTTTCCCTAGTGTTTTATTTAATTGTTGCAGCACCAAGAGGAAAAGTGGATAATGAGCTCCATTCTCAGTCATTTCTGCAACTTCAGCAAGGGACATTATTTCCTCGACTACGCTATTTGCTGCAAAGCCTTTAAATAAGAAATAATATTATCAGTAATTCTACTGGCAAAGAAAATACATTCTACAGAAAGACAGTGAATCAGACAATTCATTGCCATCACTGGACAAGACCTCTGGTGGAAACCGCGAATGAATAATTAGTAATATCATCATGTGAGATTAAAATGATAAATATTGGGTCAACGCTTACCAGCAACATATGAAAAGATTCGTGGAATAGCACGTTCTTTATCAGCCATCTGGCCAAGCAATTCCTTGAAGGCTCCAATGAATTGTGCTGTTGTAAAGAGCCCTTCTTTCTTCAGCTTGGACAACAGGCTACTAACAAGTTCGCGATCTCCATCTGTTGAAAAATTTAACATAATTAGTAGTAAATATGCTGTTGATACAAACTTAAGTAATAATGCAGCTTTACTAACCAGTCTTTTCCAAAGTTTTATTCATCATTGACGTCAGTACAGCAGACATGAATCGGTCTTGTATTTTTTGTTCCTTGAATGAATTGACAGCTTCATCCATGTTAGAATTACTAAGGTAGTCATCCAACATAGAGTCTATTTTCTTTAAAACTTCGTCTTTACTTGGCCCCTGTGTTGACAAAAAATAATTACTCACATGATCTTATTAACTGCCTCTATAGTATCTACTAAAACAAAAGTCAGACATCAAAAGCCATCTTTAGGCATAAAGCCTTCTGGTGGAAACCGCGAATGTTGATGTTGGTTTTTCATCAGTTCAAAATATCTAGACAGCACAAGGGCAGAAACTGAAATTTCATCTACCTTATCCTTCTTCCCCCCTTTATTTTTGTCCAAAGAGCCTTGCTTTATGAGAATGGGTTGCTCCTTGGTATGCAGAATTGGGGGTGGTGGCTTAGGGGCAAGTAAGCTTGACTGTGTAGTTGGCAACAAAGGCTCTCCTCCAATAAGCCCAGGCTGTCGCCCTGGAAAATAAAAAGCTATGAAACTACACTTACTTTCTTAACAATAAGAAAATGATTGTTCTTTAAAAATAAGTTAGAAGCAAACAGACAATTGCCATTCAGACACTTCATCGCCATCACAGGGTATATACCCTCTGGTGGAAACCGCGAACGAAGAACATTAGATGATCATCATAAGGCAATATAAAAATTTTAAAAAATAACTTGAGAAGAAAAGGCAGAATTAACTGCAAAGAAAGTAAAGGAAACCACAATTTAATATGTGGAATATTTTGCAAAGAGGTTCATTTCATGGTTGCTATAAACCACATGGTTAGGCAATTTGATCACCTTGATACTAAATACAAATACCAAAATATCTTTCAATGTATGTCTTTGGCCAAAAACAGCAATATTTAAAAACCAGGAGCAGGACAATTTAATGAAATAAATTTGTGCTAAATGCAGCATATTTGTATGGAATTAGTCGATAGGTGTGCAAACAAGACTTTGTTAGGTCTAAACCTTAGTAACCAGGCCTTCAATACACAGGTACATCTTAAATCTGAATATATACTGTCACAAAAACAAAATCTAACCTATCCACATAATGGGTATAAGATTAACTTTCAATAAGCTGTTACACAATGATAAAATGTATAAATCATCATCCAACCCAGATATAATGCAGACAAATGCTACAATCTATAATCAGGATACCCAGCAACAATTACTAAACTTTAATCAGTTGAAAATTTGACAGTACTTCATAATTATCGCTATGTCAAACAAACACTGTTACAGCAAAAGACTATGCAAAAGTTCTATAGCAATCAATTTCTTTAACTTGAACTAATCAAAAGCATTTTTTGTTTACTGATAGCTTCATATGCAATGAGTATAAAAATTGCACTCCATTAGTAAACATTCACATGCTGACATTACCAAACCTATTTTATGTAAAGCAGATTAAACTAAGAAACTCTTTACTGTATGCCAGCCACTTTTTGCACAGAAGGCAATCAACTTCACCTGAATCTCAACAATAAAGATGACTACATACAACCTTTTATGAACAATCTTAAAGCAATGATTTAATTAAGCCTGTCTAAAATAACTTGACAATTGATAAAAGAGACATTTGTTATTTACTCCTAAATACAGAGAATGGAAATTCTATAAATGTCAAAACCACCAGAAAAATAATATTTACAGATGAGGTCATATTTAAAGACTCCGGGAACAAAAAAATCAAGAGTTCAGAAAGAAGCTCTGCATCAAAAGCTTCTGAAAGAAACATTGTACATAGTAACAGCAATTACAGAAGGCAAATATAATAAAATTTTGTACACCTGGATGGATTCTTAAAATTATTTCTTTAAACCAAAATTTCAGAGCCCCATTGTTTACAAGAAAATGAGAACATCCCTATATTAACAGAAAAACATGTGACTCATCACCATTCTGCCAGAGGAACTGATGTTTTCAGACTTAAAGAGGCTAAAACACCTTTTCCTTTAAATTAACGGGAATATGAGTTACTTGACCCCTCAATGTCATCCTGCATACACTGCAGAGATCACTAGCTTTCTGTAATTTCTTAAAACAGTAAATTTTCTAAAATATGGGGTAACCCTGATATATTTCAAAAGAGGAACCATTGGCCTACTTATTACTCGTCATTCTGCAATTTTTATTATCTTTTTTATTACACTTAATATGCATTAAATTTTGTGATTGATTTTTCACATAGATATGCAAAGTGGGGAAGAACAAGTTTTTGGCACTCCAGTCAGGTTTCTTGAGACCAATATAGTATGAGAGAGCGGGAGAAACATCTGGTCTGTGTCCTAGGTTTATTTACAAACAAGTCACTTTGCGTCTATTCTTCTACATTGTAAGCGCTCGAGTCATGATAGGAAAAATAGTCTCGTGTTGCTCTAAAGAAAGTAATCTGAAGTAAATGCTAGTAAAAAAAATTCAGTATAGATGATTTAATGAAGTTATATTTTCTTGTAAATTTCATGGTAAATTGGATAAAGCAAAAGCCTAAAATAATTTAACTTATGTAATTTATTTATTATGCGTACATTCTAATGGCGGATCTACACTTGAGCGACATGGTCATACGAACTGTCGCGCGACCATGTCGTATGACCAGGTAGTCAAATGTAAACGTCATATGACATAAGATGTCACGCGACACGTTTCAAGTTTCCAAATATTGTCGGTCTTTATCAAAGGGATACAACAATGTCATGTGACTGAAGTGTAGACGGGAAGTCGGGTGACTCATTCTATGTTTTCACTGTTCAGTTTCCGTATTCAAGGAGTGGTCAGTGTGAGCGCAGGTGTTTTTAGTCACGAGTAAAAAATGGAATGGACCGTAGAAAAGACAAGTGAACTCATTGAATTGTACCGGTCAAAAACGACATTATGGGACACAAAAAGTGTGTTACAGAAATAGAAATAAAAGGCACGATGCTCTTTGTGACATCAGTAAACATTTAGGAGTTTCAAAATAGGAAGTTGAGAGGAAGTTAAAAAATGTAGTGGGGCAATTTATAAGAGAAATGAAGAAGTTGAAAGAGAAGAAGTCGGGCAGCGCTCCAGATGAGGCAAATGAAAGTAAATGGTTTGCTTTTTAGCAATTTTCGGACCTATCATATTTAGTAATTCTTCAAAATCACTGCAAGACATTCGAAAAAAGTTTCTGAATCCGCCATTGCACCGGTATTCCAGGTTTAGAGGATCGACTTCATCACAAATTAGATCGGTCATCAAATCACTGCCATTGTATCACGTTCTACTTTTGAGACTCGGACGTACCCAAAACCTCCGCACACGATGTTGTCTTTTGGGTCTTTGTTGTATTATAAATGAAGCAGCAGTGATTATTACGTCTTCCTCGTCCCACATATTTTTACAGACTGAGGGCAAAAGAGCATTCAGTCAGACAGAAACTGCTCTCAGATGTAGACACGGACTTGTCGAAGGACACTGTCATATGACTTTGTCACGCGACAGTGTCGTATGACCATGTCACTCAAGTGTAGATCCACCATAATACGTCATATCTCTGCTTCTACTGAACGAAATAGGTCAATTTACACCGCGTAACTTCTAAAATGATTTTGAATGGCTACTGTACAACTCAAAACTTTATAAACTTAATGAAATGTCTTTTTAAAATATACGAAATGTAACATTTCAAATTTTTAGTGAAGACATGAAAAAGTTGTCCTGTGAGAAACATTTTCCCTATTTGGTTTAGAGCTACATTCAGTGAATGAAGTGTTTATAAAAGCTGAAATATGTTTTTGAAAAAGACTGCATATCAATCACATTTATAGTTTTGGCAATATATGAAAGCACGGGTGCGCTAGACTGGTTTCTTTTCACTCCTGCAAAGAGATTTGCTTGACATAAGATAACGTAAAAAGTATTGTATGTAAATGTCATGTTCTGCTAAAACCCTCAAAAAATTTCCTACAAAACCAATAAAAATGAAAAAGTTGTGAATTTTTCAATTCCCCGCAAACTTAATCATTAATTTTTGCAAAATTAAAAAAACTCCTGTCCTCAGAAATGGAATTTAAGTAAATGTCCTCAGTGCTTGAGGGGTGAAGGTGGGTCTGAAGTGAAGTGCATTTAAACTTCTTTCTCATTCACAATATTGAAGAATAAGATAGCAAACAGTTCATTCACTTTTGGGAGCAATAAATTACACTTATCCTCTTGCTTTTCTTAAATTCTAATTTCTTCTGTTAATATTCATGCGTTCATTTCTTCATTCATTATGGTTACCCCTATGAAGAAAACCAGTAATGGACTAAATCTAGAATCTAAACTTGATATTATTAAAAAAAATAAAACTGCTGCATTGCTTGGACATTTACCATGTTTACTCGTGTAATATCCGCACTTTTTTCCCTAAAACTGGACACAGAAAAAGGAGGAGCAGACATTACACGAGATGTCCCTTTACCTTTTGGCAGTAGGCCACCTGCAAAATGTGTCATGTTTCATGGCAAAGAATGAATTCAATGTTTCCTGGAAGGTGCTGTACCCAGCAGACACTTTGTCATTAAATTTACGTGATTCATGCTTAAATTTGAGGAACACAACGGCAACGGGCAGGCTGTAACACACTCCGTTCTTCTAGGTGGGCCAATGGGTGCTCGCAGCATGCTGCGGTGTTAAGTGAAGAAATTGTGATCAAAGGCTTTAAAGTGACTGGTATTTCGAATTCATTGGATGGAACTGAGGACCATTACTTATGGTGTGGTTATGTTGCAGATGAAGACCAGATCAGCGATTATGCATTAGAAAAAAACAAACATGGAATTCCTAAAGAAGCCCTTGAAATGAAGGTTGAATAAATTCTTTGTTCAAAAATTTGGGATTTTACGATATTTCTTGTTTTCATTGTAATTTTTACAGGTATTTACATACAATTTAAGAATCGAAAGATAATGAGACCACATGGAGCCTAAAGACCTAAATCGATTTATAATTATGTTAAGAAAGAATCAAAAATCATTGTATTGGATGTTGTGATTTAGTTTGTGCACAATTTTTAAGTTTTCTTTTATGAGAGGTGCACTCTTTTCAGTGATGGTAGTATATCCGTCGTGATTCTGAACATTTAGCAAAAATAAAACGTACATTGTGCAGTAACTCAAAATGGAACCTTTTGGCAATATTAATGCACTGGTCTTCAAAATACGCTTCCAACTTCTTTCTTTATAATATATTGTTGAACGTCAATTTTTCGCGATTGAGTGAGAATAGGCATTAAAAGTTTTAATATTTACGTCTTAAATACATGATTTTTGCCGCTTAAACATCATCAGACTCTACTTCAGATAGATTATTTCACTGTTGTTGCCATTAAATAACAAAATTGGAATTTTTAAAGTGCCGACATTATACCAATACCTCTTTTCCCAGATATTTACTTTAAAAATCGTGGGTGCAGGTATTACTCAAGTAAATACAGTATATGATATGAACATATAAAGCAAAACAAAGAACTAACTAGAATATCAACCATGTAGTCACCCTCGGGGTATGGAACAAATCTCCCCTTCTATATAAAACAAGGTTCACAGAACACATTAGACAAAACTTCTGGAACACATTACCCATGTAACAGAAGGGCCATGCAAAATTAATATATGACCAATTTTGGCACCGCCAAGTAATAAAAGTTTTTCAAACCTAATAAAATTATTGATACTCATTACTAAAAGAATCATTATTTAGGTTTATTAATAGGAACATGATAAATTTCTTAAGTTCAAAATAGTAAAAATGAAATTACACATTTTTAACTTTTTCATATTATGCAACACTGATCACCTTGAAAAACAGGTCATTACAAAAACTAGCTAAAAAGGCACAACATTAATGAGGTCAAATTCAAGTACCCAACAATATAAAACCTCCATTTAGTGATCCACCAGTAAATAAAAAAACTGAACAATCAACTACCTACACAGCACATTTGACCAAAACCTGAAGTTAGATCAAATTTAGAAGCAAGGAAACTTTAAAAAACACCAATAAATTATGTTAGGATGAAATTGTTCAATAACTTAAAATGGACATATGGATTCCTACATCAAGCTTTAGTCATTTATAATGAAATTATGTCAATCGAATGACTTGACAGAGAAAGAGCTACCAAGAAACAAGTATATCTTATCAATTTTAAATTAATTACCTCCTAATGATAAAGATGTCTTAGGTATTGAGTTTGGTGTCTTAGGCTTGAAGTTAGCCGCAGGTCTCAGAGACAATTCTTCCAAATTAGCATGACTTCCTTGTTGGGCAGCTAACATCATTTTATTCTTGAAACGAGGAGGCAAGTCACTTTTGCCACCCACTGAAACGCAAACGACAGGTGCAAAATCTACAAAAATACTTTTCAAGATCAACAAGGCAAAAAAGTTACTTGTTACTTGCTATAAAACAGTGCACAGTTGTAAAACACAAATTACTCACTGCTGTTAAAGTTCTGCTGTTGGTTCTGGTTCTGTTTATTATGCTGAGAGAAACCTTGTCGACCAGATGCATAGCTGGGAGGCCCGCCAAACTGTTGGCCACGGCGATATGACTGGAAGCCATTGTTATAACTGTAACAGAAACACTCCTGTGAAACGAATCTCACATCTAACATAGATGTGCAAATACTAATATGATGCCAGTCAGACATTTCATTGCCATCAACGGATAAATCCTCCGGTGGAAACCGCGAATGAAATTAATACATTTTCATCATACTGGAATGTGTATATTCTTAAAGCAAATACATGAACTAGCCTTCTATCTCCATCACTATATTTTAGCAAGTCTCTATTCCTTTACGCATGCCTACATTTCTCAACCGCAGGGAGCACTAAGGTGAAGGTCAACATGAGGTTTTAGTGTCCATCTGTCCACTTGATTCAAAATGGCAGCCAATTTAAACATTAAACTACACGTATTATCCTGATCCCTGCTATTATTGATTTGAATCAAATTTGGTACGACTGTGCAGGGCTCCAAGGAATAAACCATATATGGTTTTTGTTTCTCTGCACGTTTTATTCAAAATGGCAGCTTATTGAATTCTTAAATACCATGTATCATCTAGAATTCCTATCTGATTTGAACCAAATTTCCTCAGACAATGCTAGGTATTTCTGCTAGTCTAAAATAAGTTGAAAATGACAATATTTCTGCATATAATTGTTAATAAGTACACTGGTTATATATTTCTCAAGTAGCCCACAAACGGTAGTCTTTTATGTATCAGTTCCTATAGATTTCATTCATAAATGTAAAATATTTTATAGCCTCAAGAAAAGATCTATGAATATTTATAGCATCACCTCTTAACAGTGCTGAGATGACAAAAAAAGCATTTTGTACATTATCTTCCCCTGGAACATATATTGCCTACATGCTGTTACAAAACTATTTGTAAATTTGATTAGAAGAGACATTCCAACTAACAATAAACTCACTGGCAATCATATTCACTCCAATAATAGCATAATGCCTTAGGGTTACCAGTGCTGTAGCTACTATTCCAGACAAACAAAAGCAGCTAAATTCTTAGTTGTAAATATAAGCAAACCTGTGACAAGGTCAATATCACTAAGGTATTATGCACCAAAACCACCTTAAGCTTGTACATTAAGTCACATTATATACATGAAATTTACATGTGGGCCTTTACTTGTCAACATTCTCACATTTAAATAAAACATTGCATACCCATAATAATCCTGTGAAGAAACCATTCCAGGACCAGAGCTAAGGTTCATTCCACCAGGATTCTCCCACACCTCCCGGCGAGTATGCATATGATAGCAGAAAATGTCCACTGTGTGATTCCCATTGCCACCCAAATGGCTCATGCCCCCACCACCAACATCCCTATTTCCCATGCCTCCACCTCCCATACGCTGTCCTTGCGAACCCATGTTCTGCATATAACCGCTGCGGTCCCTGTGATCATCACGGATCTGACCAAAAATAAAACAGTAAGTTTAAGAAAAATTTTTAACAGCAGCTGAAAATGCAAGTTCTTAATGGCGGCAATAAATTTACCTCATTAATGAGCATGGGACCTTCCGCATTGGTGGCCTTTCGGGGAACCCACTTATTCATGCGCAACTCGATGGTATCTCGCAGCATGAAACGGATGCGAATTGGCAGGTTTGGATTCTGCGCCAGCTTATCCAAGCGAGCAAAGTACTGGTTCACCAAACGCTTGCCCTTGTCGGACTCGAGTATCTTACCGCAAGTCTTCATTATCTGACAGAGGCACTCCAGATCTTCTGCCATGTCCTTCGCCTCACCTTTTTTCTTCTTGTCCAGCAATGCCAAACAGCACTCGTGCAAGATACTCTCCCGTAAGATTTCCAGCTTTCCAAGTTCTCCAATAAACTATTGAACATAAAAGGAAATGTAAGTATAAATATTTTGCACTATCATTAACTAGTTTAATTCAAAATGATTCAAATTCACCTAATTTGATGACTGGTTATTCAAAACCATCCCCTTACCAGTGATATTTAACAACAGTAAAGTTAATATCATATTGACAAGCATACACTAAATTAAGTCAAATCTTAACATTTAAAATTGCTGAAATGGCTACTCAGACACTTCAAAGCCATCTTAGGGTGGAAAACCCTCTGGTGGAAACCGCGAATGAAAGACAACTTCATCATCACTGTAGCCATAATGTTGAAAAATACTACAGTAAAGCTCGTTTATAACGATCACACCTAAAACGAAATCTCAGCTATAACGAAGAAATGTCTCGGTCCCTTGAACTTCTCCATAAGGGCATTGGTTAAATTTCTCGGACATAACAAACATTTTACAAATTCTCGGCTGTAACCAACAAACGTATGGTCCCGTGGCAAAAAATGCCCCATATATAATGAATTTTGGCAAGCGGAGTGATAAGTAATGAATAGTTTCTACCAGTTTACTGCCCACTTGTTGGTAGAGGTCCGCTTCCTCCCTCTACCCATTCCATACGAATTTCCACGCTCCCTTTGTTTTGAAAGTGATATAAAAAATGTGAAATTTTTATGTAAATTAATGACCATAATAATAAAATTAAATCACCATTTAAAAAAATCATGTAATAGCAATCGAACATTTTACATGCTACAAAGTTGATAAGCATCTCTTTGCGTATGTAAGTACTACATTGAAGTCTACTCACTGCAAATACAGTAAAAAGCTGTGTTATCCGGCTATCTTAGGGATTGTAGATAGCCTAGGGGAGCGTTTTTCGATTTTGACATCTCAAATTTATTAGGTCACTGTCGTACTCCCCAAACATAACTATGCATGGAGTTTGCATTTTCCATTTTAATTCTTCCACACGTAGTTAGATATAGATACTATTTATCCATTCTTATTTCATACATTGCTACGCTTACACGCAATACAAAAGACTATTGAAAAGTTTAGGGTGTTCGGGAAGTTTGGGGAGTACGACAGTGAACCTGTTCCCAAAATTGAATTTATTGGATTATATCTTTCTTATTTATCTTTATATACTCTATTAGAAAAGGATGAAATTATTTAATTCTTCTGAACATTTCTGTGAAAACCAGTCATATAATGTTATCCAGTTCCTCCAATTTTGGCTTATGAAGCATATGTTTATTAATTGATTTACTCGTCTCAGAAGATGACACAAATTCCATTAATTTAGCCTTATGAGCCTTGATATCGTAGAGCGTGGAAGACCCGATGTTGAATTCTTTCACTATGGCTGCTCTGCTTTCTCCCATTTCCATTCGTTTAAGCTCCAGCTTTTGTGTTAGCATTAAAACCTTTTTTCTCCTGTTCCTTGCTTTTAGGTATTTATTTTGATGCCATATTCAATGGATGGGTAATTTTTAGGCGCATTTCGCATCCAGCGTGAGCACTTATTATCATCGGCCTGCCTGTGTGCATGTTCGTTCACGGCTTCTACAGAAAGGATTTTCATGAAATTTGATATTAAGGGCTTTCAATTAAATATAATAAGAAAATCGCAAAAATGAATCACGTACGCCAATCAGAGGTACCACTTTACTGGTGACAAAAAATTAAATTTTCGTCACATCTCGTAAAGAATTGCTCATACCTACCTAACTTGTTTTAATAATAAAAAGTGATAAAACTGGAAATTGTAGAAGTACACCAAAACATCTAGACAATTCAAATGGCATACGTAAACAAAAACGCCATGCTTACTCGGCAGCCCCAGAAGTATACGAAGTAAATACGTAATATATACATCATTTTAAGAAATTTTAATGTGGAAGTTGTGGTATTAAACAAATACAATTCACACAAAAATTCATAAAAAAAAGAAAATACAAAATGAATTGTATTTGTGTAAATTCCAGTATCTAAGGGTGGCCTATTCTAAATAGCTTTTACTGTGTGTGTCTACGTGTTATATGGGATGTATAGGCCAAAAACCATGTTTCTCGTATATAATGAAGTCACGCTTATATCAAAGCAATGAGTCGGTCCCCTCAAATACGTATTAAACGAGTTTTACTGTATTACCAAATAGCATCATATTTAAAAAATTTGCAGGACTAGACAAAGTTTAACAAGAGCAATTAATAGACATTTTAAGGTTAATACCTTGATGTTCCCAAGCATTTTCTTCTTTGCAATCTGTCTTCTCTCCTCATCTTCTGGTGTAAGCGGGCCATCTCGTTGGTCAAATTGTCTGGATGCATCCGAACTGAATATCCAAATACACCAAGATTAAAACCAATTCTTCACAACCAGCATCCCATTAAGTTTTCACTGGGCAAGTTTGAGATGAGACAAAACTCAAGAAAACAGATTCAAGATCCTAAGTAACTCACCGTCTTTCAAATTCATCTTGACACTTATTTAGAAGAACGTCTTTAAAACTGCATTTACCGTTGGGTGTCTCAAGGTTAGGTGCTTCCTCTGATAGACGTTTGCACAGCTGTGCATACATAGAACTATACTTCGGCTCATCTAGGGCTTTTTCGAATATCTGAGTAAAAACAGGAACTTTAGCACCAACAACATAAAAAAGTAGGATAAAATGAAACATACGAAAGATCACACACCAGTAATATGACTCCTTTAAGAATAGTGCTAGAATTTAGTCCTGTATGCCGTAGTAGGTCACTACTCAGCTTCTGAAAATTTTCCGGGGTAAGTTTGTTGAGAATTCCCCGCACCTATAAATAGGAAATTTGCTATAAATCATAGGTCATTGGTATAAGTGTAATCTCAACAAATCATAAATACCATATACCTTGCGAAAAACGAGGTCATTCTGGTCTTCTTGGGTAAGTGCATCTCGTCTAACAGTAGAAGGAGGTATCCATCTGCGCTTGCTTGTGGACAGGGAACGGGGATCGTCCCTTGATAAATGAGAAATAAAAACGTGTCAAGTCTATCCTGTAATCCTGCAATTTCAAAAGAAATCTAAACATTTTCAACACATTCGATAACACAATGATAATACTACAAAAATGCAAGATTGAAAAAACATTTACCGACACGAAAAGTCGAAAAACTAAGCATTAATGTCGGCCAGATCGTAAAATTGATGAAAAACCGCCGATAAATGTTCCATCATTGCCTAGTACCAACAAATTCTTAATAAACGGAATAAATTCTTAAAATGAAAAAGTTAAATACCTTCCTCCCGCGATACGAGAAGCACCACCCTGTCCTCTCTGCCCGTCCGTCGTTGCTTGTTGGTCGACCCCCAAACAATAAATAATTATATCTCAGGAAATGGACGAGGGATGCTGTAAGAAAAACGATCACGTTAAAACAGATTTTGTTAATTTAATATTAATTAAAACATGTCCCTCTACTTGATCTGAACTCCACTATAAATTACGAGGAGCGCTTCAAGCAGAGCTGATTTATATTGGCCTAAGCGCACCACTCAAACTACAAAGTTTAAAATAGTTTCAATTAGGCCTTTTTTTATAATTAAACGTCAATGAGTTAGCCGAACTTCTTGTTAACGAAATAATTATTCCTTGCTAATTGAGAATTTACGGAATACGGTTACTTATGGCGAAAAGCAGCCATCTTTGGATCGAACTCCGCCATGTTGCTTTCTTTATGCGAAAGGATGGTTACTGAAAAGCACCGCCTCAAGTTTATCCTACTCACTCGCGAAAGGCAAAATTTACGTATGGTGAATTTTAAGCACCTCAAATGACTAACTGATACGCGACAGAAAATATAGATCCCACTTTGAAAAAACGGAGCTACTTCTACCCAGAGTGAAATGAAAATGACGTACGTTAAATCACGAGTAAAATAATCTTAAAGAAGGGAAAGCCAATTAAAAAGAAAATATACCCAAATGCTAAGTTTTTAAATCTTTTAACCAACGAATGATTTTCTACTTATTTTCACAAAAAATAAACAATGACCAAACCTACTTAGATGATCGATAAACGCAAATATTTTGGTACTTACAAAATTTTCTTCTATTGGCTTCCTAACAAATTCGCGCACGTGATTAAACACCCATCCGAACTGGCAGGAGTACCACCAACTATCTACTTCCTCTTACCACCCGCTTACGCTCTGTACTCGAATATGAGACGAATGCCACGACCTCCAACGGCAATGAGTTGCTACTTTTTCCCAAGACGGTTACCAAAATACACCCCGATGGCAAGGCGAACAAATTTTAATGTGATAAAATTGTTTCTTTAAATAATGATCAGCTCTTTAATCGGGTCCTCACACGCTAATATTTTCCGCAATTCACTAGATGGAAAAAATCAATACCGGTAATAGATTCGCTACTACTTAAATGGAGCCCTTCATTTCGCACTAAAAGTTACCAATTGGCTAAACTCCTACAAAGTATTAATTGGCATAAAAATTTCCTGGCTCTTAAACTTCGCCTTCATCTTTCGCTTGGCTGACAAACTTAAGGTCAAAAACCCTTTCAAGGCTATACACCCCTCCCTTCGTCTCGAGCTACTTCCGTACCATCCACTGTGTAGCGAGAAAAACGATAAGTTTTTCCACGCTTACTGAACCTATACCGAACGCAAAACTGACTAAAACGCATAAATAAAATTAGAATTATTATTTCCGCCAGAAATTCCTCAAAAATGGTAGCCAAGTGCGAAATTTTTTTAGCAGAAATAAAAACGACGAACCTCCTCAACTATATCTTTCCGACAAACTACTCTCGCCTACGCTTTAGTTACGCACTTAATCCTTCCTTCAAAATGGCTGCTCCCCTCCAACTCAAAGGTCGTTTAGCGTCGTCTGTGGAAGTGCCCAGCAGGGTTTATAACCTTGAGATGAGGGGAGGAACGCTGCAGGGCGGAGAAAGGGCCCACCTCACCCTAAGAAATTCTTGGCCGCGGGACCGTATTCAGTATTTCCTCTAAATTCAAAATTAGTGTAAAAACGATTGGCTTCTCCGAGAAAGGGTATTTCGAAACTACCTTCTAGGAGTAAACACACGCACACTGTAGTACGCTGTATAACCGATAAGCATTTCCGAGAAGGCTATTCACGCTAACTGACGCCACCCTTCAGACCAGGAGAGACTAGGCAATACTCGCTCGTTGGTTCCCCATTCCAAAGCGTGGAGTTCAGACGCAAAACGGAAAGTTCATCAACCGCAGACATTCTCGAGCATGGACCTTGATGCACGTGGGGCTTTGTGGAAGGGGCATCGCTCTCAATGATTGTAAGATTTAAGCAGACCCGCCTCGAGATAAGTAATGCCGATAACCACCATAACAACTGATACAGGAACTTTTGTTGCAGGAAATCCAATAGCAGACGCGTGCTTATTACGCAGCACATAATTACAATTTTAAGGAATAATTATCCCGACAAATTTGTTATAAAATACGTCACACGCAACGAATCACTGCGAATTAGGATATATGTACGATTTAAAATGACTAGGAAAATTAAAGGGCAGACCTGAGAAAACTGTTAATGGTCAATAAAACTAAAAATCGTTGAAACTTTTCAAAGAATTAAAAATCAATACCAAATAAAGAGAGCAACTGCAAGCCGTATACCCGTAAGTTCGCTGATTTATTCAAATCCTTCAAGTTTCCGTGCGCTATGACCCACTCAACACAAAATGGGGGCAGGGCGAAGCCTTGAAAACTAGCTACTTTACCCACGAACCGATGTATTCCGTCCACAAATGCTGGGTGCAATGGAGGGCGGGGGCCAGCGCAGGAGTGGGTAATCGGCGAATGCAGAAGTAGGTGAAGGCTGAAGCAATGGCGATCTATATATAGGGCGTGCCACTTCCGGCAAGCTAGTGATATTTGATTTAAAAATTCGGTAGAGCACATGCGCTATGACCTGTTTAAAAAGCATACAATACGTACGTAGGCCCGACGAAGCCGCTCAAAATTCCCACGAAACTCGTGGCCGGGGGAAAAACGGAAGCATGCAGGAAACGTGAAATTGGTTCATTATAGTCTTAGACGAATTCCCAATGAATCCCAGCTAAGGAAATTTTAAAAGAGCGAAATGAATATGTACTTCAGGTCGACGCGTGGTTCACAACATTATTACGAATTATAGATTAGCAATGATGCATAGTTTTCATGGACAGAAAAAATGATACGAACATTTCCACATAGCAGAACTAAAAAATATCCCCATACTTTCCAAGGAAACGAAACGATTCGGATAAGAATCCAGCCATTTCCCAATAAACGCCTACAAATCAAATTCTGGGAAGTTTTCGAGGCGTATTCACCTTTCTCATAAACGAGTTCAACGTTAAGGAAAAACGGCGGAAATGGGAACCACACGGATAAAAGGGGGGGGTACACCAACCCCTTCGATCAATGCCAGAATAGGGTCATGGGATGAGAAGAGCGTGGGCCGTGATACTGAAAAGAATCAACCTGTGCCCGTCATTGAGCGCACGTAAAACGCTGAGTCGTTTAACAATGTCCGACCAGAAATGTATAAGCAGCAGTCACAGCTAAATACGAGAAAAATCACAAAAATAATTACGAAATCGGCGTTTAGGTACAATTAAAGATATTTCGGTTAATTATTTTCTCTACATTTATTTACACTGAAAGTTAGACAAAAACAATTAACATTGCAACCAACTTCGCGCCTAAGTTCATCTATATAAAACTAGCTGAATCATAATTTTTTTATTTCCGCGAAAAACGCCATATAGAACTTGGCGTGCGATATACAAATGCAGTTATCTAATGATCGACAAGTACTGTGACGCTACGAGCGTAATTCAGAAAACTGCTTTTACAACCGTCATCAAGCCTTAAAGTAAGAGCAGTCGATTCCTGGTAATAAAACCGACAAAACTCCGCAGGCCCCTTATGGTAACTCGATCCGCCATTTTGTTCATCGAAACTACAAACGGGATGAATCAGTCCCTAGAAGCTTCGATTACAAACCTGAAACTGAAGTCCATCACATACGTCTAGAAACTTGTACTACGTGTGTAAAGAGCATGAAATTAACATTTCTTAATGAATTTAGAACAAAAACGCACGTTAATGTAAAATTTCTTCAAAATTAGTAGCAATTCCAACAACATGCACCTACAATTCCTCAAAGACTCCAAAAATTTACCAACGAGATTTTCATTGATAAATAAGTATTTAAAACGTTATCACCTCAATGAGTAGATTGCAAATAAACATTGCAAGGCCACCACAACAGGAAAAAAGCTTACTAAAATAACCTTATAGAAGACCGATGATAATACAAACAATACTTTTAACAATTCGTTAATATAACTCGAACACAATAAATAATCAACTCCTAAATTACAATTAACTAAGATTAATTTGGCATTAGACTATCTCTTTCATCACGGTGTTCCAAAGAAATTATAATTAATTAAAGCCAATACGTACATTTAAAAGTACTATTTATATAGAAAAAATAAAAAAACCAAGAGTTGAGCACACTTTTAAGCAGTGACGGATGGAAGCCGTCACCAAGGACACAACACAATAGATGCTACCATAAATTTAAATAAACTAGAAAGTATATCACTTGGATTAATATTGTTCTGTAAAACATAGTACTCTATCAAGCGTTTAGAGCAAATATAGGTTACAAAAACCCAAGAAATAAGTTAACACTAGCAATTTAAGAAGGATCGAAAATACTCACGGGACGACGGTTATTGTTCTGAGGGCTTTCGCAATCGGAAGACTTCGGGCTCTCGGTATACTTCGTAAATTGTAACTTTTAAGTCAGTATCACGACTGTTACACATTTAATACCAAAGTGCATAGCTAAATTGTCAGACTAATTTTATATAATAAATTTACAGTTTTTAAAATTACTTTCTATCTTAGAAGAATTAAAAATGATGATATCTTTCATCAAAGAGTTAAGTTGACTAGCTTCCGCCATATGACTAATCGTCTGCCTCAGTTGAATTTACAAATGTTGAAGTAAATAGAAAGGCGTATATTTATTCATTGTAAAATGTCAGCGACATTGTTTTGTATTTGATTTTATTTGTGGTTACTAAGTACAGGTAAGTAACTCTTTCATTAAATGATGTATTAATGTGTTCTTTTTTCTGTATAAATTTGTGCACATTAATGTTGTTTACATTTTCTTATCACTTTACACGAAAGAAATGGCACAGGGATTTAATAGAAATCAGAAGACCTATGGGTCAACTAATCGTGTTCCCAATGTTGCATTTGCTGGACCGGCCTTCGATTTTTCAGAGTTTAAAAATTTGTGTGATAATATCACAACAAATATATATACAGTGAATACTTCTTGGAAGAATTTAGAAAGGGCGTTAAAAAATATTGGAACAGTAAGAGATAATCAAGGCTTGAGGGATGGAATGTAAGTTTATTCGTATTTCACTTTATCGTTAATTTAAAGTTGCAATTCTAATTCATTGGTCCTTTTTCATTACTAGACATGTAAACCAAATGAGTACCAACCAGGTTATTACTCATACACAGAAGGACGTACAGAGACTAAATGAAATAATTCGAGGCGCCAGTTTACAGCAAAAGTTGCATGTCGAAAAACTTATCCATGATTACATGGAAGCAGTCCAGCTTTACAGCAGTCTTCAGCAGGTACATAATTTTATAACACCGTGAGCACCAATCTTATAACCTGTGATATACGTAACCTCTCATTAACTCTTCTTTAGTAAAAATGTCTAATGTTCTCATTTTTTGACACATCTCCATGTTTCTCAGGTATTTAACTTGTTCTACATATTAACCAAGTTATTTACACATTTCTAAAAAAACTTTTCACAGAAAGTTGCCCACAAGATGAAGATGCAAATTCCTGAAGCCTCTTCTGCAAGAAAAGGTATGCAAAATGATGCCTATGACTCTCAAGATGAAAGTGATCGAGAAAGAAAGCTTCAAGCCCAAGCTCAAGCAGAGAGGCTTCATAGAGAAGTTGAATTTGATACTGGAATGTTTTTGGAAAGGGAGCAGATAATGAGGCAGATCGAAGCAGATGTGTTGAATGTTAACGATATAATGAGAGAACTCAGTGCAATGGTTCATGATCAAGGAGAATCTACCAGTAAGTTTGTGTTATAATTTTTTAGGAAATTTTTCAACTAACCAGGACATTGAAAAGTGTCTTTACACAAATTGTTGTTTATTATGCGTGTTATTTTGAAACAGTAGACTCAAAAATTGAAAAATTGGTTTTTCATTCTACTTCTTTAATTGTTTCAGTTTTTTTATAATAGCTTCCCAGTAATGTATAATAATGTTTATCTGAATAATCAGCTATACAATACAATTACATTATAAAGCAGTCTTATGTTAAGAAAAATTTAAACAACTTTAATTAAAAGAGTTATCCTTCAATTGTAAATAATTCTTTATAACTGATAACTATTCAGAAGAGCTACAAGCAAATAATACGTACAGTGCTTGAGGTAGAAGAAAAAAAGGGTACTATCCTGTTATCTCCCCCCAAAAAATTATTAATTTTTAAGGTCGCTAAGGAAACATTAAATATCCTTCCCATGACTGATTGGCCGGTCTCAACATTTACAAACCCAATCACCGGACAACAGGGAGACGGATACTTTGGTTCCGGGCTAGGCGAAGGGCACGGTAGCACCCGGAGATGACTACCCATTAAAACAAAGCGAGCCGAAGGCTCGTCAATATATCCTTTCAATGTTATATCCTCTTGACTGTTGTGCCGCATGTGTGTGTGTATGTATGTATGTGTATATATATATACATACACACACACACACACACAGTAAAACTCGTTTATAACGATCACGCCTAAAATGAAATCTCGGCTATAACGAAGAAATGTCTCGGTCCCTTGAACGTCTCCATAAGGGCATTGGTTAAATTTCTCGGATATAACGAACGCATTTTACGAATTCTCTGCTGTAACGAACAAATGTTTGGTCCCGTGGCAAAAGATGCCCCATATATAACGAATTTTGGTGAGCAGAGCAATAAGTAATGAATAGTTTCCACCCGTTTACCGCGCACTTGTTGTTAGAGGTCCCCTTCCTCCATCTACCCCTTCCATACGAATTTCCACGCACCCTTTGTTTTGTAATTGATATTAAAAATGTGAAATGTTTATGTAAATTAATGACCATAATAATAATATTAATTGACCATTTAAAAAATTGTATGCAATAGCAGTCGTACATTTTACATGCCGCAAAGTTGATAAGCATCTCTTTGCATATGTAAGTACGACATTGAAGTCGACTTACTGCAAATACAGTAAAAGCTGTGTTATCCGGCTATCTTGGGGATTGTGGAAAGCCGATTAGGAGAAATATCCGGTTAAGGGAGCGATTTTCGATTTTGACATCGCAAATTTAGCAATAACCAAACAAAATTGGACTTAGGTTCACTATCGTACTCCCCAAACATAACTATGCATGGGGTTTGCATTTTCCATTTTAATTCTTCCACACCTAGTTAGATACAGACACTATTTGCCCATTCTTATTTAATACGTAGCTACGCTTACATGCAAAACAAAAAGAATATTGAAAAGTTTAGAGCATCTGGGAAGTTTGGAGGTTACGGCAGTGAACCTGTTCCCAATATTGAATTTATTGGATTATATCTTTCTTATTTATCTTTATTTACTCTATTAGAAAAGGATGAAATTATTTAATTCTTCTGAACATTTCTGTGAAAACCAATCATATAATATTTTATCCAGTTCCTCAATTTTCGGCTTATGAAGCGTATGATATTTATTAATTGATTTACTCGTCTCTGAAGATGACACAAATTTCATTAATTTAGCCTTTTGAGCCTTGATATCGTAGAGCGTAGAAGATCCGATGTTGAATTCTTTTGCTATGGTTGCTCTATTTTTTCCTTTTTCAATTTGTTTGATCAGCTCCAGCTTATGTGTTAGCATTAAAACAACCTTTTCTCTCCTGTTCCTTGCTTTTAGGTATTTATTTTGATGCCATATTCAATGGATGGGTAATTTTTTAAATAATAAAAAGCGATAAAACTGGAAATTGTAGAAGTACACCAAAACATCTAGACAATGCAAATGGCTTACGTAACGAAAAATGCCATGCTTACTCAGCAGCCACAGAAGTATACGGAGTAAATACGTAATATATACATCTTATATTTTAAGAAATTTTAAAGTGGAAGTTGTGGTATTACACATATACAATTCACACAAAAATTCATAAAAAAAGAAAAAAATACAAAATGAATTGTATTTGTGTAATTGCCGGTATCTAAGGCTGGCCGGTTCTAAATAGCCGGATAGCACAGCTTTTACTGTATGTATATACGTGTTATATGGGATGTATAGGCCAAAAACCATGTTTCTCGTATATAACGTAGTCACGCTTATAACGAAGCAATGAGTAGGTCCCCTCAAATACGTATTAAACAAGTTTTACTGTGTGTATATATATATATACACACACACACACACGTAGACTCATTTATCTGGGATGAATGGGAAAAAATAATCCCGGATAATTGAAATCCCAGTTAATCCACCATCCATATAAAATGTACAAAAAAATTTCAAAAATTTAGAAAAGTAGTATGAACTAACATTATTCATTTAAAATAAGATAGCAAAGAAGTTTGCTTTCCCTTCCGCCTTTCGGTGAATAGTGCTGCACAAATTTCTCAGCATTTGTTTCTCATTAAGGCTGCTGTCTTGCCATTGCTATAAGTAATCAGAGTTTCAGCATGAGTTAAAGCAGCGCTGTGACTAAAAGGTGACGGGATGGTTTCTGGTATGCCATACCATCCCACCTCAATCACTGAATGTATAACTATATACAAGAGTGCCCATCAAGGACACACTAAAGCTCCTTGAACCACGCTTCGAGAGCGGTATCATCAACCTGTTTTGCCACACACTCATATCGGCCTACTTCCTATACAACGGTCAAATCTATGAGCTAGTTGACGGCATGGCGATGGGATCTCCACACTCCCCGGCGGTCGCCAACTTCTTCATGGAAGATTTCGAAGAACAAGCCCTCAACTCGGCCCCTCTGAAACCCAAGTGCTTCTATAGGTACGTGGATGACACCTTCGTCATCTGGCCGCATGGAGCTGACACCATCGGGGAATTCTTGGACCACCTCAACAGCCTCCATCCCAGCATTAAATTCACCATGGAGATAGAAAAGGAAGGCTGTATTCCCTTTCTCGACGTACTTATGCGCCGAAAGCCAGATGGTACCTTGGGGCACAGCATGTACAGGAAACCCACGAATACCGACCTCTACCTGAATGACCTAAGCCACCACCATCCGTCCCAAAGGAGTTCAGTACTGGCGACCTTAGCCCATCGTGCCTTCGCCATCTCAGATGCTGAAAGCCTGCCATCAGAGCTCCAACATCTACGAACGACTCTCCAACAAAATGGATACAAACTTCGGAACATCAACATGGCCCTGAAAAGGGCCTCTCGCAAATCCTCCACCGAACCGGCCAAAACTGAGAAACCACCTTCCTCAGCCTACCTGCTGTACATCTCATCTGTGTCGGGGAAAATTGCCAGGATTCTCTCGAGGCATAATATCAAAACCATCCACAAGCCTCCACGTAAGATAAGGAGCTTCCTCCGCCCAGTGAAAGATGATCTAGGCCTCAAGACCTCTGGAGTATACAAGATCCCATGCGAGTGCGGAAAAGCGTACATCGGGCAAACGGGTCGTACTATCGAGACCCGTCTAAAAGAACATGCCCGGTGCATCAGGCTGAACTACCCGGAGAAATCTGCAGTGGCCGAACACTCCATATCCTCGGACCACAGAATAAAGTTCGCTGAGACAAGAATGATAAACCGGGCCTATGGCTTCTGGGACCGTTTGGTCAAGGATGCCATCGAGATCCGGTTAGAACGGCAAACTTTCAACCGAGACACGGGTTTCTTCCTCAGCAAGACGTGGAACCCGATGCTCTCCCGCCTAGCCGATAAACGAGGTGCTCATTGGCCTACCTCCAACAGCCAATCAGAGGCCGAGCCGTTACGGCCGGCCCTTATAAATACCGGACCAAAAACTTGACTCCACACTTCTCCTTGAAGATGGCAGCAGAGAGAGTTGCCGAAACGTCGGAAGCATTATTCCACACCACCCGGCTGGAAACCTGAGAAAACTTTCTCCATATATACCAGTGTTATTTAATCACAGGTTACAATATATAAATTTATGAAAAAACTGGTATATACATGATTTCCTCCAGTCCTTTTAATTATGAAATACCATTATGCTAGAATGGTACATTTCATTCAAATATTATTTTTGGTATTATTTAATCTTTGATGTAATGATTGGTATAATGTTTCATTTGCTGGTGCATGTTTTATGTGCATTACACTCTGCTCTTAAAATATAAATTTTCAGTTCAGACTTCAATCTAGTAAAAGCAGTAGAAAGATATTTGAGCTTGAACTTTCTAATTCTATAAATACAGTGTTGGTGAATAATTCATTAATTTCCCTTTGGTGTTAGTATCAATTTGCATGGTGTTTTACAGGGACCATTGTACCATGTAAATCAAGAGATGGGTGTATTCCTCCATTATTTATTAATTTGCTAAAGAAAGATATTGAATAAATGAGACAAATTTACATCCAAATATCCAGTTCATCGGAAGGTTATTCTGGCTTTGTTAATAATATTATGATATTGTTACAGATTCAATAGAAGATAGCACAGAAACTGTACATGCCCATGTTGAGGAAGGAAGGCAGGAACTCCTTAAGGCAGCTGAATATCAGGTCTGTGAAACTTTTAATTTTAAACAAACTAAAAATATGCAATTGTTTATTTATGATAACCAGAGTTGAGGTTTTATATATTGAAAGGTTTATTTGTTAATTCTTACTATATTTGTTTTTTTTAGGCTGGTTACAGGAGGAAAACATGTATTTTAGTTGGGATAGCTGTGGTTGTTGTAATTATTGTGGTCACAATTGTGGCTGTGAAGGTTGGGAGCTAATGTTTATTTTATTGCCATCTCTAAAGAAAAATATCTTCATTGTTTGTTAATTTAATTTTTGTACTACTTTATTGTGGAAAAAATTTATATACTGTAATTGAAGCTGAGAAATTATTTTTCTAAAATTGCAGTTTGTTAATATAAAATTAGCAGTTGAAAGTTTGTGAAGCATTTTACATGACAAAAATGTTGCATCATTTTATCTGTTTAAGGTTGCATACTTCACATTCCATGTTATTAAATTTCGTGTTATCTTTCTTTATAGCTGCATAACTTTTCATTTCTGCTCAGCCATTGCTCATGTGCCTATGTATAAAAATACCACAAATCAATAGTTTTCCATGTTTTTCACTGGTGTTTGTTAATGTTTTCCTGCTCATTCTTGTAGCACATGTTGATTAAGCTGGCTAAGGTTAATATAATGTTATGTTTTGTAAATGATATGTTTTGCTCAACAATGTGTTGTTAGTCTTTATTTGAGAAATGTTTTGTTTCTCATGTCCATTTTAAGCATCATGAAAGTCTTTTTGTGTTATTCCATGTTTTGATGTGGAAAGTGCTGAGTTTTATCTAATGGATCATGAAACATGTTAGCATGTAATGAACATATTTTCTAAATTATATAACTTCAGGCAGTCCTTTAGGAATTGATATATTTCTTCAGCTTTCATTAACATATAAAAATTCAAGTCAAACACTTTAAATTAGATTAATACATACTGTTAAATGCAAGAAAATGCTTCAGTTTTAGTACATTTTAGTTCATTTTTTATGAGTAATAAAAATTTGACTAAATTCAGCATTCCTTTAGTTCTATATGAAGATAATTACAATTATTCAACCTTTATTAATGTATATAAAAAAAAGTAAAGCCTGTATGCATAAGTTATATTTTATACAACTCTTAGTGCGATAACTTACCTTCTGTCATACCAGCTTCTACTTGAATGAATAGCCTATATGCAAAATGTTTTCAATTAAAAATTTGTTCTCCTGTTTTCTTTAAAAAAAACACATTATCATAATAAAAATTATATTTTACAGTGGCAAAAATTCGTACATGATCATACAGATTGTTTTTTAAATGTTTAGTTCATCATTCTAATTATAATAATGATTACAAATCCGAGGTAGAGTTGTTTGACCATTAAAACGAGAATTAAAAAATTTATTTGAATACTATGCTATTGATGTATATACAATGTAAAGTATGCTATGATGATTTTTTCAAGCATATAAGTCAAAGTAATAAAGAGTTATTTTCTCAAAGTTCATGGTTTTTGTCATATTAAGCTATGATAAATTAAGAATATTGTATGGGTTTGATGGATACTTATTTAAAAGATTTTACACTGATGAATATTAAGTTATAAATGATACATTAATTAACAGTAATGGTTATTACGATGATGAGAAGTTTTTCATATAATATTTATGTATAATTTACATTGTTTAAAACTAGTTTTATATGTTTTTACAAAAACTTGCACAGGATCAGCACTGAACTTAGTACAAGTGCTAATAATATACAGTGCAGTTTATATTCAATCTAAAATTTGTACTTATTAGTGTAATAAGGAAGAGCTCTTATAAGTTTTATTTTAAAATGCATCCTTTATCTTCATTAGAATTTATTCATTAATAACTTTGTTTCCAGCCATCTCATATAGTTATTGAATTTTTGCCTCTTATAATGAATTTAACAACCATCATCTTATTTATGGCAGCTCAAAGAGCATTAATCTGATACAAATGTTGGTATTGATTCATTGGCAATACCAACAGCTTGTTCAAAACATAAGACCTTCATTGGCTATAATTCTAAATAATAATTCCTTAATGGTCCATTTATGATATTGTTTTAAGGAATATAAAATACATGAAAATGATATGCTATTACATATAAGCAGTGCTTTTTTTGTAAAAAAAAAAAGGTGCCGGTACTCTCATCCACCTCTTCCTGCACCCTCTCCCTCTTCTATATTGAATTTGTGATAAACTTTTAATAACAAAGTTGATAACAAAAATCAAAATGTTTAACATTTATAGATTCCGTTTATTACTTCAAGTTTTAATGAATTAAAAAAATGAAAACACCGAAATTAGACATGGGTCAACTTCGCTTTAAAAAAAGGTGCCGGTATGCTGTACCAGCGCGTACCGTCACAAAAAAAGCACTGCATATAAGACTGAAGATCTTAAAGGAATGGGTTTGGTGTGATCATATGGATATCATTTTGGTTTGAATGAAGATGTTGAGGGAATACGTCCACCCCCACTTGAACCACCAATCCCAGCACCAAGTGCTGAACCAGATGCATTGCGTGATCGAATTCGTGCTTGCAGAGTCACCAAAAGAGCTGATAGTACATCGTGATTATGCAAGCGCTTGCCAAACAGGAGGCGCTTAACAGAATCATCATACGTCAATAATGCTACCATATTTTGCAGCAAGAAACCTTGGCAATATTCCAGCAGTCGAGTTGCATTGTACACCTAAAATTGGATAAGTAATTGTTAGGTGTTGCTTTTTGTGATCAAATCCTTATTTTTCAAAGTTTTAGGGATAATTTACTGAATATCATAAGCTACCTCATCCTATGTAGCATCAATCTTCATTCAACTTAAAATTATAGTTTATCTTTAATTCACATCTGCGTCTTCAAATCATAATTAATTAATCAAAAATTATAAGGAGAAAGTAGGTAGCATTTGCATCTGCATGAAATTTGAAATACACACTGATTATGCAAAGTAAACATGAATTCTAACACTTTCCTTACTGTTTTAGAAAGTGATATCTCCATACTTACTTTAGCATGGATGTACATCGAAACAATGTTGTCGAGGTCAACCATTCTGGAACACCGTGCTTCACAAAACCGTAGTAAGCCATCAAGTTGAAAGAAATTTGCAGCAGCCATGAGCTCTAAGACATCCTGTTGTTCAACCTCGAGACCATCTTCACCCTCATCCAAACTCTCTTCCGTTCCATCTTTCTTCTTGCCACTTCCGCCCATGGAACCTCCACAACCTCCTTTGTAGAGGTATTGCATTACCATCTGCCAATGAAACAAGCATTTCTTTAAAAAAAATTTACTAACACATCTTGTTTTGTGTATAGATAAATAGCTGCTCTTTAACTGGTAAACTAATTAACGTACAAATAATAAAGAGTTACAATGAAAATATTTTCAAGTATTAGAATACCATTTTGTTTTTGAGTGTTCTGTCCTAAAATATTTTTGCATTTCTAGTAATGCTTGCACCAATGGTCATTTTCGTTTAAGTAAATTTTTTCTTAGTCATTGTACCTTACAGGATGAGGTACTATATCACTCTTGATGAACACATTTAGCTCCTTATGTTAAACCTCCGTGATAAATTAGCTATCTATGTGTAAAAACTTTTTAAAATGCTTTTAGGCAGTGTCGCACCCAGGTAGGGGGGAGGGGGGCACCCAGGTAGAGGGGGGGAGGGACAAATGCCTGGTTGACCCCCCCCTCCCCCAAGACAGACACTATATTGCAAAAAAATCTGATGTGGCCAACACATGACTTTCTCCATATTTGGGGTATAGATATTTAAATTATTATGACTAGCATTATAAGGCAAAATTAATATGACAAGTACTTTTTGAGTTAGAGCGTCCACAATCACATCCATCCATACATCATTCCGAAAATAGTCTAAACGTGTTCTAGGGACCTCAAAACGTGTATTTCCATTGAAATCTTGAAGTCAATTTTTTTTGTGATCACAATACTTTCCCTATACTACGTATGGAGAAAGTAAAAATTGAATTTTTTGTAATATTTCATTGAGAATATTGAGAATTGAACTGGTACAAATTAGAATTTATATGTTTATTAATTAAAATGTTCTATTGCACAGCTAAAATGATAGATATTTAAAAAAACAAAGAATAACATAGTTGAGTTTGAGGTTTTTGTCCTTCCCCTCCCCCAAAGTAAATTTAGGGGTGCACCACTGCTTTTAGGTTTGTCATAGCAGTTCAAATTGTTATTTCATGCAATTTAACATGCTATTTATTTTCAGTATTGTTTCTAAAAAAAACATCAGAAAAACAATGTGATTAAGAAACACATAATTAGAAAATTTACACAATTTTTATTATAGAGGTGATAATATATACAAACAATCCTTAGTAAATAGCAGTTTATGCATGATTTATGCTGGAATAATTATGTTACTTTCAGTATTTTGAATGTTTTAAATATACAGTATAACTCATAAACCCAGCATTCAAAAACCCGGCATTCTCAAAAACTCGGCACTTTTTTGAAAGTTATATGTAAAAAATTTAGAAATTACTTTAAATGATGTACGGTTATCTATTTTCGTTGTTTCGTTTACCTCATTAGAACCACATGTTTAGATTTGCGGTGATAGCAATTGTTTTTCGTTAATGCAATTAGTACTTTTGTTAAATTTTATTTTGACATGACTTCAAAAAAAGAAGACAACCCATAAGTGGTGTTACGAAACATAAACAGAAAAATCTCACGATTGAAAAAAAAAGTGGAATTACTAATAAAACTTGAAAAAGGTACTTCAGTGAAGAGACTTCGCGAAGTGGTAGTTACAATGCGTATGACTTAAAGAAGAAAAAAACAGAAATATTGAAATTTTATGGAGAGAGTGATACACCTAAAGCTATGTGTAGCCATAAAACACTACACATCCCAGGTAAATATTGTTTATACGGCATTGTTTGAGTGGTTTCGTCAGAGAAGAAGTGAAGGTGTACCTATTTCAGGCCTAATGCTGATACAACAAGCGAAAATTTTTCACAATAGCAAAAAGAGTGGTAGAAGATGACATTGAAAACTGGGTTGATATCGGCAATAATGCGCCTGTTGTACTTCAGCTAACTGATGTGAAATGTTTAAAATAGTCGAAATAGTAGACATGGTTTTGAAACCTGAGCATGAAAAAAATGAAAGTGACGATGATCAAGGACAAACCTTCAATAGATCACTGTATACAGTTGGTCACAGATACAATATCTGTTTTAGAACAACGCTCTTGTATTGATTTTCAAGAGATTACCTGTTTGTATCGAATACAAGATAAACTTATGAAGGAAAAATCAAAATGCATGAAGCAAGCTAGTTTGCCTGATCTGTTTTTAAAAAATTTTCAGAATAATGTGTGATGAAAATAATGTTGTAAATGCGTATTAGATATATGCTTTATTTCACATTTGTTATTTACTTTTTAATGGTTCTTTCATAATTCCTCGTTTTAGTGCATGTATAAGCAATAGTCTTTATTGATAATGGGTTCCATTTTGTTATTCATCATATGAATTATATAACCAGTTACCAAAAATGTACATTACTTAAGGATTTTTTAAAAAGTTTTCAAAAGCCTGGTATTTTCAAAAACCCAGCAAATGCTAGGTCCTGAGTTTGCCGGGTTTGAGGTTCTACTGTACATGGGAAATGGAAATGTAAGATGGCCTGGTAACTGTACATATTTTTCAAGGCATGGGTATGGTTAGACACATCTTAATTGAATAGTATATAAATGCAAATTTTGAAAAATTTTCATGGTGTATTTCTGAATACTTTTTTGATTCTATTAAAGCAACTTAAAGAACAAATCCCTGTATGTATATAGTCTGTGGTAACATTCAATATGAATATTAGTTTTTTTATCAACTGGCTTACATTTACTCATCCCTTTAATGACTTAGTGCCATTATCTTTATATACCCAACATCAAGGAGAAAATCATAATTTATAATGCTTGGATTATTTATCAAGTAATTAGTGGTCAAAATAAAGTTCCAGCATATAATACAAAATGTTTACCTTTTAACCGTGAATAAGGTCTGTCCTTGCAGTCATATCAATGTCAGAAAATTCATAAATTCTAATTTAAATTACAAGAAAAATGTATTAATGATGAATTGTGAAATCAGGCAGGCACGTATTGTATTAATTTATAATCATGAAAAATACCTGGAAAATGTCATATCTGATGTCATTTATCTGTACAACTGGAGGGTTCCCTTCACAGCATGATTTGGAGCCAAGCATACTTCTAAATCTTGGAGATGAAGTGATGAGAACAATTTTGTGGGCGTAAAAGACTTGCCCTTCTACCCTAAATTGCACATCACTCAATTCTGGATTATTGACAAAGGAAGGGTCAATTCTGGCTCCACCTGACCTGGCACCTTCTTTCACTTGCTCAATGCGACCCCAACCATAACAGGTGGAGAATATATCTGCAAGGAGTAGGGTTGTTCCTTCATTCTGTGAGAGAAAAATTTGTTATAACAGTTAACTTTTTTGAATCTTCTTTACGAAAATCATGATTTTATAAAATCTGTAGCTCTCAAGAAAGTAAAGCATTGTTTTCTGATAGAAGAAAGCTAATGAAATATTTTTCCTTCATGAGCTTATCATCCTTGGAAACTGGTTCTTTACTATTATAAGAATTTTAAAATATTGTTTAAAAAATTTGGAAAAAATAATTTATATTTATATGAGCATAAAAAGATAATTTAAAATTTTTTAAGAAAACATACTAAAAGTGATTAATTTAAACTCACCTTGCTGTAGCGAAATATATTAAAAAGAAGAGGTAAACAGTCATCAACAAATTGGGATGAACAGTCATCAGGCCAAACTTGTAAGAAATCCTGGAGGAGCTGATCTATCACACTTTCTAGCCTATTTTCATGTGCAGTAGCCAAAGCATGCATCCAGCAATGCAGAGTCCATGCAACTCCCAAATTCCGAAGGTCCAAGGTGATTTCTTTAAGTACAAATAAAGCACAAATGTTAAAAGTAATGCTCATTATGTAAACACATTTATTTACATAATTATCTCATTTTACTCTTATTCTTATGGTTACAAGGATTCATTTTTTTAAGAATATCTTTTGATTGTAATTAGGGAAAAAAATGCTCACCCAAATGTCCGTTCTCGGCACTGTGGTACATAGCTTCTTGTAAAGCCTTCACCTGAGACTTGCTCAGTTTAGCTGCCTGAGCACCATCCCCCATTAAAGTAACTACTGTGCCACTGTTTGGTCTCGAATGCTCCTCAAGACATGATGAGGAGGATGAGGTAATCTACAACAGAGGAGAAAAATGATGCTTAATAACTCCAGAGTATGAGTAGGGGAAGGTGGGGGAATACCAATCAGTGGGTAATATCAATCATCGTTGTAGATGCAAAGGCAGAGGTAGTAAGAGTAACTGATTGCTGCTGCCATATGTCAACAAACTCAGTAACCTCATACAAAGCAAGAGACTACCTGTGAAGTCACTTTCTTTGCAGTTATCACTGATTTTATGTATTTCAGTATTATTTATGTAATTTTCAACGTTCATTCAAATCAAGGTACGTCAAATTTTTAGAAATTCAATGTTTTTCTCTTATATGCCATGCTTAACTGTAGGATTTACTACATGACTGAGCACAGTTTTGAAATCAGTTTGTAACCTCTAAAGTGTTGTTGGCTGATTCTATGTTAAATGTCATCATTTTTTAGTAGTGCATTCATGAAAGTAATGACCATGGAGAAGGCAATATCAGGTTTTCAAAAAACTGGTATTTTTCTCTTTGACCAGTCAGTTATCAGTTATAAAGATTTTCTGCCAGCTAGTACCATCATGGTGGTGGTTGCAGAGTCAGATGAAGAACCTGTGCCTGATTTGACAGCTGATGGAAATGTGCAACGAGATCCAGCTTCTGATACCCATCAGAGGTCAATATGGCCTACCAGTAACTATGAACCTGTCGCTGAACCTTCAAATGCTACCGTGACAATTTTGGATGTTTCACTTATGACCCAAGTCAGTGAACTGGTGTAACAACTGCACCAGGTCGAAAGAAACTGCATTCCAAAATATTGACCTCAACCCCTCAGAAAGAGCGCTTAGAAGAAACTAAGAGAAAAACGCCAGAATGAAGTCAAAGAAAAAAGAGCTCTGAAAAAGGCAAATATTATGGAAGGAAAAGCAACCACCAAAAAGAAGAAAGTGATGAAGCTGAGTAAGAAGAATATCTGTCATCGCAATATCACTTGGAAAGTTCCTCTGAGGCAGAAGTGGATGACAAGGTAGAGAATCTGTGTGATGACAATTCAGATGATGACAAAACTGACACTAAAAATGTTGAAAATTACTTGATGTGTGGCGAAGCGGAAATCAAAACTGAGATGTGGTGGCACTGTGTCTCATGTGGTCGCTGGGTCCATCCTTTATGTAGCGTTTGGGATAGACCTGAAGGCTACACATGGGACTTTTGTGCTTGAACAACTAATTTTTGGTAAAGCATAAAGTAGTATAGAGAAGGCAGTTTTCATGAAAAAAATCGACTTCGAGATTTCAGCGGAAATACATGTTTTGAGGTCCTTAGAACACGTTTAGATTATTTTTTCGGAAAGGTCTGTGTGTATGTAATTGTGGGCACTCTAACTCAAAAAGTACTTGCCATATCATTACCAAATTTCAAATATAACACTTTAGTTTGAGTACGAAGAGCTGATTAGTTATCGAACATTACCGGTTAACCGGAAGTCAAGGTTTATTCGAAAATATAATTTCCTACATCTTTTATTTCAAACAATTTTCTATAGCAGGTATTGTTTAGGAATTATTTATAAATAATCGGTTTTTTCGGTTTCTGTCAAATATCTCCTTAAATCGTCGTTATTAGTAATCTTCATGAGAACCAAAGTTGTAGAGAATAATATTTCTTCCGTTTTGTTTGAAACAAATTTTCGTAGAACCATCCATTTTGGATATATTTTGATTTTTCTTAATATCCAGTATACAGCGCCACGACCATGTAGCGGTGAATTCTGTAAACATATTCAAAATATACCTAATTTACGGCAATAAGGTCGACTGTATTCTTTTACGATACGAAATAATAATTTTGCCTTATAATGCTATCCATAATAATTTAAATATCTATACTCCAAATATGGAGAAAGTCATGTGTTGGCCACATCGGATTTTATTTGTATTTGGCAATGTCAATTTTCAAAATATCATAAATGTAATAAATCAATAAATTAAGATCTTTTTCCTGAACATACTGTTAAAGAAACTAATCTTAGGTTAATCCTCTTATTTTGCAGCCATTTTCACTTAGATGATCGGCATTCTCCCATCTTCCCCTAATACAGTAATCGTTATCATTTTGGAGATTTTTCAGAATCCATCTCTATAGCACAATGAAGCGATAGCAATCCATGACTTAGGGCTATATTTTATCACCTGGTTTATAAAAATAATATTCTCTACCTGTGACCTTGAGCCTGCTCTCCTCTCTGCAGTCAACTGTTGAGGTGGCCCATTCATTGTAGTAGCTCCTTCTGCTAAGATTTCTTCTAAAGATAGCACATCCTGATGCCCACTTCCAGGTCCAGTCAGCGGGTGGGATAATAACTTGTGAAGCACAGCTCGTTGGCCATGTGCTGATGCTACAGAGATTGCACTGATGGAAAAAAATTATATTTTATCACCAAAAAACATATACATACTATACAAAGCTAAAATTTTTAACAAAGTATTATAGCTTTTTTATTATAGGTAAAACATCCAATCTGTTTTTTGAATTTTCCAAGAATTTTCTACATAATTATTATTATTATTACAAAATTTTTAAGAATTGATAGAATATATGCTGCATACCTGTAACATCCTCTCTGGGCAGCTCCAGAATAGCAAAGAGAATCCTTGAGTAGGGTTGAAAGGAAGGGATGAGCACCATGTGATAGCAAAAGAGAAACCATTTCAAGATTGCCTGATCCAGCAGCCACCTATTAAAAAAACAGCATAACATTAAATTCAATCTTTTATGGTCATGTCTTATGTCTTAATGATTATTCTAGAAGTTCAAGTACTGAATAAGTAATGATATTATTTGGTAGATTAATTTGAGTCCAGAAAATTAAAAGATAAATAGATTTTTAAGTGATTTACCAAAGAAATCTTGCAAGATTACAATTTCATTTTGTATTTTAATAAATCAAAAAATTACGGTAAAAAGATAAATTCATTTTGTTAAAAATCAAATTAACTCACTTGTAATGGTGTCTCTGTGCAAACATCACCACTGAGGCTAGCACCACCTTCCACGTTAGCTCCACCTTCTTCCAGCAATGCCCTTGCTATAGACAAACGACCTTGGAGAGCCACATAAGTGAGCGCTGTCCAGTGTCGAGTTTCTGGGTGAGCACCAGGACACAAAGACCCAGTTGGGGGTGTTTCTGTGTTGGGATCAGCTCCCCCACATTGTGTAACACCAGATGGAGAATGTCCTGAACTAGTTACCCCACTGCTATTCTTTTGGAGCAGAGCATGAACCATGGTCTCATCACCCCGAAGGCATGCAAGCATCAAAGGTGTGAACCCTGCTTCATTAACAGTGTTTGCCTGATGTTAAAATAAAATATATTGATTAATATGAGTGGTTTGGTAACTACTTTGGCATAATTATAATGTAACTTCAGCCTTAATGCAGTGGTAGAGCTAAAATATGCAATTTCTATTGTGAAGGTCAAAGTAAGGATGATGAGAATATTAGTGATTCATACCTTTGTTGATGGTAGGAGTTGTAAAGCATGCGGTATAAGATCCGTTCTACCAGATGCCAACATGCGGAATGCTAGATCAGTCTTTAATCTTCTCACACATTCAACTTCATCTAAATGCCACCTGCGAGCACCTCCACTAGGGGAGCTGCAGAGCGCTTCTTCATGCCTAGAACAGTAGAGATATGCTCATTTTAAAGTAGTCGGTGAAAATCTGCTTTATCACATTCAAAATCACATACATCATTAAGGGTATCTTTCATTCATTCACAATACAGATTGACTAAGGGAAATTCTTGATTAACAGCAAAACTGTATGGTAAGTATATGTCACAAAACCTCAATATTTTTTGCCCATTGTAAGCTACTGATTCATATAAAAATTATAGAGTATTTAATTCTCTATTCATTTAATTATGCACATAATCTATGCCATAGCCATTAACATTTTCTAAATTATAGTTAAAATAATCCACATTGTCTTAAATATGTATTTCTACTTTTAACATTTACCCTAGTATTAATACGAAACAAAAATCCATCTAGAAGGATAAAAATGTTAGTAATTTGTTTCAAAAGATTTTAACCCTCATTAACTGATATTTGTCACACTTAAAAAGGACAAAAATCTCCACATTAATTTTCACTCATAACTTACACAAGGCTGCCAACTCCAGGAGCAGCAGCTCCTGTCACAGATGGTGATGGTTCAAGAGGTCGAACAGGACAGTCGACCCCAGGTAAGAGAAGACGAGCGGCCTGCATAACATCATCTGCATCTACCGTAGGTGATAGTCTATGTTCAGCATGAGCAGCAGCCACCCTAGCCCATTCAGCCAATGGTGGGAGCACAACGTACGGTCGTTCATATGATAGCTCCTGGATCGGAGGTGTGGGGTTAAGGGTCGATGTTGCAGGAGGAGAGGAGCCAGAAGCTGCTGCAGCAGCTACGGAGGCTGCTGCTTGCTCTGCATGTTCCAACTGCAAGGGACAATCCATCTTTCTAATGAAATTCAGCAGAATAAGTGAATTCTCAAAACCAATGTGATTTTCAAATTAGCAAAAGTTGGTCTCCATATAATAAATTTGATGGAGCACCATTTAATTTTACTGAATACTGCCATTTTCGCAAGTTATTATTTTACACAAGAAAACGTTCTGGATAAATTAAAATAAATAAGCAATTTTCCTGTGAAACGGCCAGTTGCAATTCAACAAAATGAAAAAACAGCTTTAAATGCATTTTCTGACCAAATTTCAAATTTTACAACTGTTGCCAATTCCGAGCGATGAGGATATGAGAAAAATTCATTCTTGAAAATTTTCACTTTTAGAGGCACAAGTCCACAAATGCTCATTAGATATGGTTAGAATGAAGTGGAAGGAGGGAATTTAAGAGGAATGTAAATGGGCCTTTGATAATCTATGACAAACTGATTGCATGTTGTGCAAAAAACTTCAAAACTGTAACCATCAGTGGTGCACCCAGGGGGGATGGGGGGGCAACCGGGCATTCCTCCCTCCCTCCCCCCCAAGATAGCCACTATATATTTTTATAAATTGAATAAAAACATTGTTTGTAATATTGAGAATATTGATGATCGAACAGGTACAAATTAAAATTTATATGTTTATTAATTAAAATGTTCTATTACACAGCTAAAATGATAGATATTAAAAAACAAAGAATAACAGTTAAGTTTGAGGTTTTTGCTCCCCTCCCCAAAAGTAAATTCTGGGTGCACCACTGGTAACCAACTAGTGAATATGTACTCCCACATTAAATTAATTATCATAATTATAAACTCTATGTCTCTTTGATGTAACATTAAGTAATTATATTTGCAAATATTTATATTCATATTTCTCCTTGCCAGACGTTCTTCTGAGATCCTTACATGAGAATCTTATAGAATGAGCCAACCTTATTCCACCATCCCCATATGATGACTAAGCCTCAGACAGCCATTTGCCCCACTCTCTCATTGATATCAACTTGTGGATATACCTATATCCCAGAAATTCATTCATTGAATTGCAAGAATAAACTTTTAATAATGTGATGCACCACATAAAGTAGATGAGACTTAACAATAGATGTTAATCATGTGCCTTAAATGGCATAGTAAGTCAGCTGAAAAGGTAACGCTTGCTAAAGCTTTCTTAAGTAAATGACTATATGTTAACAGTTTTAATAAATAAGTTGAATTCATTAAATTAATCTGGCTGTTTAAGTGAGATTCGATTATCTTTTAGTTAACACCTCCACCTTCAGAGGTTTGGAAAGCAGAAAAAATTCTCTTTCTTAAGAACTGGAGTGGTGCTTCCTTTCCCCTCCCTTTTCTATTCGTAAGTCGTTTTACAGGCGAATAGGCACGCCTCGGGTATTGTCAAGGCAATGGCTGTTGTCACATGGGCTCAGAAGTCTCATCAACCCTATAACCGAACCCGAGAACGAACTTTCACTTTGGGAAAGGGACGAGGGTTGAGAAGAATCTTACCTGCGAACATCTCATAAAATAAAAGAGGGCGTGAAGGGCGGGCTGGGTCCACGCAGGCGAAGAGGTGGACGAGGATGGCGATTGGGGAAGAGGGGCCGAAGACAGCCGCGCCGAGGGGCTGCTGCGGGATAGGTGAGGCGGCGTCCCACCCACGGAGGCGGACGAGGAAGCTGAGGAGGCCGAAGAGAGCGAAGGCGAGGCGGAAGCGGGAGTTGAAGAGGATGTCTGTGGTGAAGACGCGTTGGTCACTCGTGCCAATAAGTCCGAAAGCTCTTGCACAGAGCCCACGCATGTCGTGAGTAGGGATTGTTCGAGGGATTTGACTCCGGTCCCCACGGTGCTGCTTGCACCGCTACTCACTCCGCTGCTGCTTACGCTGCTCTCGCTGGGCCATCTTGGAAGTGCTAAGGCACCTGAAGAATAAATGAGGAAACGTTGAATCCAAGTTCAGTCTGGTGGCATAAATTTTAGGCCTTCTTCGCGAGTTGCAATAATTTAAACAAGGTTTCAAGAACTAAGATAATAAGAGGGATATTAAACATTATTGTTGTAATATAACACGATGATGCTCATAACATATCATTTACAATAAAAATACGAAGGTTTCTGTCCATTTCCACGAACTGTCTTTCCATCAAGTAACAGCTCTCTCATTGCATTCATTACTAAGAGTTGTAATTCCTTTTTTGTGATTTTCCAACACATCGCTTTATGTATCTGGATAGCCAGGCCCATCTTAAGGAGAGGGCTGGGTGGGCAGCTTCCCCGGGCCCCGTGCATATTGGGTTCCCGTGCCTATGGAGGCTCTGCTTCTTACCCTTATTAAGGGAAGGGGGGGTCCCACGGCAGTCATCTCGTCCAGAGCTCCACAGATCCTTAAGACAGGCCTGTGTATAGCCTTCCCGGCTTAGTTTATAAAACCCCACTGATCTAAATAACTAAGGTAATATTACAGATTTACTGAAATGCAACTAACAAGCAAAACTTACGTTTTGTCACATTGAAGACATGCGTCTATCAATTATGATGACCGTCAATACTTTTTCGAGACAGTATTTTTTAAAACATTCGGATTATTTTATGAGTTCATTGCAAGGCACTATTATCTCGATAATTTGTATCAAATGTTAATCTAAAATATTTGTTCCCATGATTTTCCTGATTAATTCTGTACTAATACTATGCATGTATTGTTTGAATTTGTGAAATCATTTTCTACCTTTAAAGGAAAAATATGGCCATTATATGTTCATAAAACAAAAACGACTAAAAAACTAAAAATTGCATTCCATTCTGGTTATGGCCAGGATTTCCTTCCTCAGAACGTATTGCGTCCCAATCTTGCTTCCTCAGTATGGTCAATGGGAATAAAACTCGCGTTTCTGATGAAATGCCATGAGAAATATTCACAACGATTGCGTTTTGTTGGGTTGTTATTTTTGATTTGGAAATGGATTGGCACTCAAGTTGGTTGTTCCTTATGATATTAATATTGTACGATTGAGTTTTCATAGGCGAGTTGGCTTAGCGTTTAAGTTGTTAATCAAAAACGGATTGTATTCGACATATGAGGGATACTGCAATGAAACCGGTGGTATGTCCGGGATCAGAGTTCATAAATCTTTGAATTACCCTATCTGACTTACATATATCGCTATATCAAGCAGTTTCCCACTTTAAAAAACCACACTGCTTTAAAACAAGAAAAGAAATATATATAAAGATGAAATATTACTAAAATTAACCAACGGAAAGATACTTTAGCCATAGCACAGTAAATTTAACTTCTATTGAAATTTCTCACGGTAATGGAATAATTTTCTCTGAAGTTTGCAAGATTTGACTTTTCCTGCTAAATTTGTTTGAAAATTCCTTTGTAGAACATATTAAAGCAAGAAAAAACCTAAAGCGCGAAGCTCTGTTACCATTATTCCTATATAAGTCAATAACCTTTGTAGTTATATTACAGTCACAAAATAATATAAAATTTGATGCCATCAAGAAGATAGGCATGAATGCCAAAAGTTTTAACTTATAAATATTTTAATGTTAGGTAATACTCAGGGCCAGCTTCAGACGGTAAGCAAGTGAGGCAGTCGCCTCAGGGCGCACAGTCAAGGGGGCGGCGGTGGCATGTAGGATTCCGCCTAAGCAGAGCTGCCCCAAGAGGGGCGGCCGAAAGAGAGGGCAGCATAAGATCGCCATTAACCTTTATTTGCCGAACGGCACGCCGGTGTGCCATCAAATATGTGGGACTATCTGCCAAACGAGCCACCGGTGGCATGCTTACTTATGACGCCGCTCACCAACGTCGTTTTTGTCAAAGAATCGAGATGGATAGATGAAACGAAATACCATACGCCCCTCTTATCCTCCTCCTGTCCTAAAGCCTTAACCTTCTACTACTATCGTTATTTTTCGATCACGTAAACTATTATAGTTGGGTCTAACATGACCTGATTTTTCAAAATTAAAAAGAAATAGAAAATTTTAATTTTTGGGTTTCAATTTATGGTCATTCATTAGAACAGACACTCGAAATGTGAGAACGTTTCATTTATGGAAAAACGAATACAAATGTATTCTGCAAAAAGGAAAAACTGAAAAAACTCAAAAGTGACTAAGAGTTTAGAATTTTTTTTTCGTGCACTGAAAATTCTTGTTTTCATCTTCATCCTTCCAGGTTTCTACTGAAATAGAATTAGAAGGAATCTACTGAATAATTTAAAAAAATATTGGTCCTTGAAATATGAAGACATAATTGATGGGTCAATATGTTAACATAATAATCCATACAAGGCAATGAATTTTCCGGCGGTGAATTTTCCGTGGCGGTAATTTTTCCGGCGGTGAATTGCTGGCGGTGAATTTTCCATATACCATAATTGATGAATTTGCAACAATAAAATGTCGAAGAATGCATTTTCAATAAAGTACCTATATATGCGCAATGGAAGACTAGTTTTTATAGATCATTATTTTAAATTTAAATTCCTGATAATTGTAGAATGAAAATTGTTCGTAGATTGCATTTATCATTTATTTTTACTATGATTATAATCTTGACAGCATTTTGATGTTATATTCTTAATATATATTACAGTGTACTCTCGATTATCCGTGCTCGGATTATCCTGTTTGCGGATTATCCGTGTATTTTTTGTTAGTGTACTCTCGATTATCCGTGCAGTGGCCGGGCGGAATAAAATGTTTGCGTGTCACCTACTTTGTAGCAGAATAAAAATCCTGCGTGTTTTGCTTTGCGGACATTTTGCCCAATGTGTTGATGACCTAAGCAGTAAAACGATGTAATAAGTTGCAAATGAATTAGAAATAGGGGTGGAGATGGGAGACAACGCACGATCCTGTCTGTCTAGTTAAAGCAGCAGCGGTTGGTGTTTCTCGCGTGCGCTTCTTACCGCGATATCGCAATTTCTTATATGTACGTACACTTTTTAACTTATTATATATTTATTATGTATATTATATTTATAATTTTTTACTTATCGTAATTTATAATTTTTAGTGTGAGCCCCAGGAAAATGATCGAAAAACGGAAGAAAGTTTTGCTCACCATAAAACAAAAGCTACGGTTAATTGAAAAAGGGGAATCTGCAGCAAAGTTTTCGGAAGAATATTGCATTGGTGTTCAAACTGTTCGCGACAAAAACAAAAGGAAGCTAGAGGAATTTGTAAGAGACTGTGATAGCCGTGTTGGTCCTTCCAAACGAAAGAGCATGAAAAGGTCATCTTATGAAGAATTAGATTTCGCCCTACTCCAGTGGTTCAACCAAAAGCGAGCGGAAGGAATACCCGTATCTGGTCCAATGTGTACTCACAAAGACAAAATGTTTCATGAAGCCTTGGGATTAGAAGGAAAGTTCTCTGCTTCATCTGGGTGGTTGGCAAGATTTAAGCAACGGCATGGTATTCGTGAACTTACAGTGCAAGGGGAAATGCTGAGTGCTTCTGTTGCAGAAGCTGAAGCATTTCGTATAGAATTTCATAAATATGTAGAGGAAGAGAACTTACAGCCTGATCAAATCTATAATGCAGACGAAACCGGGCTATATTGGAAAGGCTGGCCTACGAAAACTCTCGCTCTTGTAAAAGAAAAATCTGCTCCAGGTCATAAGCATAGTTGCCAATTTAGCGACTTTGTCGCTAGATTTGGCGACTTTTTACTTCCTTTAGCGACATTTTTTTAGTGTTTAGCGACATGTCACTAACTTTGCGATTTTCTACTAATCTAGCGACAAATTTAACTATTGCCTTATGTACATGCGTTATACAACATAAACCAAACAAACTAATTTTATGGTAGCTTTATTAAAACATATACAAGTTTTAATAAAACTTAAAATACTTCTACAGTTACTTCCCCAGTTTGAAAGACATTTTAAACTGATACTGAAATATCTCATTATAATTTACGTTTACGAATACGTCATAAAACGCAGTTAAATTACAGAAAAAATTATTTCTATTAAAAATTAAAGAAGGTATTCTTACCGATGTAGAAATTAGACATCGATTTTTAATAACGGCTTAAATACTAACAATAAGTCGATGGCGATTTTGATGATTATTGGATGTCCGTGTCTTAAATGAAGCTTACTCTCTTCCGAAAATCCAAAAGTTTTATTCCCCTTATTAAAAATGAGGGCGAATGTAAGTTTTTATAGACTGATTTATCGTATCGCAATGATATTGACAAGGTAACGCAACATTTTCGCCGTTAAATGATACATGGCATACCAAATTCTTGGAACGAATGCTTACCATGCGCGGGCAGGGCGGGCCCAAGGCACCGGCGAACCGGGTGGCTGCCCGGGGCGCCAAAATCTTGGAGGCGCTATTCCGACCATCTATCTATGCATTACTTGCAAGTGAATAAATATTGGATACCGATTTATATCGCCAAACAGTCTGCAATCTTTATGGCATTCATTCTTTTTTCCTTTATCTATAATCTTTACAGAGCGATGAATAAATTAACGTTTACTTCGTAATTATCTTGCCAACATTTACAGAGGGGGACGCTAGAGTGCTATTTCGCCCGGGGCGCCAAAATTATTCGGGCCGCCCCTGCGCGCTGGTATATAAAAAATCATTAAATATGAGGCGGAAAACCTCCCTGCATCTTATACGCGGGTATTTACGGTATTTTATTTTTCTACTTATAAAATAAGGTTGACCTATAATGTTAATAGTATCTATTCTTTTTTTTATTATTAAAAGGCTTTCATAAATTCTCCGTTACTTAATACTAATAATTAAATATTACCTTAATTGATACTCATAAAATAGATAATAAGCTTACTAATTAGTTTAATGAGAATTATTAGAAGTATCTATGCAGTATTTTGTTTTTAACGACTTTTTAGCCACATTTTCTTTGAGTTTAGCTACTTTTTAGGTTGGATTTAGCGAAATTGTCAAATTTATTTTGGCATCTATGGTCATAAGTCGTCCAAAGAACGTTTGACAGTCATGTGTTGCGGGAATGCATCTGGAAACCATAAAACGAAACTTTTGGTGATTGGAAAAGCAAAAAAACCAAGATCATTAAGGGCTCTGAAGGTAAAGTCTTCCTGTGCATTATTACAATCAGAAAGGAGCATGGATGGACAGAGATATTTTTGAGGGTTGGTTAAAAAACAAATGGGTCCCAGAAGTTCGTTTGTTTTTGAAAAATAAAGGATTGCCACAAAAAGCACTATTGCTGTTAGAGAATGTTCCATCACATCCAAATGAAAGCGTATGAAATCAGACGATGGTCTTATGGTCGTAAAGTTTTTGCCCCCGAATGTTACATCCATAATTCAGCCAATGGATCAAGGCGTTATTTCATCGATGAAACGTATATTATATATGGTGTGTCCGAGACGTGGTTCTATGTAAAACCAGTAACACTTGTTCGATCATGGAGGAAAATTCTTCCAAATACTGACGATGATTTGTCGGATTCTAACGAAGAAGCAAACGACATATCTGAAATAATCAATATTGTAAAAAATTTAGAAGGTTTTCAAAATGTAGACAAAGAAAACCTCTATCAGTGGATGCAAAGCGATTCGCGTGATCAGGGATTTCAATTTATGGGTGATGCTGATATCGTTACTGCTACTACGAAACAACCAGAAGAGAAAGAGAAGAAAGAAGAAGAAATTATGGAAGAGAAAGAAGATGAAGAAATTATTAAGCGCATCAGTCACAACGCAGGACCTAACTGTGCTGACACTTTGTTACAGTACCTGAATCAATGGGACTTTGACTATAATAATATTATAGCAGTTAGAAAAATTCGAAGTGACATTTGGAAATATATTAGGGATTCTTCGAAACAGAAAAAAATCACAGATTATATGTGTAAACAATAATTACGAATATTGTCAATAAATTTTAGGACTATATTTTTATGTTTATGACAAAATAAAGTACTTATTAAGATTATGTTCGGATTATCCGTGTTTTTCAATTATGCACACAACCCCTCCTCTCCATTAACCCGGATAATCGGGAGTGCACTGTACTTAGATTTATATTTTTTCATAAAATATGTACTTGTAAATACGTAAATAAAAATAACCTGCAACATATTTTCCGAGTACAAATTTAAAAAAATCCTTATATAAACTGTACACATCAAATTCCTAGATAATGATGAATTGGTGACCCACAAAGCTGCCTCAGGGCAGCCAAATGTCTGAAGCCGGCCCTGGTAATACTAATACTAAATATTATTTCAAAATTGACATTGCTGAATACGGTGAAGGAGAGGTAAGGCTTTACTGAAATAAATATTTGTTATTTGTAATGAACAAAATTACCATAGTTATAATTCTTTGCACTTTTCTTGATTTTTAATGCGATTAATTATTTATCCCAGTTGTGCCTCTCGGAACCCTCCTTTTATTGTAAAGTCAACTTCACAAGTCATATCAGAACGATTTGTTATATTTCTTCACCAAAATACGATTAAATTCATAGAGATGCGGGCATAGTCGATGAACCCGATAACCTATATCATTAAAAACATTACCGAATAAAATTTTACGACCGTAATAAAGCTATAATTCGAATACTTTTGATTTCATTCCACTCTAGCAGGAAGCCTAACCTTGCGTATGTTTAACTTTCATTTAAATATAACTTTTTGTGGCGATTCATGCCTCCCATGTCCACGAGGGAAAAAACTTTCCGTTAATATCGCATCCGTGACCTCCATTTGCTAGCAAAGAAAGGAAAGTCGAGTGTCATTGCAAATGCATTTAGCGTCGGTTGGGCTTAACCAAGTTCAGCAAACAAGCCGTACCGCTGACATCGAATGTGCCAGAAGTGAGAGGGGAAAAGTGCCAGCAAAGTTTACTCCTTTCAGATGTGGAACGAGCCCTAGATAGCGAAAATAAACAGCCGCTCACGTGATATCCTTATCACCCACAATGGCTTTATTCAACCCGCATCTGCCGGCTTTAAAAAAAAAATAAAGTCGCGCACTTTTATCGCTGTGGACCCGTTTCCCTTTTTCCGTTTCTGCAGCGCAAATCCAACTTTGGACCGATGTTGTCGGAAATTTCATAACGTCGAATCGCGCGAATCCGAAGACGTTCCGCTGGAACGAAGCAAAAGCGAACTCGTACATCGGCGAAAAAACCTTGAAATTCACAGGCAGGGGGAGATTATAAAGGGATTAGATGATCTATGGCCTCGTGGGCATCTCAGAGGAAGACCAACAGAGAAAACCCAAAAATTCGTTACGGAAAAAGAAATTCGAAATTTTATCTTATCTCGTTTTCTTAATACTTTTTGCTTGGATACCTTTTAGAATGTGGAGACATTTTTTCTCGTTCTTCTCCTCGAAGATTTATTTTTCTCCCGTCAAGCATAAATTCCGCCTATCGGGTTTTAAAAAAAGCCGTTTTCCTTCATTTATTTCCTCAATAATTTTGAGATAAGGCAAGATCGACCACGAAAACAAATTTGCTCACCCCATACTGATAAACACACCGAAATATTTACGAGCTAAGATTTTTAAACGCTTCGTGAAAATGGTCCGCTGAACATCAATTCGAGGAAGAGAAATTACCAACAACTATATTTGTAATCATGAATGTGACCTTTTGCTGGCTGAAAACAATGCTGGAGGCTGTTTTTTCCTCTAGCCAGCATTTGAGGTGAGGTAGTATATGCTGGCTTAAGGAAAAACATAGCTTTTAGCATTATTTAATTACAGTTTGATGCAATTGTGTTAAATACGGAAAATGGGAATTACGCGTCCGATAAAACGTCGTCGGAATGATTAGGTATTTTTTATGCAAATAATCCTCTTTTTTCCGAGACGATCTCGACGAGATGGCAGAAATTCCACAGTTGTAATGTTATAACAAAAAGACACGAAGGAGCAAAAATATTAACTCAGCGTCATAAATCAAACAAATATGTCGAAGCGTTAAAAAAATCAAACCGCATCGATTAATTGACAGATAATGGAAACCGAAGTGCCGATAATGAAACGGAATCGCGTATTACCCTAAAGAATTCATTCGGGAATGACTATTAATGAAGAATTGGAGGCGTAAGTGCATCTACGTATAAGTCGCCACAGATAAGGCTGCCACCTTATGAAGTTTTACCCGAAGTAACCGGGCTTTTCGGTAAAGTATTCCGACTCCGGATTGCATCAACGGACATTTCTGTCCAATAAAAATTAACCGTTATCTATTTTGTTTACGTAATTTTGATGATGGCCAACATTAAGACAGACGAAATTAGACTATTGGGAGAGAAATCAGTGAAGTCAGAACTTCTTATCATGAATTAAATTTTTTTAATCACATTGCTCCGATTTCGCAAATTTTATATCCGAGCCAGAAAATGTTACTGGAACTTCATAAAAGAAAAGAAAAATGTTCACAGAAATACATGCAAATTATTTTATTCCATGATATAAAGATAAATACGTACGTAATAGCAAACAGAATAAGCCACCGACTTTTAATTTGGTTTGCGGTTTTAATATACGTATAAGCAAATGCCTTCGGGTTAGTAATACAAATAAATCAGGTTTTTCTTTAAAAATCGACTCATTCAACCCTCGGGCTAAGCTTTGGTCCGAGAAGGTGATCCTAGAAACATATTTTTTTACAATTGTCAGAGTCAGTTCAAAAGAGAACAACCGAGCTCTCCTTATTGCTGGAATCAAACTGATAAATTACGTTCTCCGAGAACTATAAAAAAGTGAAAAACCAGAAGAGCATTTCGACTACAGAGCACCCTTCTTCAGTTTTGATTTGCAACTGATAATACGGCTGTTTTGTAGCTGTCGGAGCGACATAGTTCGTCAACTTTTTTTGCATCGGATAAATAAGTCCGATATCGTTCGAGCTTTCACACAAGTTCAAAAATCGTAAAAACGACCACCTTAGTTACGCCGCGAGTTGTATTACATGCATTCGTCGGTGACCAAGGTGGCGAACGGAGGATCTTAAGGAGGTAGACCGGGGGGGAGGGGGGGAAGAAGAAGGTGCCGCTTGGCAGTGAGGCACGTACGCAGCGGGGGAGAGAGAGGGGGGTGGGTGGGCGAGAGGAACGAAAGAAGAAGGGGGGAAAAAGGGAAGGGCGAAAATGAAATCGAAACGAAGTGTACATACGTAGTAGGGCAGCGTCACCAGCGAAGCGCTCAGAGAAGGATAGGAAGCAAGATTCCCTTTTTTTTAGGTTTTCGATGAAATGTTCGCGATAAACGTACCAGATGCTCGAGATGACGGGGAAAATAACAGGAAACAACGGATTCGAGAGGAAGAGCGTCATTTTCCTCATTTCTTGGGTCGGGGATAAGGGGAAAGATCGTTCCGATTAATAATTTCAGGCTGGCGTAACCTCGTGAATCGAGTCGAAGCTTCTTTTTTTTTTCTTAAACAAACGGGTAAATTTAAAGTCGTAGGAATCTTTAAATAGCTCAAAACATGAACAAGAAAATTTTGTGTGCCAAACATTCACATTTTTCATTGAACGTTAAACATCCGAAATTGCGCAATAATCAATACACTCGCTCCTAAGAAACTTACGCTCTGTTAGATAAAAATTTCAACCATCTGAACAATTTATGCGGTCAAATTTGAAATGGAAATGTGTCAAGTTTTTCACTAGGCGCTCCTAATAAAGATGATCTTAACCGTAAAATTTTACTGGAATTTTGGGCCTATTAGCGCTAGCTTCGGCGATGTGTCAACAAATAATGATGTCCGACTGATTATTTTGTGAACTAACTGGAGTTCAAGCAAAGAAATGTTACGGCAAGACACTGCAAGTGACCCAACTTTGAAAGAAAACGAATTTTCATTAACGCGTTCCAAATACCAAAAGTACGCCATCGTGAATGTTTATAACGGAGTCTGAACGTGATTCACGCGGAAGGTTTTTCCAGTTTATGCGTCAGTGCTGCGTTTTTAAACTGTTTAATTTAATTATAAAAACATTAGGAAACACACGCGCAAACATTTTAATATAGCACAAATTAATTATAATTATTTAAGGCTGGGTAACATGATTGAAAAACAAAGTTAACTTCCAAGATGATCAAAGATGATCAACATAAATTTTTGGTGGAATTAATTCGTGATGGATAATCAGCGAGACCATTTTTATAATTTTTCGACCCAGCGAATATCAGGAATTTCTACAGATAATGGAACGTACGCGGAGGGAAATGATTAGGAAGTTTCTCCTTATTAAAGGAGGAAATCGAGCGCCATGTTGAAGATATAAAAAAAAGCCTTTGTCCTTGAAGATACCGAAGAATTTTCCCGTTGCTTCTGCCTGAGAGAATAGCATTAGGTAGCGTAAAAAGAATTCCAATTCTTTTGAAATGAACCCGAACACGTCGCAGGAATGAATCAAATCCTACTGAATAATTTACTGCAATTTACAGAAAAGGATGAAGGGAACTCGTCTCGAATAATACCATCATGACTGCGAAATGGGAATAAAGAAACTGTATTGACGAAAAATCCGTTTATTATTTATCTAATCGGACTAGTTGCCACCTTTAAGTTGTCAATCAATTTTTGAACGCACGCATTATCAACTTTCAAAAACACTACATCGTCAATCTTATCGCTAACTGCCTTGGTCCACATTAATTTAGGTTGGCAATTTCCCGCTGCTGACAAAATCAGCTACCGTATGAATTTTGAGGTTAAGGTTCTTCTGCCGAAACACGTAACCCAAATACGGACGATTTCATCGTTATTTTAGAAAACGTTAAGTTAACACTCACAGTCAATCCATTTCTGCAGCCGATTAAAATTCACTTGCAACTATAACCTGCTTGAGCATAATCCGAAATTTCTTCACAGCGCCACTGTTAAAAGCCTGAGAGATTTAATACAATTCTATGACTGGATTAATGGAAATGACGACATATAACATCGGTGCCATCTTTCTACTTTCTCATATACGAAGAATATTGAGAAAGTATTGTAATCGCGAAAAAATTCGACCTCGAGATTTTTACGGAAATATCCGTTTTAGGTGTAGCTGAGTCCGAAAAAGTGGTTTTCGCAATGCCGTCTGTCTATTACTGGCTCTAGAGCCTAAACGGTAGAGCGAAAATGAATGAAATCTCGTACTTAGGCATTTTATCATATTGATCAGAGGCTACGAAGAAATGGTTGACATTGATCAATAATTAAGGCTAGTTTATTCTAGGCAACTTTAACAATAATTTGATTGTCTCAAAAACGGCTAGAACGATTTTGATAAAATTTCGTACAGTTACTGGAGTATACGTCTGCAATAATACTACATATTTTATTTTTCTCAATGACTGAATATAAGGCTAGTTTACTCTTGAGCAACTTTAAGAAAAACTGGATTTTCTAAAAACCGGCTGATACGATTTTCATTTTCTAAAGATAAATAAACGGCGCATTAGTATATGAGAAAGTTTGTACAATGTGTGTTGTACCGATTTTTTTATTATTATATTAAGGTGAACATATGACTATACGCACCTAAATACGGTAGGAACACCGCATGTCTACTGGATAACGTGAGTCAGGTAGTGGATGATTTCATCGAGAAATTTCTTACACATCGCATCGGTTTCCCTTAATAAGATAACATTCGACCCAAATCTCTAATACAAGAAACACTGAATCGTTCCATGGTATAAAACGGCAGGTATACATCTATGCTATGATGAAAATAAATCTCGGACAAGTCGTCTTCAGATGTATTCAATTATATTCCATAAAATCTGGAGTATATTTAAATACGGACTGAAGATGGGCTATATTTCTTTCTTTGGTTTTTTAGTTCGAATCTTTCCAAACTCCACAAATTGTAATTTTCATTCACATTAGTTGCACAGTGCGCCGCCAGAGGCGCCTTATGCTGGCATCAATACAGCGAGCTAGGATTGATATTTTCTGTATCTTTGTTGACTGTTAACTGTGCATTATAAGAACCATTTCAATTCCTAATTCTTGTATATTTTTACCACTTTTGGTCATACAGATGCTATAAACGGCTCTTGGTGGATATGATCTTTTAAATGTTAAGCATCATTCAAAATATAAAAGGAAAATAAATATTTATTAATTATTGTATTGGAAAGCTTACCAAAAACAAAGAGTTAATTTGAACCTACATACCATTACATCTTTAGTAAAAAAAATTATGAAAGCTTACGAAGCAGATAATTTTGATCATGAAATTTCTGACAATCCCTCAGCAATACACTGATCACAAGAATATTTAGGTTAATTGCATGAAAGGAATCTCACATATAGAGCATTTTCCAGAGGTTTGAGTACTGAATTACTTATCTTCAATTTACTCAGCTTAATCAATCATATATCATAATAAGTTATTAAATGTCTCAACATTTTATCAAGTAGAGCAGGGGTTTTCAAACAGTGTCCCATAAAACCCTACAGTTAAACAATTGACAGGGTTCTGTGAGGTAATGGAACTAATGACTGTATGTCTTGTATAAAGGATGCTCCATACCTTAAATAGAGTTCAAGAAAAAATTAAATATAAGGTTTCTTTGACTTAAAAAAAGTTCGAAAAACACTGATCTAGAGGATAATAACCTTCCTTCATGGTGGAAAACAGTATTAACCAGTGCTTTTTTGTGACGTTACCTGCCATTATGGCATACCGGCACCTTTTTTCAGAACGATGTTGACACTCGTCTAATTTCGGTACATTTTCATTTTTTTAATTCTTTAAAACCTAAAGTAATAAACTGGTTCTATAAATGTTAAATATTTTGATTTTAATTATCACTTTGTTATTAAAAGGTCATAAAAAATTCAATAGAGAAGGGAGGAAGAGGGTGCAGGAAGAGATGAAGGGGGGTGGGAGTACCGGCGCTAGAGTTCTGCATGGACCTTATTTTCTAGGCTCGGCCCAGCCCATACGATGTAATTGTAGGCCCGGGCATGAGACATTACGGAGGAGCAGTATGACTTGCTTGATTTTTAAAGTCCAGGCCTATAATTAATTTCAAAAGATCGGCCCGTACCCGGCCCGTGTAGGACTCTAACCGGCACCTCTTTTTCTACAAAAACAACACTGGTATTAACATATGCCAAATTAATTTTCTCATGCAGACACTAAAGACTGTGTGAACCTCAGTTACGAACTTACTCTATAAGAAATTTAATCAAAGTAAACTTCAAAAATGGTGGGAAACATAGATTCAGACTTCTTTGTTATAAAAAATGAATTAAACCTATATTTTTGAACCAGAAAGATATAGTTCATCAAACAAAAGATGTAAGCAATAAGATGGAATCTTTCAAGAGATTTTTTTCTCAACATATTTAGTGTTCATGAAATGATATAATTATATTCTTCCTCGTGTAAACTGCCTGTATTTCTATCTTTCAGTATTTTACCTTAGTTATGGACTCACCATTTTCTCAGCAGGAAATGGCTAGTAAAATCTTAACATATCATGGTTGCCATAGCTTTAATGAAGGAAATATTGCCTTAATAAAAGATAGTATTTTCAAAGGACTTCCATAACAATGAGGTTTTATTTGAAACCAATTTATTAATTTATAATTTTGTCTAATATGCTTCCACCTGGATTTCGTCAGTTAATTTAAGAGCCAGTGTGTTATGTTATGAAATTATTAATGTGCCCAAATACACATTTTGAATAGATACCACATTAATTGAAATTTAAGTACAGCATATGTCTCTGGGATATATCAATTAAAAGAATTCTGTAAATTTATAATTCTATAAATCTATCAATTCTTGATTTGGGTAGGAACATATGGGAACACCATTCCACTTGATATAAAATGAAGCTCATAGCATTCCCATTGTTAAAATATCAGATAAGAATGTTCTGGTTGTTAATATACTTCAAAAAAATGTGTTTGAAAGGTTACATTAGCAATTTTAACTTTTGCCACATTCGTAAGTATAATCACATTTTCCTAATATCTGAACCTATGAGGATTGGTATATGCATGTGTTAATTGCAGTTCCAGTTTACAGTAATTTACATGTTTTACTAATAAGTAAGTCTGTTAATTTAATATATATTAAATTAAAACAACTTTCAGTTATTAATTAATTGCACGTATTTAAGTAAAATAATGAATAAAACTGAAATAACTTTAACTATAAGCAAGCTTCCCATTGCTAAAATTTTTAAATCAGACCACTGATCTCTATCTTTTGAATAAATTAAAAAGACAGTAATTTAGAAACTTAATGAAAATATGTACCATTCTATTATGTTCAAAGTACAATGCACCATTTTAAATATACTGCAACTTCGGAATGTCTTTCTCATGATATGGCAGCAGGATATTAAAATTTCATTGAATAGTGGTAGTTGAAGTAAGGGGTAAATTCCAGATTGGGAGACAAAATGGGGTATGGTCAGATTTTCTAAACCTAGTATAAAATTTTAAAAACAAAATAACCAAAATGTAGCTCATTTAAAATTCCCCTGCTATATTTTTTCTGTATGCCAGTGAATCAATAATACTGTATATACTCGTGTATATGCCGACTCCATGTATAGTACGACCCCTGAATTTTTGGTGAACAAACCTGAGTTTTTCATATATCTTGTTTATAGTATGACCCCAGCTTTCCACCAGGGTCAATATATTTTGTTTCGATAACTTGATGGTTACGAGCAAGATATATCGAACGACCTTGATTTTCCACACCACCATAGAATAGACCGTAAATGTCGTAAATAGCATTTCTTGCAAGTACACTAAAATTCGGATAAGTTAAGTATCTTACTCCTAAAACATTTAATAAAAAGTGATATGAATCATGATTGCACAAGATGAAATAAAATCGTTTCAATTCTAGTACGTCTGGATTACGTTCCACGTATGTAATGGTTCCACTCGCTCATCTACTTAATAGGTAGGGATAACGGATAAAAAGAAATTACTTCGTATTATTCCACAGTATTGTTTCTTCAATCACACACCGACCGGTTTCCACTACAAAATCATTCTAATGGTGTTACTAACCGACGTAACACCTTTAGAATGACTTTGTAGTGGAAACCGATCGGTGTGTGATTGAAGAAACAATAAAGACTGTTGAATATTACAAAGTAATTTATTTTTTCCAAGATGTCGAAATTCCGTAAAGTTACGCTGTCTACGATACTTTTAGTCCAACTCGTTCCAATCCATCCCTTGTAAAAAGACGCAAACAAAGATGTACATACATAAAATTCAAGAAAGGAAGTGCCCGTAAATCTTCACTTATATCAAGTATTTGTGAATTTGAAGCTGTATATATGAAAAAGATTCTACTTTTCACGAAGCAACATAACAACGATAAAGGACCTCACTGTTAAGGTTAGTCTACCATTAGAATGCGTGCGGGTGGCATAATTTCACTGAAAATGCCTGTGAAGATACATGAATTTTAAATCCTCAAATGCATTACTTGTGTATAGTACGAACCCCAATTTTTGCAATAAAAATTTGGTCGTAAAAACTTGTACTATATTCGAGTATATATGGTATGTTGAAAAACAAAAAATGCATTTAAAGCTTTACAATGTAAAATGTGTTAAGAGTGACTGGCCATCCCAAATTATTATTGCTGCCTGAGTTTGCCACATGTATTGCACATAGGGACCCTAAGAGTCAATGCCAAAGATTTCTTTTCTATCTTAAATGTGTTCTAAGGTCCCTAAATCACTAAGCTTCTATTGTCTTATCTCTTAAAATTTCTTATCTGCCATTGTATATGATCTCATCTATATTTGTAGATTTATATTTTCCCTATTTAAAAAAGGAAAAAAATAATAACAATCAAAATGAAATTTTCCAAATAACACTCACCAGAAGCTGTTCGTCCTGCATTGAGATGAGCATAAGGCTGAAGAAGACCCCAAAGATCCCCATTGTTGGCAATGGCATGCTCAAACATTGTTGCAGAGAGCATTGGTGGAGGAGAAACTGCATCAACACCATCTCCAACACCACCTCCATCTTCACTGCCTCCAAGGCCACCTATCGATGGTATGCATGCCAAAACTATTTCCTCCAAGAGGTTTTCAATACCAGCAGCCAGATAGACAGCAGCATATCTGTGAAGTCGCAAAATTGAATCTCTTTAGACAAATATTAAATATATAATTTCTATATTGCATAGTATACTGAAACCGTTGCCACACTCAAATATAACAACAAATAACATTGATAAAATTTTTGCCAGAACAACTGAACCAAGACATATCAATAGAATAAAAAGGCAAAATATAAAGAATCAATAAGGAAAAAGAAAAAATACTATTGTATTGCCTCTTGATGTAAAGCAGGGGCCATAAACCTATGGCTCATGGACTGCATGTGACCCCTAGGATTATTTATTGTGGCCTTAACCACAGGTCACAAAGAGAGTAAATGAACCATTTCCTCTAATTAATTTTAAGGAAAAACTTTTAAAATCTTTTTTTCAAGAATAATTTATTGAAACATTATAGTAATTCCAAGCCACAACAAAGTAATTAATATGAATTAAAATATTATACATTTAAGAAGCTGTTTAGTGAAGACATCTACAATGTGTTCTGTGATTTTTCTAAATGAGCGATTCAAAAAAACAAAGGGATAGTATCAAGCTTGGTATAACAGCTTCTAAAACACACGACATGTTATGCACTGCCTTTGGAGAAGATGCTTTATGCAGGTGGTTTTCAAGATTCAAAGACAGACAAACTACCATGGAAGATGAAGAATGTTCTGGGCAGCCATTGACAAGCAGAATGGATGAAAATCTTGAAAGGGTTCAAGAGTTAATTTATCAAGACAGGCATTACTCATGATTTTTGTGAAAAACTGAATCAATCTTATAGAAGCTACTAATGCATTTTATTGGACAATCAGAACATGCAAATGATATCCACTAAATTTGTTCTCCATGTGTTAATGGATGAACCAAATGAAAATCGACTCCAAGTGTGTTGTGATTTTCAACAAGTTTAACATGACCCAGGTTTCTTGTCAAAGGTCATTAAGGAGATGAAATGTGTGTTATGAGTACAATCCAGAAACAAAGCAGCAGTCATCACAATGCCATGTCTAACGAAGGTCAGACAAGTTTGATCAAAGATTTTGCCTGCGATGCAGTTGTGCGTCATGAATTTTTCTCTCCTGACCAAACTGTCAATCAGCAGTACTACACAGAAGTGCTATTGGGTCTGCAGGAAAGCATCTGCTAAAAAAGTCATGAGAAATGACAAAAATTGAGATTGGTTGGTTCATCATGATGATGTGCCCACTCACACTCCCTATCTGTCCACTGGTTTCTGACCAAGAATGACATGGCTGTCATCACCCATCCCATTACTCTCTGGACCTTACTCCCTGTGACTTCTTGTTGTTTCCAAAGATTAAATTGAAGCTCTAAGAAAGAGATTTAATAATGTTTTGGAGATTAAGCAACAATTGTGGGAAGTACTTTAGGGTTTTACGAAGGAAGACGTTTCCAATGATGGCAGAATCACTGGGCATGGTGTATTAACTCCCAAGGAGAGTACTTTGAAGGGGACATGATTCAAAATTAGGTAAGTTAAATGAAACTTAGTTTATAAATATATTCTCATAACTTATGGGTAGCATCTTGTATAAATTACTCGAGTGTAAATAAATTTTGATGCTAATTAATATCACAGAACAGGCGGGAATCTAGATGAAATATCTTTTACTTTCCATTATAAATTAGTTTATGGAGTAATGAAGAAATTAACAAATCTTTTAAAAATATGTTAACAGAAATTTACAGAAGAGGGTGCTGGAGTATTTTCTCACCTTGGGCACCAAAGTAACTGAGGCTGCCACTGGCTGGGTGGGTATTCTACTGCATCGTAGCAGACTAATTCTCCCATTTCAGAATGGGGATGTTCTGTTAATTCAAGTTGGGCTTGCTAAGCTAGAACCAACCAGCCCCAAGGGATACACTGAAGAAAAATCCCTCTCTCTCAAATCATGAGCTTGCCTCAGGAATAAATTCATCATAAGATTACTAGTAATAGATTGGCTAAACCAAGGGCAGATCCAGTAATTTTCCAAGGGGAAGGGTGATTTTCCCATATTTTACTTTTAAACATTATTTTTGCTTGCACCAAAGGCATGAGCTGTTTAAGGTATAGTCCTTAAATGTACTAATACTTCTCCTCCTATATCCCCCGGGACATTTTCAGAAATCAAAAATGAAAATGTATTCTAGAAGAAAATATCTCAATACTCAATGAAAAATGAAAAAACCATGTTAAAAAGTAACAAAAGTAACACCAATCTATTAAAGATAGATAGAGCCCAATGGCAGTAAAATGGTTAAAATGTATATACAATGTGACATTACGCGCTACATGGGATAACAGTATAGGCTACTTTGTATTAAACACACTAAAAAGTATGGTTATACTACCCATGATGCAAACATTGACTTTGTAATACATACATATTGATTGTATTTCATATTAAAAGAATTTTTTACAATGGAATGCCTATCCTTTTTGTAGAGGAATGATATCTATCTACTTTGTATAAACGAGAACTTTGTATAACCCGGTTTTGTATTAACGAGGTTTTCCTGTATATTTAATTTTGTACTTTTTTGGTAGTAAAATATCAATAGAATCAATACCATGTTACATCAGGTTAAAACCTCATCCCGAAGCGGCTGTTTCTCTAATTTCTCACTCAAATTAAAATGTTAATAAATAGCATTTCTTTTGCAAAAATCTTAATTAAAAAAAAAAATATGTTTATAAACAGGCCAAGGAGAAGGCGATCGTCCTCCCCCCCTCCCTCCCCCCCCCCCCCCCATGGATCCGCCCTTGGGCTAGCCCAGCCCCAATTAAAAAAACATCCACATTCTGAAATGGGAATTAATCTGATACAATAGTTTAGTGATAGAATATCTGCCCAGTAAGTGGAAGACCTGGGTTTGATTCCTGGTCATGGCAGAATTTTTCTCCTGATTTCAAATCATTACCAACAACCTAAACATTGGATAGCTAACATATATGAAGCATAAATATAGCTCGTGCAAATATATATTGAGTGTGCCACTGGACTCTTCTTTCCACCAGTTGGTGCACTCTCAACCAAAATGTGTTTATCAGCAAATTTTTAAAATAGCACATATTTCAGTTTTCAAATAAATAATTTCAAAAAATCATATTTAGTTTCATAGGAATTTTTGTTAACCAAACCTTCTGATTGCCATGCAGAAATTGACTAAAAGTGGTGCAATGAGAGAAAATATAAATCTGTTGACTCATTTTCTAATGTCAAGGATTTCAAAAAATCAATTGACATTAAAATGATTATGATAATTTGCATAAGGAATTACGTGCATTTACAATAAATCACTTACTCATGAATGAATTTCCCTAGCCTCACATCACACATCCATCTATGGAATCGACCAACAGGCAAATTAAGACCAGCTCTTGCAGCTTTGCTCTGCCTCAGTTGATCTCCTGAAACTGCATACATAGCAGCTGCTCTCAAACAAGCCTGCAAAAATATAACAGTTACCATTAACCATCTAAAGAAAACATTTTTTTATTATGTTCACATATGAGTCTGGATTAAACTACAAAAAGCAAAAAGACTTCCACATTCTTTTTAATTGACAACTAATAACATTAATTTTACAATCATTTGTAAATAATTTTTATGCAAAGCTTTAATGATTATTTCTTAATATTAAACTTATACTTGTGGCATTGATTAACTTTTAGTAACAGCGCATAATTGCACAAAAATATTCTTTTGCAGGTACTTCTGTCATGTTGTTGACACAGGGACATAACTAGGGGTGGGCCTTGGGGTGGCATGGCCCCTTTTATAATCCTGCAGCCTCCTCTTGACTCCCCTGCTCAATATTATATTTACAATTTATTATAAAATTATAAATAGAAAGTATTGTTTTTTTGTTCTTGATACAAAATTCTTTCATTTGTACAATTAATTGAATAAAAATTAATTAAAACATTCTTTTCATATTATTACTTTTAAAATTTTGGTTTGTCTCTCCAATATTTTTGACAAACATGCTGGCTCCACCACAATTGGAAGGCTAGTTATGTCCCAGTGTTAATATGATTCTTACCATAAATAATATTAAGAGAAATTTATCTTAACTTTCTCAGTAATATTTGGTTTTAAAAATATAGTGGTTACCTTGGTGCAAGAATCTGCCAATGCAGGAGAGAGGACAATGCGGAGAGCAGAGGCAACCTCTCTCTTAGAACACAGACCCAGAGGACGAGCAAGGCGCTGTGCTTCTCTTGAGATTCGTACAAGAGCCCTTTGCAGTAAGTACGAGAGTCGAGGCACAGTCTCAGGAGCCACACGTTCTGCTTCTCCTCTAGCCCTGCCCCTTGCCAATGCCCTGATCACATCTGTCTGGGACCATGGAGGAGACTGGAGCTCAACCAACCTATGAATGAACAAAAGATTTACTTTCTCAATACACATGAGTTTATTTCTAGCTTCCTCATAATTAAAATAATAATCTAAGCTTTTATTTCAGTCAGCATTAAACTTTCAACAAGTTATTGCTCAAATTAAGTCTAATATTGAAAACCTGAAACAAAAAAGATTGTGAACAACAAAGAAAACTCTCTTATACTGATGTTTTATAAATTAAGAATTTAATCAGAATAAAAAGTGAAAATATTGAATTTATATGCCTGAATGCATTTGTTAGGGTTTAACATAAATTAATTAATGATTAAAAATAAAATATGATAATCTTCTTTTTCATTACAAGGAGTAGGTCAAAGACCTGCTCCACCTTCAAAAGATTCTGCTCATCTCAAATAGGATATAAAAAAACTATACAGCCACAGGCAACTTGGCACCCATGGACACAGTTGGCAACTCCTGTTGTAGAGTTTTTGTAATTTTTAAAATCTTATATTCAAATGTCAGTCTTTTAAAACTCATAAACAGCATACATTATTACTATATGATACATTGTTACTATATGATTTGCTATGCAAGAGATAAACTTGAACTATTACATTATATTCCCATGGATTATTATTTCTGGTGAACATCACAAAAGTACCATATTTCAGCTTAATCGATAATCACATTTTCTTTCATTTACATTGTATCATTTTTCATATTTTGTCATTTGGTCAAGATCACATTCCTTGTGATTATTTGAGTTACTAAATTTAGTGGAAAATTCAGTAACGAAGAAATTTAAAAAAATCAATATATAAACTTCTTAAATATAATATCTTAAATATAATATTCAGTAATAAAGAAATTTAAAAAAATTAATATATAAACTTCTTAAATATAATATCTGTTGTGATTATGATGATGAAAACAATAGCTTAGCATTGTAGATAAAAAATAGGATACAGTCATCTTGGAAGAGGTTGAATCAGAAACGACAAATAAACAGAACCATCAATATTTTATTGGATCAGATACCATCAAATACGAACAACTCTTAAAGGAAGATCCATGAACTGCTACAACAAAAACAAGAAATAGAAAAGGGTACAGCATTTATGAAAATATGCATATATTGAATGTAAATTAAATGAGAGAATGCTTTATAAATTTTAATGGTTATTAAGGTCATTTTATAGGAAATACTATAAATACTGCCTTATCAATTTCAAAATATTTAATGAAGTTGAAGCAGTGCTCGAAATGGACAATGTTACGAAATGGAATGCTTATATTGGTAGTGGAATGGAAATTTTTATGAAATGGATGGTATTTCTCTATGTCTGATGAAAAGGAACAGTATTATTGGTGTGTGATGAGCCAGAGCGGTGTTCTGGTGCATTCCGGCTCATTCCGAGCACTGCGTTGAAGGTACTTTTGTGAAAAATAAAACAAAAGTTTATATATTTTCAATCATATATGTTTACCATATCTTTTGAGTTTTTAATCAAAGAGTATTCTTGGATTCATGGATGATTTCACCATGCATGACCAATATAGTACAAAAAGTACAAAAAGTAAAGGTTTAAGCTTCAATTTACTGTAGTAGGGTTGGAACACAAGGTTTCATCATTCTCATGCATTTTTACAGTGGAGTAAAGAATGGGAATTGCATGTGTAATTTTGATTATTTGCAGTTAGTTCAGCTTTACCATAATAACAGTGTTTTCATAATTAACTTATGAATTGCGCTTGTTATACAGTTATTCTTATCAGTCATGGACCTCCCCTAGAATTTGATAACAAGACCCCACCTATCCCTCGTATTCCCATTGACAAAGTTTTAACATTTATGTTCACTGTCAATAACATAGCCCCTGCAAATGTTGAGAGAATACAAACCTTATTTATGTACAGGGCCGTGCCGATGGGCGAGGCGGCGAGGCAACCGCCTCAGGCACCTCTCGAAGGGGGGCGCCAAAATTTGACAAAAATGAAAACCTATCAAAATAAATTCATAAGGCCAGCGAGGCCACGGGGCGCAATATTTTATTTCGCCTCAGGCGGCAAAATGTCTGGGCACGGCCCTGTTTATGTATATTATCATAATATTTGCTATCATGAACTTGCATTCAAAACCAAAGACAGACTAAAATTTTTGAATGGTTGTCAACAACAAATAGAGATAAGTTTGAAATGAATTTGTAGTTCATGGGAGCATTTCATTTTTAGAGGGGGTTTACAAATATTTAGGCTTTCCTTCCATGACTCCTGACTCCCTTCAAGCCATGCTACCTGAATGTTTCAACACTTTCCAGATTTTGTATCACATTTACCGCACTTTATTCTCATAACATATGATTTAAGCATTATAAAGAGAGTAGTGTAATAGTCTGTCAAAGATGATGGACGGGCATAAATGAAATATGTACTACATTAATATTAAAATAGTTCAAGATGTAGACTAACTGAAAATCGATTTAAAATATCAGCACAAATATGCATAGCTGTCAACATTTAATGAATCTTACAAAATAAATAATAATAGTAATGTTAATATCACTTTGGTTTTACTTTCATGATTGTTAAAAAGTTATTTCCAAAAATAAAATAAAAATCTCTAATGTGAAAGTTTGAAAATAGTTTCCCAAACTCTAATGCAAATTATTCCTTCTTTTTACAATTTCCAACACAGGCACTACTCATTATATGCAAGTTCGAAAAATGCGATTTCATTTTAATGCAATAAACTAATTTAGGCCAATTTCAATTAATAGCACTCGCTTTAAAGCGAATTGCGAATTTTATGTTTACTCTTGGTGTGAGGTCTCCCCACCCCAGTCATTGGAATCCACCGTTTTCTTTTCTTCCTTCCGAGTGAGAGAGAACATATTCTCTCAGCATCAAGCACAGACTTCGCTGGTGGTCAACACTATGTTTTACTCAAAATTTCTTAGCAGCGTCTAGCATTCTTTTTCAAACTAAATAACTATAAACACAATTTATTCATAGTAAAATGACACAAATATTTTTAAAATAAGAAAAAGGATCTACTGTATAGGACAATCAGTTTAAGTAGCACGCTTTTTGTAGAAGATCTCGGACATTTTCATTGATTCTCATAGGGAAATTATGTTAGATCTATGCAATTTCACCCTATGCAACTTTTTTTTGGAACGCAACTGTCGCATAAATCGAGGAGTACCTGTATTAGACATGTTATTGAAACAATAATTACAAAATATTTTACTAGCATGACGGAACTGCATGTAAAGGCTTTTATTATAATAGGGATCAAGAGAACATGCTACTTGATATACGATAAGATGCAAGGAGAGCATCACTCACCTATTATGTGAATCAACCCAAACAAATTCATCTGCCGTGGTAACATTTGTGTTGATGGTCTCGAGGGAGGAATGGCGCATCAGTCTCCTGACCAGGCCTCCTCCCCCTCCAATCGCCCCCACTCCAGGATGGCCACCACCCCCGCTCCCTCCAGGATGCCCACCACCTCCTCCCATGTGGTGTGGTTCACTCTCGCTTCCACTCATTGACGAGTACGTTGACGTCGAGTAAGAGGCTCGTGAACCCCTCGACCTCAGGGTTAATTGCTCGATTGCCATCTTTATGTCCTCGAGGCCACCCCCACCTCCATTACCTCCGGGGCCGCCACCTGGTCCACCTCCCCCTCCTCCACTGCTCGACACCCATTCCAACTGAAGTGCAGAGAGAAAAATTCCAAGATTAGTTTTCTGAAAATATTTACTTACAAGTTTACCTAAAATTCATTCCAAAGTTCAACAATTTTCCTCGGTAAGGCTCTACACCAGTGCTTCTCAGCCTTTTTTGCTCCATGGCACACCTTCATGCATGCTTAAGAACATTGCGGCACACCAAACCGCCCGTAATGAATTTCACTGCGTAAATACTTATTTTTATAGATAAGAACTAGTGTAACAAGTAAAAGTCGCAGTTATATTAGATTGCTACGATTGGTAAAGCAATAATTGTACAAATTTATTGTACATTAAATACATACATAATTTAAAAATTAAATATCTTCAAAGTGTGCGGCACACTATTCCCTTCCTCGCGGCACACCGGTTGAGAACCACTGCTGTACACATTATACCAATTAAAATTTTCTTGCTTATGTAACAATAATTGTCTTCTACTATGGGTTTATTTGATAAGACAAAAATTATCATAATTCACTGGTCCACTTGCCAACAATAACTAAAAATAATTATCTTAGTTATGCACTGTATCTTGATAGTTTTCATTTTTTATGATTCACATATACAGCGAACCCTCTGTATATTGGACCTTGATGGAACGGACTTATATATAATGGACAGACTTTCCTGTTGCTTACTCCCAAATTTTCACCAGGGTCTGGAAAAATCTAAAATTTCGAAAAATTATCCCAAGCTCGATTCCTAAGAATAATTCCATTTTAAATAAGAATACAGGCGACTCCCGAGATTTGACAGTTCGAGATTCGACAAATTCGAGATTTCGACCCAGCCGATCGAATTGAGAACTAGTTTACGCAAAGTAATTTTCATCCTGACCAACCACGCGAGGTTTAGTTTCAGTGTAGACATAGTTATTTCTTCTCTAATTGTTTGAATTTGTGCTGATTTCACTCTTTTTTCTGTTAATCTTTTATTTAAATTTATTTATTTTATTGACTTATTTATAAATTTATCACTTGACATGATATCTAAAAGGAAATGTAATAGTGATAATGCAAGTGAATCAAATAAAAGAGTGTCGTTCAACTATTAGCATTTATGTGAAACAGAAGGAGAAAATTCTAAATTCACGTAATTTGTTGGCTGGTTTGACAGATTTAAGAGAAGGGCAGGTTTGCATAACCTTAAATTAACTGGCGAGGCTGCAAGTTATTTTGTGTTTTTTAATAACTTTTATATTAATTTCGCTGTGATATATAGTTGTTTGTATAGATATATGCAGGGATGTGCAGCAGACGGCCTGGTCCAGCTCGTGCGAGTCGTTTGTAACAAACGACTCGCACGAACCGAGATGCAGGAACATATCCCCCGATTATAACATGCAAGTCTATGGAAAAACGGCGTTCGACATACGACAATTCGAGATTCGACCACGTTTTCAGGAACGCATCCCTGTCGAATCTCAGGAGTCGCCTGTACATGGGAAAATCTATTTTCATTTTGCTGGCCATTTTTCTTATGGTCAACATAATTTATTTCATTTTTAATTACGTTCTGGTATAAATATGCTCCTGTTTGATAACTGCAAGTGCTTTTTACTAGTAAAATATAAAAATGAATACATAATTCATATGATTCATATTTTTCATAAATTAATTAGAAAGATTCCATACAATTATTGCATGCACTCTAACAATTTGTATAAATATATAACAGAGTAAAATATTATTTTTCATAACATGCAAATTTTAGTAATTTAAGCCAACATAGATATGTTTTCTTTGGATGCTTCAGATATAAAGGACACTCAACAATAATGGACAGGCCTTCTCCCCCTTAGTCCGATATAATGAGGGTCCACTGTTATGTTTACTTATGATGAATTAATGTTTTCATATTATTTTCTTTCACATTTATGATCAGAAAATTTTTGAAAAGTGAAAGAATGATGGTAGAACACAGACTTCAACAAAAGAGGAGAAGAAGGACAAAACATTTAAAAGGAGAATGTGTCTTCAAAAGTACTTCACCTGAAACTTTAATTTATTGTCATTGTAACCAAACCAAGCTTCAGAGAGTATATAGAGAATCATGTTTTAGATTCCTTAAGGGCTGCACAAAACACTTGCCTCACATAAGTTAACACTGACATGTCTCAGTGCAGCCAATTGTAAATTTACATCTATTAACAATCATCATAGAATTAGGACTTTGATATAAATGCTGACCTTTGCAGGAGTGGCCCTGTGCCTGCTTCTCCCAGAAACTCCCTTTCGGCCACCACCACTGCTAGTGCTGCCTCCACTACCTCTTGGAGGGTTTTGAAGCAGCATAACACTTGCTGATAGCCTAAATGAAAAGTTAAAATATTAATTATTGGAAAACTATTTAATGGCTGTTCAGATCTGTTTTCAATATTATATTAGTTTCACCCTCCTACGTTGTCAGACTGTTAGAAGGATTTGTTATTCAAATCTTTTAGTTATCATTCAGTATGACCTCTTAGAGATTTAAAATAAGTCCACAGCATGAGCATAATTTAGATGGGAGGATAATTTCTTTTCTCCAGCTTTGTACAGTATAAATATAAGCAGGACATCTTTAATTTTAAATTTAAGATAGGTTAGAGTAGATATTTGAAATGGAAATTTTAATGTATGAAAGACCAAAAGAACAAAGCTTGTTATTATAGCAAAGATACCTAAAATTAATTGAAAATTAAAATGATAGTGTGAAAATTTCAAATCTTCAATTATCATGGTTATCTCAAGCAATGTTACTACATTGAGACATCCACTGAATCATCTGTCCTACTACATATGTATTTACAAAAAGTATCTATATATGTTTTCCGTCTACATTTTGGTTTTTTAAATACATGAAATTTAAAAGTAGATAATTGATAGGGTCACAAAGTTTAATGATTATTTTATACCATGAAATGTATCAGTTGATAAAGTAGTATAATGAATAAAATTTATACCCATATTTAAAAATCGAAAATTTTATAGTTTATATTTGTAGAAGGTTTGGTATGCAGATTCCTATCCTGCCATTTCTGCCTACCTTCATTAATGTTTGCAAGTGGCACGTAAAACTCTACAAAGAGTTAAGAGCAGATGAAAGATAAATCTTGGCAAAAGGAAAATAAATTTATTTCATTTAATCTGTTACTATAATTTGAATGATTAATAGGATTGCGACCATTTACATTTGAATTAGCAATTGAAGCTTAATGTTTGGAATCCAAAATAAAATTCAGTGACTGGAATATGAATTAAGTATGAAAAAAGCTATATAAAATAAGTCTGATAAGACTTTCCTAATTATAAGACAATGGTGAATCGTATTTATTATTTTTACTTGCACCATATGTAGCATAGGAGAAAATATTGTTTTCATGACAAAAATAGTTTGAGAGTTCAATGGAAATATACGTTTTAAGGTCCCCTGATCACAGTTTTACTATTTTCTCAAGAATGTCTGTTTGTCTGATAGGATTTTATGGGTGCTCTAACTCAAAACACTATTACTCAAATCAACAGAGAACTTGAAATTTAAAATGTTTTATTAAAAATCAATGTCCTAATAGTTCGTGGCTAAAATTGGTCAACCTGAAATGGAGGTTTGCTCTCGTCATTTTTCTGTTAATTTATGTACATATTTTTATTAATAAATTTGTATAAAAACAATTGTCTACATGTTCTGTTCCTAACATTCTTTCATAAAACGGATTGTTTAAGCGGTATTTCGATAACCTGTCTGAAACTGTTAAATATGTCGCCAAGTGATAATTTTGTTTCCATGGTTATGATAACATTTTCTAATTGTTGATAGCGATGCCTATGCTGCCAACGGACATTTAACTGCGGTTAAATCTATCTCAATGGTATCTAGCAACATATTTCATAAACAAATTGTATGTAAATATTCACAGCGATCCCAGTGTCTTCAATTGTAATTTTAACTGGAATCAATATTTTATTTTTCATAATATGTAAGAGAGAACAATTTTGTTTTTTCAGTTTAAAAATTGTCTAAACCAGTGGTTCCCAAACTTTGTGAAGCCACCGAACCCATGTATTCAAATATTTTTTCTCGCGGAACCCTAAATAAGATATAGTAAGCCTAATCGCAATAAAATAATCTTTAAAATCATTATAATGTTTATTTATATAGCTAATGTATCTTACAGTATAGAATTTACAAGTGAGGCTCATGTTTCCTGCTGTAAATAAGAGAAAGAAGAACGAAACCCCATTTAACTTCTCCGGAACCCTAGTGTTCCGAGGAACACAGTTTGGGAAACTCTGGACTCGAAACGCATTTTTCAAAATTTGGAAATTATTCAAAATTTTTAAAAATTATTCACAAGTGTAATTGCCGAATGTTATTCTTGAGGACGCTGGTGTAGAGAGCAACTTGTAATTACTACTGCAATCATATTCATAGCTCTTTACGGAGAAAATCATGTGCTAGATACATCAGATTTTTAAGAATTAAAAAATTCTGAAATCGAGTGGAATTATGTAATCAAATGATTACTTTTTAACCCTTCATGTTTTTGCTGCCGAATATATTAAACTTCCGCTTTGTTCGAAAACTTTAATTCTTGATAAATGAGTTAATACTGATTAATATATCCCTTCCAAACAAAAAAATCCGACACTTGAGTCGACAGCAGAGAATTAAAAAAAAGCGAACACGAAGGGCACCACAAAAAATGAAATCCGCAACCCAGTACGGAACAACACACTGACCACGCAATAACAAAAAAAAAACAAAATCCTCACAGAAAAAACGCGCAAAAATCACAGCGGCGCACGAAATATCACATTGTCCACAAATTAAAAATATATATAAAAAACAAACCATCTCGCGCAAAAATTATGCAGAAAGATGCCTTTACTCATCACAACAATGCCCCTTCCCGAGAGGGGGCGGGAAAAGGTCTCCCGGAGGTAACTAGAGAATCCGAAACAATGACTCGGCGAAAAAGGAGCAAGAAAAATCAAAAGGATCGAAGGAAAGAAAAATTCAAAAGAAAAACAAAAACCATGTCTCCGAGGAGAGAACGTGATGAGGAAAAAAACTCCGCAACAATGCGAAGGCGGATTGAAATAAAAAAATAAAAAAATAAAAATCCGAGGGGGGGAAGAGGATTTCTTTCGCACTCACCTGTCATCCTCCGGGACGGCGTGCAACGCAGACCTGTAGTGTAAGTGGTGCCTCGAGGATGCTGCCAACAGCGAAGCAGGACCGTTCGAAGAAGAAGACGAGGACGCCGTGGATGCAGACGAAGACTCCGCAGCAAGAGCCGCGGAAGACGCGGGAGCCGGAGGGGCGTAGTAAGAAGCGGAGGAAGGCGGGGGCTGAGGATGGTGGGGGGCAGAGAAGGGAGCATGCGGAGGCGGCGAAGAAGATGACGTCCTGCCCCCGTCCGACATGCTCGCGTGTCCGGAGGAGCGGTTCTCGTCGGATGAGGATCCTCCGCCGCCTCCACTGCTGCCGACCACCCCGCCTCCCCCGCCGCCTGCCATCCCGCCCCCGGCGCTGTTGCCGAAAGAGTCTTGCCGACGCTGTTGGGAAAATGAAAGGGTAGCAGAAAAGAGGGGAAAATAAAAGAAAGATTTTTCTCTCTCGAGGTCATGGCGGGTTTCGAGGATGGGGAAGAGTGGGGCAGGTGGGTGACAAACAGGACCGGAGGAGAGAGTGTTTTTGGGAGCCGGGTGGATTCTACTTTTTTTTAGGGCTTCCGACCGATTTCGAGATAGACTCGTGTATTTGTTACTCTTTTTTCTCTCCGTCGATGCTTATCGCATTTAATATGATATAGTTCTTTTCGTCCGCCCCAGAAGGCCGTTAAGTTCTCCGGACCAAATGAAAAATACCTTACCCAAACGCGTAAATATTGATGTTTCCTTTCTCTGGTCGGACCCATTTAGGGGTATGTCGCTTTTTATCTCTCGAGAAAAATATACGGACTTAATTAGGGTATAAGAATCTGCTTTATAAATATTGATAATAAGTAATTCATACGTGTCTGGAGTCGATGGATTGTTCCCGATCGGTTGTCTTTCTAACGATCGATTATGTATAAGATCGGCACCAAATATTAAACTGTAAATTAGCGCTTTCTGCTTGAAAAGCCCTTAAAATATAAATATGTGAAGGTCATAGCAGAAAATATGTCTTTCCAAGAACTTATAAGGCAATGCTTTGGGTCAGTTTCATGTATTAGGAACAATTACCAAGTTATTTCAATTTAATTAGGATCTTAAGAGAAAGCGGACAAATAAAATTAACTACAAAAACATTTTTATAGGGAGTACAAAATAATATTAGCTACATTTAAGGTCTTTAGGGTTCTTATTATCACATACAGATAAAACATTTTTTTCGCAAAACATTCAGTTTTTCTTTAAAAATAAAAACAGTAGTCATATTCAATCATACAACACAATCTCATAAAATTAATTAAACTAATCACATTTTTAGTTTGCAGTTATCTTACAGAATTATTTGTGGACAATAAGGTTATTGCTTAGAATAATAATAGCGCTATTCATGTGATTTTTAATCGATTAAATCTTTTTTCTTTCCATATAAATTAAAAAGAGGGCAATTTAGCTAGAAACAGGAAAGTATACCGGAAATCGACCCCAAAAAATGAGGACTTGTTCGGTTAAAATACGTTTGGTAACCTCAAATATAATACTTATCTGGATAAAATCAACGTAATGACTTCAGAACATGGCATGTAATTTTTTAAAGAATTCTGATTGTTATAATTGTGGCCATCTTCGCGAAGGTCGCATGCATACTTTATATTTTCAACTCTCGATAATATAAAATCAGTTAATAGATAATTTTAGCTTATAAGAAGAGTACTTCAGTAATCTGCGAAAACATAAGTGGCATCGTTATTACAAATAATGAAACGGTAATTCCATTGAAGTTTTCACTAACGAGATTATAGCGTTTCCCTTAATTTGGAGTAAAACAAAAACGAACTGAGATACATAAAATTATTGACATTAATTACCATTTCGCATTCATTGTCTAATAAGTGATTCAATAGAAGAGGACTATACTTTTTCCCAAACGGGTTGCCGAGTGGAACGTTAGGGGTACCGGAGGGAAACGTCTTTATATATACTAAACAAATCAACGATTTGGAAATATTGACAGCTCAATAACCCTTTCTCTCATTAATTGATGATGATTTAATCCAAAAGTCGTGATATCTGCGATAGGAACCTATTATATGTAAATACAGTTACAACCTTGAGTAAAAGTAAGGGAGCAACGACATTCTGTGTATCTCTGAAGCGGTCTACAAAACTGTCGGAAACACTGACTTAGAGCAGAGATAACAAATGATTTTTGTGTCGCGTGCCAAGAAAATAGTACGAATCATCCGAATTTTTTTCGCGTGCCACTATTTTGCTCCTTCTCTAAGAAACTTCATATTTTATACAGGAAATATAAGCTTACGCATGCCAAGTAAAATCGCATGCGTGCCACGTATTTGCCATCCCAACGAGTCAGACGAAAAAAGCTATTTTTAATAAGGCTTTTCAAATAGCTTAATAAATTGAAAAAAGACATTTTATCCTGCTAAACATCCTGACCTATTACAGCAATTTGAAAAAAAAATGATTTAGACATTAAATGCTCTCTGCAGGAATAGAGACGAGATTTTATTTCTGTAGTTATTTTGAAGCTAACACGAAGAATTTATAAAATGTTTAACTACTTAGGAGTAAAATTTATGGTTTATTATTATTATTATTATCATGCTTGCTATTATCATGAAAATCAAAATTTTGCGAGTCTCTCAACGATGTATAACTTTAATTGTAATTCTTTTAATGCACACAACCACCTTCTCCTGAAGTGGCTTGCGTAAGGTGAAAAGTCTCACCTGCAGTAATCTCAGCTCATCAACGCTTAGGTGGTGAGGAAAGCTCAATATGTTCCTCCTCCTGGCCTTTGGTTTACCACTGGTAGCCGCCCTCTTGGCTCTTCCCGGAGGCAGTCCGGCGCCTTCGAGGGAACCCCTCAACCCGGAGGATGAACACCCCCCAACTATCACGTCCTCCCCTCCCCTCCTCCCCTTCCCTCCCGGACACCCTTCCTCTCCTCCCACCTCCTCCTCCTCCTCGTCCTCCTCCTCTTCCTCCTCCTCCACCTCCTTCTCTAAAGGATCCGCCCCTCCGCCGCCGTGCTGCGGGTGGTGCAGCAGCAACTGCGGAGGCGGAGGCAGAGGGGGTGGCGGGGGCGGTGGCGGAGGGGGAGGCGGAGGACCCGCGGAGGTTGACGTCGGAGGCGGAGGGGGAGGATGAGTCGGCGCCTCCCTCTCCTGGAACTGCTGCACGTTGTAGAAATGGCACAGCGGGGACTGGATGTGATGTGAGGACTGGAGGCCGTGTGGCGGTGGAGGGGGAGGAGGGGGCGGCGGGGGGTCCACTCCGGAATGCTCTCCCTTCAACTGCGGAGTGGTGCGTGGGCGTTGGGGTGAGGCGGAGGATTTTCCGGGGGAGAAGGGACTTGGCGTGCCGAGGATCCTGGGGGGGTGGGAGTCGCCGCACCAGCCCCCCAACCCCCTCTCTCGACTGACGGAGCGGGGCAAGAGGCCGACGCCGCCACCTCCGGTGCTACCCGGACTTCGAACTGCCGGAGACTGACACTGGCTGCTGCTCTGGGACTGCTGCATGTTGGCAGAAGATGGTGCTATGCGAGAGGATACCTGGACGGTGGATAGATAAAACGATCCCCTTAGAAGCGTCTGTAAAAATCGGTTTGTATCCGCTGATAGCACGATAATGCTTCCGGTTATTTTTATCGAACACGATAAAATTTTTTAAATTACAGTCGGACAAGAAATATATCCTATATTTAGGTAAGCAATTACAACAGGATAAACGATATAAAATTATGTTTTATTTGTGAAACATTTTTATTTCGACTCATAGCATTCTCTAGCGATGTGGTAAAATAAATTATTTCACTTAATATTCCACAACATTTCAATTAACTGTTGGTAAATACAGGGGATCTTGAAAAGGTATGTAGATCTATAAATTGTCACTTATATGAAACATTGTATAACTATGTCGACGTGATATACGTAAATGTAATGCATCAATTTGTAAGGAAAGAAATGTCGAAGCTGAAAAGTAATGAGCCGAGGAAGACCTATTAATCTAAAATGATTTATTTAATGTCTGAATTTTTGGATCAAGAAGAACGAAGAGGAATTACTAACATCTGAATTTCCTTGGAGCTCTTGTAGAAAAACAGTAAAGGATTATCATGGCATTAGATGCATAATTTTTTTACCTAATTTAGCGAAAATGGTACAAATCTTTTGTTTCAGAATAAGAATTCGATTAATTCGGATACCGGAGAAATAATAAGATCGCATCCCATTTATATCTACCGATAAAAAGGCTAAGGGTAAAATTGAACTACCATTATATAATGCTATTCATTTTGTAAGAGTATAGAATTATTACCGTGTTTAACATGATGTTTATCGACTTTTCTAAGACTAGATCCCTGCGGTGTCGAAGACGAACATCACACACTTCGACCACGCAATGAATTATTTCACTACGTCCTAAGTAATATTCATGGCACGGGAAAGATGAAATAATGCATTAGTTTCAGGTAACACGGCTGGTAGCGGAAGGATAAATTAAACGGAGACACGTGCAAGGTCTCCGACCTTAAGGACTCGGCACGTGTAGTTTCGCATTATGCGATTCTTATTCACAAGTAAAAAAAATAACTTTATGCAAATAATTTTTCGGGTAATACACGACGATTCAAAAAAACGGATAACTTCTCTTTTGGCGAGTCACTAGAGCGTTTCACCCACAAACATTTAGATGAAAGTATAATCAGGCATTTCCAAGCGTTCCCATCTCTGTAATTTACTCTATACGACACCGGTGTTCATCACTCCAAAGTAAAATATTTTGGTTCTGAGTCATCGATAAGATTGTCTTCCGCCATGTTGAATATATTAAAAGGGCGTAGAATTACCAATTGCAGTTCGATTTAACAGAGTACGTGAGTGCCAGCATTTCCGCCAAAATATAGTTATCCAATTATCCATTTTTTTCATTACAGTTCTAATATCAGCAGCAGCCTATAAATACAGGTGATGCAAAATTTAAGCGCGGTCAAATTAGTGTATGGCTGCCATGCCCAGCCGCGTTTAATTAACATATGTGAAGTTCGTATTTTATTAAATGGTAGATTTTAGAGCAAACAAAGAGGGTTAATTTTTCGCTTATCAAATTCAGAAATTAAAGTGAGGTATGCATTGTATATAATTTATTTTAAATTCGCCAATAGAGAGTTCTTACCAGCAAAAAATAAAATTTAATATAAGATATTTCATAATTTAACAAAAACTACATTTCATTCGTTAATTATCAAAGACCTATGCATTTAAGATTTATAAATTTCTATTCAATTCAATCTAACCGGAATACTTGTGTAAATTTTAGAGGAAAATGAAGATAGCGTCTCGAGTATCACTTAGCAATTAATAAAATTGAGCCATGAGATATTATTTTTTTCAAATGTTCATATGATGACACTAAAGATAAATATGTATACATTTAATCATCTCAGCTTTTTTAAAAAAATACGTTAACATGAAATTAAATAAGATGTTCTTTTTAGATACCTTTCACAAAAATTCTTACGAACGGAGTTACTTGAAGCTCCCTCTTAAATCCTCACATTCAGTGGCATAATTCGACGCATATGAAATCACTTTGATAAGTAGTCAGCTAACCTAAAATTTCCTGCGACAAAGGCGAATCAAAATACATTGTCTAATCGGTTCTGCAAAGAACTATTTACTTAACCGACTTCCTCATTTGCACTTGAGGATCGGGCGTGCCTCCGTCTTGCGGATGCGACGAGATAAAAGAAAAGGACGGCACGCTAAAAAAAAACACATTTAAAATAGAAGACGCGACAGGTAATTATCGGTTACCAAGGCTGTCCCAAGTATTCCCAACACCCAAATAAAAAGATCACGGAAAAAAAAAACGGAAGAATTTTTCTAAATTATTTTCCGTCACGTCGGAGATTCGAAGGTCGACGCGTGGATGAATCAGAATCCGGGAGAAACAAACGCCTCACCGCCAACCGCAACGCCTTAGCCGGAGATCTAACATAAGCGGCAATCTCGCGAGACACAAGACCCGACGGCATCGACCATCATCCGCTCAACGGAGCACGGAGGCAAAAATCTTTTTACAACCTTCATCGAAAAATCTCGCAAGACACGAGCGGCGTTAATATTTTCGGATTCCCTCCTATCATAGCGAAAGTATGGGTTCGAAGACCCTTGAAAAAAACACCAATTTATATTTCGGAAGCCACATGCAGATGAGATACCAGTCTGGGCAGCAGAAAGAACTGGATCTGCTTCATAATCAACCCCCTTTGTCCCAACCACGGTGCAATTAAGGGTCATTATATTTCCCTACAAATGAGTTTCACGGCGTATACCAGACTATCGTCGCTCTCGCTTCCCCTTTTTTTCCTCTCCTCTCTATCTTTTCTCTCCTTCCTACATCCCCTCTTCTCTCCCTTTCTCTCTCTATCTCTCTTCCCCTCCGTCTATCTCTCGCTACCTCATTCTTTCCCCACTTCCCCCACTCACTCTTTTACTCCCCGTATTTCCCTCCCTTTCTTCTCCCACCCTCCTCTCTCTCTCTTCCTCCTTAACACATTCCCTCTTCTCTCTCTCTCTGCCCTTTCATCTCTCTTCCTCATTCCTACATTCCCTCCTCTTTCTCTCTCTCTCTCTCTTACTACCTCACATTCTTCCTCTCCTTCCCCCACTCTCCTTTTTACTCCCTTTCTTCTCCCCCTTTCCCTATATACCAAACCAGGTGTCCGCAAACTTCTGCTCGCGAGCACCGCGGTTCTCTTTAAGTCTTTCCGTATACTCCAGCGATGCTATAAAAAAAAGCCTTTCTTATAGTACCATTTCCTCGCCTGTTATTTTTCTAAACGTACGAAAGGACATTTTCATTCACTTTGACGTTCATCTGATTTTATTAATGATCGTTCTAACTTTAACGAAGGTATAGCGGTGTTCGCTGGGTGCTCTAAAATGCAACTTGGTGCTCGCCACATTGAAAAGGTAGCGGACCCCTGTACTAAACCGACCACCTCTCCTCCTACTCCTTTTTTTCTCACTCTCTCAAACTCCTTTTTCTCCTCATCGTACCGCAATCTTGCTCCTTAGGAAGAAGTCGAGAGAGACACAAAAGAAGTCAAAAGAGAGAGAGAGATTGTCGCAGAACCATTCTCTCTCTCTCTTTTCCTTTCCTGCTCGCAACTGTAACCGTTGTAAAACTTGCGACGTGCGTAAATCGTACGTGTTGTGTTCCGCGCGTGTGTCCGCGCGCGCGCGCGAGTATGAGAGTTTTTTTAAGAGGAGGAGGCGTCGTCTCGAATTCGTCCGCAAGCCGCGCGCGGCATGGACTCTTATATAGCATCCGCGTGAAGTACGGGAGGAGACGACAGGTTGTGCGGTAAAGAGCCCAGCGAGAGAGAGGTGTGTTTCCCTCATTTTTTTCCAAATAGACCTGTCCGTCCGAGGTCAACGGTTTCTTTAAAAGCTACCTTCCACCGTCTGAGTTAATTTTTTTTTTACTTTTTTTACACGGCGTCGGATAACACGTGGGGGTAGGAGTGGGGAGGGAGAATGGAGAAAGAGAGAGAGAGAGAACAAGTGGGAAAGGTCGCAAGGTGGTGGTGTCTTTCGGGCGATATCTTTTTGTGATAGTTCGGGAAATAACATCCACTACCCTCGTGTATTTTAAAAAATAAGTTCCTCCCCCTCCCCTCCCTCCTCGTCGGTGGAATTACGTCCATTTCGTGACGGTTTTTCGTCTCGGTTCAGAACTACGGATAATCGGGAGGGCGTTAATCCTCGGTTATCGAGACGAATACTCCCTGCTTTTATTATTTTTTTGTTTAGGTAGCTCTAAAAAAATTCGTGCGAGTTCTATTATAGTCTCACCAAAAGTGGAGCAAGTATTTTTTTTTAAGCTCTCCCGATGAGTGGCGGAGGACTAGTAGAAGCTTCGAAGAAGTTCAAGGTCGGGGACTGAGAGCACGGATAAAAGATTTTCCATGGGAACTTGAGCGACAATTTTTTAAAATGTGTTTGTACATTTACGGTGTAATCCGTGTATGTATTTTGCCTGAAGCATTTATTTGCCAAAAATAGGAAACTAGAAAAAATATTATCAAGTAATTAATTATACAGCGATATGCAAGCTATATGACGCGAAATTACATCAATTTATCAAAATAATATGAAAATGGATGACGATTCCGAGAAGCTTTACGCATAAAGGAAATTCTCTGGCCGAATTTGATTATTCAAATGTTAAATAAAGTTGTACGCGACATAAAAGGCGAAAAAGGTTTTATTACGAGGTAATAATTTTACAGTTATACATTTCCTTAAACACCATGTCAAAATTCGAGGGAGTAGTCGCTCTCCGTAAATTTTGTGGCGTCGTTAAAATATTCAACTCACCGAAAACCATAAAACCATTTTAAAAAAATAAGTCGGTTTACGAATGTCGGCAAGGTTTTTATGCTATAATTCCGGTCAATCATAAAAATGATATCTTAAATCCATTATAATATGAAACAAACTTATTATCCGAATACTGAACTCTTGTTCAGTAAGAGCCATAAATGGGATTAATTTACGAATTCATTCGCAAATATCTGACAATGGGATTCATGATTTTTTTCCAAGCGCGATACCGTAGATTTAAATTAATTTTTTACATAAAAATATCAATTTCATGGTAAAAATTACTCCTCTGACTAAAATGCTCGGGAAGATATAAATCCTGGTCAACGATAAAGTAAAAATTTGCTTTCAAATTCTGTGTGTAGGAATAAGTGACCCTTTTGCGAAGATTACATATATGGAAAGTGTGAAAAAATCGGTACAACCTACATTGTACTAACTTTCTCATATACTAATGCGTCTTTTAATTATCTTTTGAAGAATATGAACTATGTAGAATCGTTATAAATATCAACTTAAATAATTATACGAAACCTATGAGCCTTTTTTTAGAAAATCAAATTTTTGTTAAAGTTGCCCAAGAGTAAACTAGCCTTAGATTCATTTTTTTAGAAAAATGAAGTATGTAGTATTATTGCAGACGTATACTCAAGTAACGGTACGAAATTTTATCAAAATCGTTCGAGCCGTTTTTGAGAAAATCAAATTATTGTTAAAGTTGCCTAGAATAAACTAGCCTTATATTTATTTTTTGATAAGTATGTACTATTTGCTATTATTGAAGACGTACGTATACTCAAGTAACTTTACAAAATCTGATCAAAATCGTTAGAGCCGTTTTGCAGAAAATAAATGATGTTAAAAATGTGTAGAATAAACTTCCCTTAATTATTGAGCAATGACAACCATTTCTTCATAGCTTCTACTCAGTATGATTAAATGCCTAAGTACGAGATTTCATTCATTTTCGCTCTACCGTTTAGGCTCTAGAGCCAGTAACAAGCAGACAGACAGACGGCATTGCGAAAACCACTTTTTCGGACTCACAATCAGTTAGCTACACATAAAACTTTTATGTCCGTCAAAATCTCGAAGTCGAATTTTTTCACGATAACAATACTTTCTCATTATACTTCGTATATGAGAAAGTAAAAAATCGATACAACATACATTGTACAAAATTTCTCAAACTATTGCGTCGTTTATTTATCTTTGGAAAATAAAAATAGGATGAGCCGGTTTTTAGAAAATCCAATAGTTTGCTAATATAAGAAATGTTATAAATACACCAATTTTAACGGGCCATTTAGTCATAACTTGTGATAAATATCCAAAAAATGTTAACGCAAAAATATGCAATTCCCTTAGCATCGTTGGTGTCAAACTAATGTGGGGAACTGATGCCGTTTTTATAGCAATTTTTTTTTATAATTCTTCATAAACGAATACATGGAGGCTAATAAAGACGTTTTAATTTGCAATAATTTAAGATAGAGTATCTGCATCCAAAATTACTAAAAACTGAAATGACACTATTAATATAAGATCAAATAGTGAAAAATACTCGAATCGATATCTTAATTTTAAATTAGAACATTTTTAGCTGCTCGCTTCTCGGAATGAATATTTTAGCATTAGAAACAAAACTTTCTTGAATGACATTAACTGCTGTGCGAAATAGAATTGAAATCAAAGAAATTTTTACTTTTCCGAGTCCACTTTAGTGAAAGTATCTAGGTAAATTAAATACAAAGTTATGATAAGCGCGTATTTAGATACATCTACCGATAAACTACCATGAAGATATGATAATTTTAATTCTTAGTCCAATTCCACTATGTTAAATCATCTTCCAATTTTCCGTACATTAACGTTTATCAGTAATCGCAAATTTAAGATATGTTGCCGTAAATCAAATCCTATAAGAATAAGCTGGGCAATCTATTTGAAGTTCAACTTCAATTTATTTGTTAAAATAAATGGCTTAACGTTTCCATCACTTTGAACAATTTACACGATTCTCGTTTTTGAATTATAATTTAATTCGATTGCACTTATCCTGTGAAACTTTAATCGTTTATTTTCTCTACATATACATTAACATTAACCATTTACTCTAAAGCAGTGCGAAATGCGTACTGGCATAATGTCATCATCTCAACCCCAAAAATTTGGTAATTGGCTACGAAAATATTACTTCGTAAACACTAACGATAAATTTTCAAGGAGATTCCACTTCAAACTCAGAAGGAGAAAGTACAAACTCAAACGCCGACATTTCTTCTCATTTATTTTTTCATACCGTTTGTAGAAGAGCCGCACAGCTGACAGTGGTACGGTCAAAAGGGTTTATTTTTTAGTATCCTTGAACCCTTTCCTCACTGCAGCCGCCGTCGGTTACCATCCCCTGCGGCGTCGTCTCCTTCTGCGTGACGTTTCCACGGCCCCCCATGTGACCCCAGAGTCCACAGACCCGATCGCGAATCTTCTGGACGGGGAGTCCGTCATGGCCACGGCTTTGCATGCGACCGGAGAGACTGCGGGAGGGGGGGGGGGGGTGGAAGGGGGGAGGGAGGGAGGGGGACGATCGGGAGGAGGGGGAGGAGAGCGAAGGAAAATGGTAGAGGGGGAGAGAGAGAGAGGGAGGGGAGGGAGAGGGAGGGGAGGGAAAGGGAGGCAGGGCGGGCCTGGGAATAGGAGTCGTCGGCGGTTGCACTTGGACGCAAAAAAACGTTATTCCTTTTTTTTTTACTTCTCTCGGAGGTTCCTTCTCCCCGCAACCACCACCAGCAGTCAACACCACCACCGGTGGGCACCCCCTCTATCTCACCACGCCACCACAAGGACCCGTGTGGAGAGCGGTATTACGGGAATACGCGAGTAGGAGGAGGAGGAGGAGCATCATTGTTGACACACGCGGAAAAAAACGAACAAGTCGAAAAACGGCGGAAAAATAAAAATAAAATCCGCCGTTCCGAACAGTTCTTAAGTGCCACGCCCTCCAGAAAAAAATCACGGAGATTTCGTGGGATCGAGAACTTCACTCATCCTGGCATGTTTTACGAGTCGACACCGATCCAGTAGTTTGAAACATACTCATGCAACGTCACTTATTCGGTCGTTGATATCACCGCAAGTTTCAGTCATTAAAATCTCCCTCACGAAGTCATTCACACTCGTCCATATTCTAAAAATCCTCGTTAGCGCACGATAACACGACGTATCACTTCGAGCGCATTATTTCACGTACGCCTTCCCGTATTCACGGCGAGAATGATGCGTGCATTTCGGCGGTCATTGTCACCATCGCGACGACACCTTCTAACGCATCCCGAATCCCAAGTTTATTAAAACTCGTCGGCTCGAAACCATTCTCGCCGACTCATTTAAACCGTGAGAACGGCCGGAAAATGTCTCCACCGATCCTCCTTCACGACGCGAAACATATCATCATCCTCGGGAGGAAAAAAATAATTTCCAAACTCCCGTCCCTCCGGCCTTCGAAATATCCGGAAGACTTCCCGCGTCTCACTAAAAAAAAAATCAAAACTTCCAAAAGGCTCCCTCCCTTTCGAAAACTTCGGCGTCAAAGCGCCCACAAAACGCACCACCGCTTAATACACTGCAAGAATGCACGGATGGCCGTCTTCGAGGACCGGACCGTTCGGATGATCTCCCAGGACGTTGAACAGCAGCACGGACCTCGAGGCAGACGGGCCAGCAGACGGGAGAAAACGAAATCGAGGGGGAGCCAGGCACCCCGACACGCTGTGTTCTGAGTTCTCTCTCACTCTCTCCCCTTATTCCTCTCTCTCTCTGCACTCCACCTCCTCCTTCCCCCCGGTCCTCAACCCCTGGTCTAACCCCTCCCCTCAACCTCGCGGCTTCCTACAACCCTCCCTCTTAACTCCCTCCCCCACCTCGAAAACTCCCTTGCACTCCCCTTACCGGCACCTCCTTCGTTCCCCACTAGTTCTCTCTCTCTCTCTCTTTCAGCCTACGCACCTCCCACAAAACCGGTTTTGCAGCCTTCTCCTCCTTGCCTCTCTCTCTCTACCATCCTCTTTCAATCGTCTTTCTTCGCCGGCTTTTCCTTCTAGTAAACCTTAAACCCTCCTCTCTTTCTCTCTCTCTCTCCCGTTCCTCCCCTAACCACTCCTTCTCTTTAAACTATTCCCTTCTCCTCCCTTATGACCCTCCTCCTCCCCATATTCCTTTTCCCTTTACTGCCGTCTCCCTACATTAGTGTTTAGGTAGTTCTCTGTAAAGGGATGGTTTGTGTTTTTCCCCTCTTTCACTCTCTCTCCCCTCCAGTTGTTCTCGCTCTCTCTCACTCTCTACAAGGGGTCGCGGGGAGAAAAGACCCGGGTTCATTTCCCGATCTTCTTGGCCTCCGTTTGAGGAAAACGGATCCATCGGTGGGGTTAATTTTACCCGGGTTGGAAGTGGATTCCTGAGTCCTTTTGCTCTCTTTCTCTCGCAGCTGGCTCGGGAATCGAACCTCCTTCCCGCAGAGAGGGTGCTTTTACCCCGTGCCATTTTATCAACGGATGGCATGCGAATGGATAATTTGCGGATTTTGATGAGGCGCAAACCTCGGGAGAAAAGTTAATTTTACTTCAATGGAAGACATTTTTCATTCATTGTCGTCGAACGTTTCCGCGTCATAAAAACGCTTCGGCATTTTTATTTTCGTGTTTAACATGTCTTAAACTGTTGGTGAAATAAATTTTTCTTGGGAATTACAACTTAGGGGACCATTAATGTTGAAGTTCATTACTATGGTTATATATCAATCACTCAAACGATGTCATAAGATTTCTTAGGTCAGTTGTCACCCTATTCTTAGGCAGAGTTTTGAAACGTTAGCATATATTTTTCGTTCACTTATTCCAACTAACGACTACTTGCACCTCTCTAAAAGAATTTTCATTCCTTTTAGGAGATGCTAACTAGATTTCCTGTTTCCTAACAGTATGGTTAAGATTATAAAATAATAATCTCTGGTTATGTTAATGAACAATCCATGTACAATCTCTCGAGTTAGAATGATTAACAAAATATCTGCGTTATGTATATAGAAAGGGTATTTTCAAGAAATAATAAAATCGAAAATGAGTTCATTTTATGGTTATAATGCAGTGAATGATACAGTTAAATCGTGTGCCCATAAAATGCTTAAGCAAACGCACTTCAGTTTTTAGAGTAAAATTCGGAGAACGGCTGCTTTTTAGTTGAAACTCTCGTTTGGGTTTCTCATGCGTTTTATGGCTGGATGATTTACCTAGGAAAAATACCATACGAAAGTGTTCTCTGTTTTTGAACTTATCGGAAATTACTATATAAAATAACTTACAATGAATGAATGGCTAAATGTGCCTAATTCCTCGTGTACTTATTTCTTTGATTGTCCTTATCTATTTACATCTAAAGTTAATTTCAAGGAATGACATCTGAGAAGTTAAATCACGAGTATTTGTAATAGGCCATCATCAATACATATTGTTTATGAATATATAGGTATATTTATATATTATTACTTAATAAAAAGCTAGAGTAAAAGGCCGAAGAAATGCTAGGAGAAGATCAATTCGGCTTCAGAAAAGGACGAGGAACTAGAGATGCTATCGGTGTAGTGAGAATCATATCAGAAAGGGCAATAGAGTACAGCCAAGATTGCTGCGTATGTTTCGTCGACTGGAAGAAGGCCTTTGATAGAGGAAATTGGGTAATGCTGATGAGGATATTAAAGGATATAGGTGTAGACTAAAATACAGGAGACTGATCAGGAATCTATATGTGAATCAAGTGGTAAAGGTCAGGTTGGAGAATGCGGACACCAGCGGAGTAAATATCGGAAGAGGAGTAAGACAGGGCTGTTGTCTATCGCCGATCCTATTCAATATATATGGAGAGAGGCTAATGCAGGAAGCGTTAGAAGGCACGGAAGATTTCAAAATCGGAGGAAGGATTATAAGAATACTGAAATACGCGGATGATAAAGTACTTCTATTAAGAAAGGAAAAGGAACTCCAGAAAATGATAAACAGACTAGTGATAACAGTTAGAAAATACGGTATGGAAATTAATACAGAAAAATCCAAGGTCATGCGAATATCAAGTAAAGAAGAAGAAAATTTGAAAATAAGTATTGGAGTAAAGCCAATAGAACAAGTTTCAGATTATAAATACCTTGGAAGCATCATAACGAGAGAAGCAAAATGTACAGATGAAATCAGGACTAGAATAACGAAAGCAAAAGCCGCTTTCAGAAGAAAGAAACTCCTACTAACGGGAAATATAAAGCAGGATATCCGCAAGAAATTGATAAAATGCTATGTATGGAGTATAGCTTTGTATGGGGAAGAAACAGGGACGTTAAGGAAAAATGATATTAAATACTTGGAAAGCTTCGAATTGTGGACATGAAGAAGAATGCTGAAGATAAATGGACAGATAGGGTGAAAAACGAAGAAGTACTATGAAGAATAAGAGATAAGCGAATAATTATACGGACTATCAAAAAGAGGAAGGGGAACTGGATTGGACATTACCTGAGGAGAGAGAGCATGATTAAAGAAATGCTAGAAGGAAAACTGGATGGAAAAAGAGAAAGAGGTAGGAAAAGGTTTCAGCTGATACACGACTTGAAAGGGAAAGACAGCTATCAAGATATGAAGAAGACTGCGGAAAATAGGAGTATATGGAGAGCCAAGTTTAACCATGAATAATCACGACCTGTCTACAAACAGAGTACCTATGATGACGATATTATTAATGAACAAAATATTGTTATTACTTTTACGGAATAGAATAAATTATCACTAAATATAACACGTAAAAGTAAATTGTTATCGTATACTAATATTTTATATTCCAACCAAATCGACCTGAATATAGAGAAATGCGCCGCAATGAATTTCACGCGCTGCATGAATTTCAACCGTTACCCGTACCAAATATCTGAATTAAAGCTAAAATACGTCAATAGCTACAAATACCTAGGTGTAACTCTCAGTAGCAATTTGTCTAGTAGACAGCATATCAAAACCGTTATAGCATCGACAAACAGAGTTCAAGGGCTTTCCTCTAGAGTCCTGCGGGGATGCCCCTCGAATGTGAAGGAAATCGCATACTATTCTCTAATCCGACCCGTGGTGGAATACTGTTGCGCCGTCTGGGACCCTTTCGAGGAGGGCCTAACTAGGGAGCTCGAAATGGTTCAGCGTAGAGCGGCTAGATTTGCAAAAGAAGAATATCTGTATGATGCGAGTGTATCAGAGATATTGACGGATCTGAAATGGCAGACGTTGAAGAGTAGAAGAATTGAATACAAAAGGAAACTATTTGAAGAATTCGAAAGCTCCGAATTCGTTGAAGACGTACGCGGCATAGTCGTCCCCATCGGTGTTAGTGAACGTAATGTTAGATCAGAGTGCAGGAGAAAATATGTCGAAACGATCGCTGGAACAGAGAAATACTACAGATCCTTTTTCCCAGACGCGATAAGACAGTCCAACAGAGGAATTAGTTAGAGTTCACTTGGTGTTGTGACATCCCCTGCCAAACGCTTCTGGCGGCTTGCAGGGTATTGATGTAAATGTAAATGACGTAAAATTAAAATATACGCATAACATGATGAATAATTATTTCTACAGATGGAAAATAACTTGTTGGGGTTTATCAACAGCTGGAAATAGTTTTTCCCATATCTATAATATTCTAAGAACTGTCATCAGTAACTATGAACTTTCACTCCTTATGCTTAACGATATGGAATTGAAATATGCATTTTTGTTTCTCTTTTTCGAAACTCTTTAATTATGGGTATATAAAACATTAGCATAAAACTCCCTATCTCAGGTTTTACTTATTTAAAGAGAAAAAAAACTTTTCTACCAGATGAATGAATAGTAAACTTTTCGTTCCACAAATCATGCTCTAAATTTACTCGAAGGAATCAATTTCGTAAGCCTTGCATTAAGCCGCCGTGTGTTCAATATAACTGAATTTTCCCCTTCCATTTTAGACCAAGTGACCTTCAGTTTATCGTGGGAAAATTTCGTCGCTCTAAGGTCAGATCTATATCTGTGTTCACTGTAGCAATCATTTTTCCCACGTATGTCGTGACCTAAAGGAATTCAATTAATTTTTATCGATCAAAATCGTGCAACGATGATTGAAGCCATAAAACGATTCGGTAACAAGACAGAAGTGTTTCCCTAGTAAAAATCAGCTCCATTTTTCTTAGCCCGCGACACTAAGCCTAACGTCGCGAAATCGGAAGAACGGCAAAAATATAATCCTTCCGGGTTCTTAACAAGTGAGGGTAGAATTGCAGAGCAAAAATTACATAAGGCGCTTTATTTCTTAAGACACCGATTACTCCCCAGAAACAAATGCTAGATACACCAAAATTTTACCATGTTTATCTCTCATATAGGCCAACCTAAACTGAATATTTAGTTTTTCCCGATCATATAATTTTTTTTAGTAATAAAGCACTAAAAACGGATAGGGTACGACCCAACGTACCCAGAATTTATCGCGTGGATCCGAGTCATGTACCGTGAAATATCAACAAACCCGCGAAGTGGTGGTGGGGTTTTGTCCTCAACGCGGTCCACTATGAAACTAATGTAAGTCTTGAGAAAGACGAGACCCTGAACCCTTCATTTTCCCGCCTACTACCTCCTCCATCTCCCCTTCTCCTTATTTCCTCCGCAAGCTACCTCTCTCATCCCACGAAGCCCTATCAGAACACGGTCCGCTATTATTTTCACCCTTTTTTTACTGACTCCTCTCCTTTGCATCCCACGCTCCCTCCTCTCTCTCTCTCTTTTCGTTTTTTTCCTCCGCGCGAACGGTCCACCTTACAAGTCCCACACGGCATGGTAGAATCTTACTGGACTCCTGCCATTTGGTCTGGTAGCGGAAGCGAGGTGAAATAAAAAATTTGGACGGGGGCCGGGGGAACGATCCCCGCTGGGGTGACGGCGGGGTGGTTGCGAAGGGAAATGAAGAAGGATTGGTTAAGAACCGGGAATGGGTAAGGGGAGAGGGGGTGGCGGAGAGGAATAGTAGACTACTAGCAAGTGCCCCCGGTATCCGGAGGAAGGTTTTTCCCTCCGCTTCATTATAAGGGTGGAAGGGAAGAGGTGGAGGGTTAAAGGGTTGGTGAGAGATGGGGATGAGGCGGTTGTTGTTTTTTTATGTAGCGGGCTGTTTAAATGGTGGCGTAAGATGGTCGAAGGGAAAGGCAAGGCGAGATAAGCGTAGAGACGGGAAACCGTTCGATGGAAGGAGTACGAGAATTAATTCAAACGGATAGATTTTGACATTAAATTTCGCGCGAAATCTAGTAATAAAAGGGTTAGTTTTGCGTTGCTTACCTTTGGTATGCCTAAAAATTTTAAATAATACACGCCATCTACGTTATGAATAATTTCTGAATGCTGAACATTTTAAACTACCGGGATATAACCACTAGATGGAGGACTGACGATATCAAAGTCTATAAATGAAGATTTTCCCACATTTTTAGGTTCGTAATTTAATTTTAAAGTGGATTTATATTTACTTCAATGGTATTGATTATTGAGGGAAATACCGGGATTAAAAGAGAACATTTCTAAAATGACAAGGAAATATCAAATTCTGTGCCTTCACTGTCGCAGCCATAAGTTCAGCAATCATTATCTCTGTTCGAAGAATTCTCCAAATAAGGATGTATGTACGTCTTCCGATACCAAATTCATAAAAATATTTCGCTGTGAATATTTTCCGCTTAGTAACTTGTCGTTTATCACATTTGGCTATCAACTTACTAAGAGCGAGCTAAAGAGAATGCTTTCTACCAAAGATTTTTCTCATCTTAACCGCTTATTGCCCAGGAAAAGTTGAAATAAACCAATCTCTTCAACCAGTTGTACATTTTTAACACGTTGGAATTTTAATGAAGGCATACTGACGATTGCAACCAACTACAGATACGGGCAGTGATTCAGAAGAACGCAATTTGGTCCGAGTTCGAGAAATTCCGCGGTTAATTTGTTAGCGATTCCGTAATAGTTGGTTAAGTATTTTTCCTAATCAACAGTTCGGATGAAAATAACTGAAACGCAGGCGGAAGAAGAGCCAAGCTTTCGGATTTTCTAGAATTTTTTTTGCATGTAATTACAGCACCGACTTTTCCATCTATGTAATTTCCATAGGAGTACGCGGCTGAGCGACTCGCCTCCAGAATGCGAGTAGGTTGAGCGAGATTAAAAGCCGCGAGATCAATATTCTTCCGGGATGCGATCGGAATAAATCGAAAGGAATTCTCGACGTAATCCGGTAAATATACATCGTACGTTTGGTGTCAGTCACCTCCCGCGTCCAAAGCCCGAGAGGTTAAATCTCGTATTTTAAATTAGCCGCAAACACGTCTCTCCTTTCAACGACGATCTATTGAACCGAAAAGGTTAAGACGTGTTTGTACGTATGTGTGTGTGAGTGAGAGAGAGAGAGAAAGAAAAAACGTTTGGCAATTCTGTGGAAAAGATTGAGCGAGGGATGTCTGAAGTTGCGAAGAGGTAATTACGGAATACCCAGAAATGTTATAGAGTTAGGGTGAGCACTGGTAGAGAGAGAGAGAGGAGAAAACAGGTATATGGAGATAATAAAGGAGCTGGGCGATAATAGGGATCGAAGAGGAGACACGGAGAGGAAACGGGGGAGGAGATAGAAAAAGAGGAGTTGGGTAACGGAACGCGCTGTCATTTGCTCGGAACGGTGGGATTAAGTGCGAGTCATTGCAAAGGAACCCATCCCTCTTTAGGCTTCCACGCCCATCTTGTAGGAGAGGAGCGGAGCGGTTCTGTGGACGGAAAAGGGAGGGAGGAGGAGGGGTGGGGGGAGTGGGGTGGGGGGTGGGGTGGGGGTGGGGGGAAGGCAGAAATCGGTGCGAATGATGTATTTATCCAGGTCGCGAGAGACGAAAGATGGGTTCCTGCGGGGGAAAAAAATAATAAAAACGACCGGGCAGAGGAACGAACGAACGAGCGAGAAACTGTTAAAAAATAACTTTTTCAACGAAAATAACGCTTTTTTTGTCTGCTCACCCGAAGGCAAGTACACGAGGCCGGTAGATGAAGGACAGCGACGCTTCGAGATTAATTATTCCGCCTTTTAAACTAATCGGTATTTATGAATTCGTCGGGATTTGCATTTCGATTGGTATATTTAAAAAAAAAGAACGATTAGCACACGGTAATAAATATGTGTGCGTGCATATGCGTATGCATACAAATAGCATCTAGTTACGTGTGGGTGTGTGCGTAGTTAGAGACACGTGGTCGCGATGAGGTTGACGTAACATAACAATACGAATGCAACCGATGTAGAAGGGAGCAAAAGAGGAACTGGGAAAGGAAAAAGGAGCAGAAAGTAAGTGAAGATTTATATTTTTACCCGAAGCTTTTTGGGTCGCCTAAACGGGTTTACAGTGTTCCTATCATTATTATAATGCGGAGTGTGCCTCACATAAATCAAGGCGAAGGGGCCAATGGAAAAAAGGAATCGATTGAGACGTCAACTACCGCGAACTGGTAGGATGCGGAAAAGTAGCGGTAAGAGTGTGGTGTTATTTGATCACCAAAAATACACTCGAGAATTCCGCGTGTTTCTTTAACCGATACCATTTCGTTTTCGTATCGATTTGGTACGTGTACTTTTCGCATTTTGGAGCAGATTTTGAGGCAACGAGAAAGTCTGGCGATACTAACGTTTAATTAATGTAATGAAACTCGCGAATTTTAGAAAATTTTAACTGGGGCAATTTGTTCTGCTCCGTATAGTAAACTGCCCTAAATATTTTGTTAAAGAGACCGAAGTGCAGCTTCGTTTAAGAATTAGAAAGTTAGATAGCGTGAGATAAAACGTTGTTTTTTACTCGATATCTCGACTAAGAAGTTTTCTGAATTGAAACGTAGAACTTTAAACATAAAAAACTGATCATGTAATTCGTACAATGCACGCTGAGTACCGATTTAAAGGATCCGTGTCATAAATTTTATGTTTTAATTAAAAACATGGTAAAAATTTCTGCTATAGTACATGGTTTAGAAGTTGTCGAGGCGATTTAAAAAAAAGCGAATAAAATGTATCACATTCCCGTTTCATTTCATTTTTTCTGGAATCGAATATTATACTATAAACTCAATAGTTTTTAATCATTCAACGAGCAAAAAATCTTTGGAAATCTCTCTCGTAAGATTTTTCATCGTCAAACTTATTCGCGAGGATGTGGAAAAAATTAGCCTATCTTCTGATGTTTTACTTCATGGAAAGTAAGGCAAGTTGTTTCTTTGAGAAGTTTTAACAACTGAATACAAAACCTATCGTCATGCTCCGTTCTCAGATGAGAACTGGGACCTGCGATCCGACAATAGCTACGCGATACAATTCCCAGTGAGAATTTTCTTCTGCCGTGGCGTGACACCCTTGATCTTTCTTTCTCCAACACTCTCAGAGACGAAATAACCCCTCGAATGAGACTTTATCTATCCACTGAATATTATGAGACCGTGGAAAAGGTAAATATACTATTATAGTCGCCACTTACACAATTTTTCTAGGCAATGCTCCACGCTACGTCGACGCTGCTGAGATAAACTGAAGAAGATTCTATTGTCGTCCAAACTACTTTTATGCATTTATGACAATCGACCATTTCCGGCAGTCTTATATTATAGCTTAGAACGTGGGGTAATGAAACTATTTTGCATATCGGAATAAATTATGTAATATGAATAAGAAAATGCTTATAAATCAAATTTTGATGAGCTTTATGACATAGCAACCCATTTGTGGTAGATTGTGGACTGTAATTTTGGATGCAAACAGCATATGAGACATAGCGAGTAGATATGGACATCATCCGTTTTAGCTTTATTTTTCTTTCAAACTCACAATGGAAGATAAGTATCTAAATCGGGTCTGCGAATATTCTGACCCAAAATCTATTCACTAAATTTTAAAAATGAAACGCAAATTCCCCCAACATTGATTGTTTTGTAAAATTTGAGCGATTCAAATTTAGACAATTTTGCACAAACAGGCGTTTACAAGGAATCTGGTTTAACGAATTTAAATTCTTTTAAGCGACACCAACGATCTGAATACACAATATATAACAATTCAAATCCTTAAAAAATTTCTTCTTTAACGGGAAAATTCGAAGCTAAGCCGAATCTATTTTACAGTTGCGTCTTACTTTCGCCTTCATATTTCACGTTTACTTAAAAAATGTATTTAGCAGACTATCGAATCGGGGGGGGGGGGAATTAATACGATAATCCGAACAATGCTCTCGCGCATTGATCCGTCGTCGCCATCCAAACCGACTCAAAGCGGACTGCAGATGAAGGCCTCTTGAGGGCAGCACGGGGGCGATAATGAAGGCTGAGGGAATTAACGATGGGGAGGCGGGTGAGTTTAAGGGGACGAGTGGAGACATAGAGGTGGGATCAAGAGGCGACGGGGAGACAGAAAGGGGAGGCGAAGTCGGGGGTATTGAGAACACAAAACGTTATCCTCCCCCCTCCCCCCATCCGCCTTGCCTCCCCCCCCCCCCCTGAATCACCCTCTTCTCCTCTCTCCTTTAATCCGCTTCCTTACTCGACCACCTGGAAGGTTTTGCGGAGATTGGTTAGTAGGACTAGGTAGCTGGACTGGGCGAAAAAAATATCCAGTTTTGAAACCCGACTCCGTGGCCGCAGGAATTTTTTACTCTACACGATATGCTCGATGAAATAATTTCCGTCACATAAAGATCGGGAGGTTTCCTCATTCATGGCTACTCTCTATGGAGGGTAGAATTTGACTCGTGAAACGCGCGATCAGTCGTTAAGATTTTCGTGCGTTGAAGAAACAATTTTATTTTTTCAAGATTTTAAATTTAAAAAAAATTATTTGGTTTAAATTCCATTATGATAACTGAAAAAAGTTCAATTATTCTCCATTTATATCAAAAAGTAAATGGGAGACTAAGAGATATAAGATGAAAAATCATAAATAAATAGCAAAACTGAGATTTACTTTGTTTCTTAATTCTTCGTCGTCTATTATTTGACTTTAAAACATTTACTGAATTTGCTATGAATGGGCATCCACTCAAATCGTCATATATTAACGAATGGAAGATCCAAAAATGCATTCAAATAAAATGTCTGGATGATAAATGGTAATAACTTTTCTCAGGGCCATATATATGAATACATCTATCTTTAGAAAACAACGTGCATTTAAAAAAATATGTATACACGAAGAATAAAATCAAGAAGGCCACATTGTTGTTGTTTATTGTAATGGGATCATGTCAAATAAAGGTCAATGCCGTAATTTACAGAAAAGGTATTAAATGATCAATTTGTAGTAATGAACGAGAAATTTTCCTCCACCGACGGTTATTTACAAGGGCGAATATAAATTAGAAAATTAGTTCGATTCCCGAGAGAGGCAATTAATTTAAATGCCTCGCTCCGGCGCAATTTATTGCAAAGGAAACTAATTGGAAGACCGACGTCATCCGCAAGAGATGCCGATAAGAGATATAATGAACGCCGTGCTCATATTTATGAAGAACGCGGACAACATTTTATCGGCGCGATACAGCAAAAATCAAAACGCAAAAACAAAGCCCGCGTCGAAAAAATCACGACTCGCGCCGAAGCCGTCCAAATCCGCCGTAAATAATCCGTTTAAAGAAAATGGCCGGCGCGAGATAACATCCCGGAGTGACGCACTACGCGAATACCGTTAGATCTCCCGCATTATTACTTAGTTTTCAAAAAGCTAGATTCATTAAACCGACAATGAATCGCCCGACGTACGGAGCCATTCGTTTACGACGCCCAGAAGGTCTTCCCAGTGGTGCCAACCTCCCGGCGTTTAGAGAATAAGAGGAGCACACACCAAACCGAACCCGTTTTCTGGCGCGCTTTGCTGAATAGCTTCTTTCCTCCCCTCTCATCTTCATCTCCTCGTCCCGTGCGAACCGCGAGGGAGAAAGAAAGGGAGGAAGAGGGACGTTGGATACTGCTGACCACCCTTTGCAAGCCCTCCTACTCCGCTACGAAGAAAGAAAGGGTTTTCCCGCATCTTTTTCCCACCCCTTCCCATAAGCGGCACAGCTGCAAACCTCTCTCTCTCTTCTCTCTTGACCCAATGCGAATTACTAATCGATGGACAACCTAGAAGGGGGACGGGGAAGACGAGTTAAACGAATAGGACAGGTAAGGAGAGTGGACAAGAGAGAGAGAGAGGGGACAGGTACGGAGTGAAGAGAGAGGGAAGGGGAGGGATGGAGACGGAAGAGGTTACGGAGGGATGTGCGGTGAAAGGGGTGCGGGAGGAGGGGAGGGAAAGGGGCGATCTCGGAGCTTATAAATGAGGGGGCATGTATTCAGGGTGGGAGGAGGGGGGTCGAAGGATAATGCCGGTAGAGAGTGAGAGAGAGAGAGACAGGGGAGTGCTGAGGGCAGAGAAGAGATGCAAAGGAGGAATATGGATTGTCGGAGGTGGGATGGAGTAACGGAGGAGATAGGGAGGAAGGAGAGTTTGAGAGGGAGAAGAGGAGAGAGGGAGGAGGCGGAGGAAGAGAGAGAGAGAGGGGGGGGAAGAAGAGACAGAGGAGAGAAGAGAGAGAGGGAAAGAAAGTGGGTGGAAGTGAGTCGGTGGAAGGGAATGGGAGGACGAGAGTGAAAGAGAAGGAGCGAGGGAAAAGGAGAGTGATGGAGAGAGGTAGAACGAGAGAGAGAGAGGAAGGAAGAGATAAAAAGATAATGAGGAAGTTATGAAGAACGTAAAGAAAGCGAGAAGAACGTAGTAGGTATAGAAAAATGGAGTCATACGCAGAAAGAGGAAAGAGAGAAGACAGACGGAGGAGGAGATCGGGAGAGGGAAGGGTGATGAAAAAAGAAAAGGAGTAAAAGGAAGCAGAGAAGGAGTAAAAACGGAATTAAACCGATGAAAAAATGAACTTTAAGTACGAAAGAGGTAGCGCAAGAAGGGAGAATAGCCAAAGGACAACAATGCGAGGGAGAGAGAGAATAAAATAATGCGGTAATGGAGAGAGCGAGGCAGAGGGGGCGTGAGGAGGATACCAGAGAGGTACGGTGGAAGGAAGAGTGGGGGAAAGGAGGGAGGATGGGTATCATGTGAAAGGGAAGGGAAGGGGAGGGGGGAAAGGGAAGAAGGGGACGGGGGTGGGTGCATGGGATTGTGGGAAGGTAAGCAGGTACTTGGCTCATTTCACGCGTCGGATTTAGGACTGTAAAGTCCATGCATACGCTTAAACACGTAGCAGGGGAGGGAAAGGTAGGGATGAAAAATGGTTACCATATGCCAGGTAAGAAAGAATCTCCAGTGGTCACGGTCTTAAATTTTCGTGGAACTTTATCATTTTAGAACCCCCTCGAGAGAGAGAGAGAGGAAAAAAAACAATATTTTCTGCGAAACTAGACGGGCGATTTTTTCCTTTCCCGCCAAAGGCTAGTTTCATAAATTTTTAAGTCGATTAATTACGTAAGGGATGAAACAAGGACATCCACCTGAATAATGCATCTTGGATGTAATGAGCTTGCATTTGAGTCCACATCTAACACGACTGCCTTCAAATTCAAACAATTGACGAACTTGCATGGCGCGAGATGAGCCGTAAACTATCTCACAATCTACAATTACTTATTCCTCTGCAATTCACCGAATTGGTGGGTGGCGGGGGGTGAAATGCACCGAAGCCTACTTAACAATTTTCTCACGCAGATATGGCTCTCCCGTTAAGATCTCGCATTGTGCTCGACAGAAAAGGAGCCTCGATAAAGATCTGCCCTAAAACCATTAATTAGTTAGCCTTAAAGACAGCGGCTACTACAGGGGCAGGCTATCTCTGAGGCTCCCGCGAGAGAGTTAGTGCTAACAGTGCCAGGAGCTTATTGTGAAAGGGAAAACAAATGTTTGAAAATACCGAAAACAGCAGTTATATACTAAATGACGACGAACGTCGTCGTAAATGATAATGGGCAAAGACCAGTCTCAACCGATGGACATCATAAAAAAAATTACTTCTAAGTATCCCATTCGAAGACTTTGAGCTGCGAAGGGCAACGACCTTAGAAGACCTCTCGGTATATTGCAAGTATAAATGCAACTAAATCATTTAGAAGGGCCTCGCAAATGGCTATCGCCTAAGGTCCTCGCACCTCCCAAAACCGCGTCTTAATGTTATGAGACAATGAAAGATTTAGAAGTCTAGACGACTAAAAAATGAGCCATATATGCATGTATACATATATAGAAACATACATACATACTTATATTACTCATTCTATTTTATATAATATTTTATAATATTTTACATTCTTTGCTGTGAAAACAGACTCGTGCAAATCCATCTTACAACAGTTACTCCGCGGGAAATACGAGATTCGGACATTATCGACAGTGGCATGCAAAACAACGTCCCGTTGCAGCAGGAGGCGAGCGCAATCTCAATCTCTCTCTCTCTCCAGAGGCGGCGCCCGCTATCTTCTTCCACCGATGCAGCAAAACGGAGGACGCGGAGTAGACGACGGGGGACACGAGTCTCTCATTAGCACGCCGTAAAAGTGTCGAGGAGGCAGATGGCGATTTGAAGAATACAGGAAGGAGGAGGAAAGTAAGCGTTTGAGAAGGGCGTAACAAACGTACGCTCGTAAAGAGAACTCTTAAACCTGGATCAGTTTTGTCGTTAACGCTTAGAAATCTGGATTCGGTACTCGAACGTGCTTTCCCGACGAATATCTACTCGTGGTTCTCCAAATTTAGCAATAATAAAGAGTAAAATTGAAGGAAGCGTCTTTTAGAATAATGTTGCCTCGGATATTTTCGAGAATGACGTATTCGTTATTGTGAAAAGAACGCCTTCTGTTAAAAAAAAGTATATTTTCGCAATAAACTTTCGGAAGTGGTGTGTATAATTTCTTATGGAGCCAAATTACCCTGCCCTGACCACCTTTCGGTCGAATTCGGAGAGGTTCGGGCGAACAGACCCAAAAAAAAAATCCCAAGGTTTCATCGAAGGTCTCCTAAAAATAATATACTATTTCCATTAAAATACAGCAATCAAATTTTTCGATTTCTTCAGGTTGCGACAATTAACAGCCGATAGGAGACATAAAATACTGTATTATTATTATTATTATTTTTTCACCATTTTTATAATTATAGTTCGTACAAAATCTGCAAAATGACTGAGCTGGGAATTCTGACCGTGAGTTCGAAAAAAGAATCTCATCAAGTCTTCTCACCATACATTCTTTCAGATATGAGAAATGTTTTCTTCGATACGTTTAAAAGTTCATGGAACTGTCAAAAAGAGCAAAAAATCTGCATCAACCACAACAAATTTTCGATATTATTAAATCGCAATTCCTCCATTCTGTGCGCGAAAAAGCAACGGCCCTCAATTGAAATCAAATTAAGTCACACTAGCGGGATCTGTTGGCTACTCACCGAAATTTTTGTATCCTCACTTTCGAAGTATTTTTCACGAAATTTTAGAAGAGGGATTTCTTGCGCCAACGTTCAAAAATTGCGAAAAAATTGAAGATAAAAGAAATCCCATGACTTGTTATAGTTTCTAAAATTATCCCAATCCTTCATAGCGACCTGTAGCGAATTCAGCCTCTCGACGAATTTACGACTCCAATAAAGAGATCGTTTTAATCTTTCCGTCTTTTTTCTGGTTGCGTTTTGTTAGTTTTCTCCATTTACATTGCACTGTAGTCTTCCAAAGAGAGAGAGAGAGAGCTCTGAGCCGAACTGAAGAAGGCTCAAAAAGCATACTACTTCGAAGCGATAGTAAGCTCTTTTGAACCGAACACGAAGAGGAGGAAAAAACCGTATTTTATCGAAAGCTTGAACGTTATGCGATAATCTGAGCTCACAACTTCCAGACTCTGAGGCGCTTGGTGGGAGGAGATTGAGAGGAGAAACCTTTCTTTTATAGAAAAACATGATTACACGTCTGCACTCTAAGAGGGCGACTGTGTGTGAGAGAGAGAGAGAGAGAGAGAAAGGGGGGGGGAAGGTTCGGGATGGGACGCTAGTGACAACCTTTCATTCGGAGGTGGTTAACGGTATCGAATCCCCGAAAAACCCACCCTCCCACTACCTCCTCGGATGAAAACTCGGCCCGAGAAACAAAAAGGATAAGACAGCTTTATTTATTTATTTGTTTTTTTTGGAGAATCCGACCGTCTTCGGCCTCCGAGTAATCTTTACAATTATAAATCAGATGGAATGAGGTGGGCGAGCAGTTGGGCAAATAGACGAGCAAAAAATTGGGTGAATAATCTCTGAGTCAGCGGTTTCGTTGCTTACCCCCTCCTCTTCCCCTCCCCTCCCCTTTCACCCTCCCCTCCCCTTCCCCCCTCCACTCCCTTCTCGTACCTCCCTCCCCCGCCTTTCTCACGAACATGGCTTGTTCCGCTTTGTGGCCTCCAGGAACGCCATGCGTCTAAAGCAAGACAGTTCCAACAACAACACCGGAGATGTTTGAGTCCGCGTTTAATGCTGCAAACATCTGGACCAAATCAAAAGGGAGATAGGTTGATCCATGAGTTTGTATGTTAAAAAAAATTCGACCGAGGGCAGGCTAAGGAAAGTTAATCGATTTCAGCCAAGGAAATAAGAGACTGCAAATAAAAACCTACAATTTGGAGTTTATTCTATAGATAGGACAATTAAAATTATCGATCCTTAAAACTAATGAAATTCAAATTGTTTTGATTTATCTATTATATATAAGAGCAATAGAATAATTATGAATTTGCAATGATTCTTATGAACTTTTCGTCACTTGTCTGGTTAATTTAATTCAATTAACTCACCAACGGTCTTGCGCAATTTCGAAGTTAGGATAGCAGAGCAATTGAAGCACTGAGAACAAAAAGGGGACAAGTCATCCAAAGCTAGTTTTGAGAAAAATTTTAAAAACCCTCTGTGTGCGCTTAATATTATTCAATTTCAATAAAAAAAATTCTCTGATGTTCACGTGCTTGTCCAGAATAATCTACCATTTCTGCAACAGGAGATGCGGCGTAACTTTTTACTATATGTTGCTATTGAAGAGTCATATACCCCAAAAAATCTGACAAGTCCCGTTTTTGATCTGAGTGCTTCAATTTCCATTTAAATCCTCATATCCATATTGGCAATTGGTTGCCATAAAATCGTGTAAAATTTTTTCTTTTGTTTATTATTAAATTATTATTATTTAGAAAAAATTTGGGCGACCGAAGAGAACTAACCGGGTTTTCCAGAAAAAAATCAGAATTCCGCATTATATTTTCTTTCATGTTTGTAATATATATATATATATATATATATATATATAATCTGCAATCATACAGGTGCATATAAAACGGATTGGACAGGATAAAGGAAGCGATTCAGAGCAAATAAAAAAAACTGCCTTTTAAGTTATAATGCGCCACTCACAAGTGTCTGATATAATTTTAATTACGAGAGCAACGGGCGATGCGCAGTTATTTTAGAGCCAAAATAAAACCAATTAAGTATTTCCGCCTCCGTGAAAATTTCAACTTCGAAATTTTTTCGAGAAGGAAAAAAACACTAAATTTTAATTTCCAAGGTATGGAGGCGATTTTTTTTAGCTTAATAAAAGGTACATCGTCCCAAAACGGTCGAATCAATGTCTTTGGAGACCGTGAAGATCATTTTCGCCACTTCCGACGTATCCAATTAGTTTCGCAGAAATGAACGCAAAGTGTTGAAAAGAAAAAAGAAAAAGGTGGCCTCCCGCTTTTTTTTTAAAGACGCTCGGATTTCTGGTCGGCCAACGTCTTTTTAATTACACCCGTCCAAAATGTGCAGCGCTAAAAAAAAAAACAACAAGGATGACCCACCAATCCTTCAAACCCGATATCGAAACGACTATTTTTTTTGGCAGTCTCGGAGGCAAGAGAGGAATGGAATGACGGATTTGTATTACACGTTGACAAATTCGACATCTCGCGGATTTATTTCGTCCCTCTGGTTACGCACTCGCCTTGAACTTGAGAATTGGAGGTGCACGGCCTCTCCAAGATAACCAAGGCCAGAAGGAAATTATGAAGGGCGCTAAGAGCAAGCGACGCTATTAATGTCTCGCGGAAGCCACGAATAAAAATATTATCCTTTTGAGTGCTCTGTGGGGATAAAAATAAACGGCGAAGCTTGTGCAGCGAGTTACCCGCAATTTACGGAAAAAGAACGTTTAATTAACTTCTAAACAATGCAGAGCATAATGGCCTTCGCGATGTAATTAACCAAGAGTTTATTAATCCTTTATTTGTCAGCGTTGATATAAAATAATATGGTATTACTTTCTATTGTTCTCGTTTTATGGACTTTTTCATTGTTGTATCACTCACTTTAGTTAAAAAAATTGAGAATTGACCATAATATTATAGAAATTTTAGCATTTTAGTATAAGGCAATTCTTATTTGAGAATAACGATACCCTATAGAGGTTTAAATATATTTGGTGTCAACTTAATGGTGGCACAAAAACTTTATATAGGTTTGGCTAATACGAATCATCAAAAACATTTCACATCAGTTAACGTGTTAATGTCAAGGTGATTCGTACTATGCCGTTAAAGGTTTGATCGTCTTCAATCACTATCTTTTTGTAACTCTGATGCTACATATATTCAATTTCAGAATTAAAAAGTTACTGATTTTTTCATGCATTCATCATCATCATATGTAATCCGTGTCTAGGCACTTTAGTGATTATTATTGGTTAAATCTAGTTCTCCATGTAGCCTTGCTTTCCGCAATCTTCTTCATTTCTTGGTAGTTCTCTTTCCTTTTCAAGACGCTTAACGTCTGAAACCTTTTACTAACTCTTTCTTTTTTTCAGTTTTCCTTCTAACAAGTCTTTAATCATGCTCTCTACTTAGGTAATATCCTCTCCAGTTCCTCTTCTTCTTTCTTACAGCCTGTATAATCATTCGATTTTCTCATACCTTTCTTATTATTCCCTCGTTTTTCATTCTATTTGCCCATTTTATCTTCAGCATTCCTCTGCATAAACACACACACACATATATGTATAATCTTCCCAAGTATTTTTATATAATCTCTCCAGAGTGCCCATGTTTCTGCTCCATACAAAGCGATACACTATAGGTAGTGCTTTATCTATTTCAAGTTTTTCATCTGAGAGAGCCTTTTGCTTTCGCTATAATAGTCCAAAATTCATCATTGCATTTTGCATCTCTTGTCATGATGCTTCCAAAACACTCATAGTCTGAAACTTAATGACATTCCATCAATAGTTACTTTAACGATTTTTCTTTTCCTGGTATTCGTGAAATATATAATTACTGGTGCAATAATTCAATACCCATCTCGAAAAAGATTCTTTTTCAACGAAAAAGAAGAATTTATCAGACATCCCACGTCAAGAAAATTTTAAACCGTGAATAAGGAACAAATTTTTTCCTCATTTTAACAAATCGGACAAATGAAAGCTTTGCCTATTTGAAATGTAAACAGATTATAAAGAAGGAATTAGCGGTTTCAAAAATGGATTATCATGAATGTTCATATTTTATCGAACGATTACATTCATTTTCCCTAACTTTATTCTATATAGACGCAATATTTTCCACTTCTTTTTGAAAATAAAAATGGTCGTTTAAATTCTGTTCCTAGTGGAAAGATTTTATTTCTCATGGACATTTAAAATCAGCGTAATATGTTCTTTAATCGTTCTAAGCATTCTTTCAAATGTTGTTCCTGAAGCAGAGTCATTGACAGCCGTCACGTATAAATCCATCCAATTAAATGCATAGCTTTATTAAAACGGATCGAGCAAGAGAAAGAGGAGAGAAATTTATTTGCAATTTGCAAAGCGAAACGCACTTCCAATGGCGATAAATTTCGCCCGCGGAGAGAGAACAGTGAGTTCGCTTTCGCGGAATTTTTCTTCGCCCATTTAATGGTATACATTCAGGATAAAAAGAGCGGTGCGACTAAGTAATGATAGCCATTTAGTACAGCATGCGGTTGACCAAGAGAGGCGGAGAAAAAAAGGGGTATACACAATGAGAGAAATCAGTAATATCTCGTGAGTGAAGGAAGAGGGATAAAGTGAGGGAGAGAGGGAGGGAAGGGAAGATGAGAGGGAGGGAGGGAGAGAGGGAGGGAGGGCGGAAGAGAAGTGGGGAGAAGGAGAGGGAGAGAGGAAGAGAGGGAGGGAGAAAGAGAGGGAAGGAGAAAGAGAGGGAAGGAGGAGGAAGAGGAGGTATGAAGTGAGAGAGGGAGTGAGGAAAAGGAGGGAGGAAGGGGATGGTAAGTGGAATACGAGACGTAGTTGAGGAATTAGCGCAGAAAGAACAAAACAAAGATCTAACAATGTGCGCAAAAGAAGTAGAATTCGAAAGAAAATTGGTTTTGAAATCTAAATAGGCGGAGGATAACTTTAACGTGTTCCGGAAAATAGGGGACATAATGGAAGGGGAGAGGGATTTTCAAGTAGACAGTACTGTAAATACGAAGGAAATGGGCTGAGGGAAAAATGCGAGAAACCGAAGCAATATGTCATAAATTTCGTATAATGTGAGCCATGAGGAATGGGATCTATATTAATGAGGTCGCATTCGAGTATCCACTTACGTTCAACCGACAATCAAAAATTTACTCAGCTTGACGAAAAAAGAGGGGTTTATGGGATAAAAATTAATATACTCATATAGACCGCGCAAAGAAAAGCCGTGATTGTGACTGTGAAGGCAACGTTGCCAAGCCTCGGAGCTTAGTAGGTTGGTCTGTGGGATATTTTTTTTCGCCATTAAACTCGGCTGGAAGTTCCGTATTGGATCAGAGTTCGCCTTCTGCGATATTCATCGCAAACCGCTTCGATATATCCCATAGGAATCAGAAATAATAAGAAGACAATCAGGAAAAAAGTTTAAGATTGAAGAAAGGAGTTACGATATAGAAAAAAAAGAGATTGCAATAGCATGATAGGAGGATGAAATGGGTAACAATATTACAAGACAATGATTTATGGAGAATGAATTATATATTTTCAGAGAACAGTCAATCTATAAGACTTATAATACACAGCGTTAGCAGCAATACTTTCCGCTTTTATTTATTAAATGGCTCAAAATTGATAAGGAATATAATGGATTCTTGAATAACATCTTTCCTGTTTTGAGTAGTTGTTACAAGAGAAGATTTATTGACTTTTCGCAGGAACTTTATCAGAGATTGAGAGAAATAAAGTAAGAGAGAATGGCGGGAAAGAGGATCGGAGAGAGAGGGACGAGGGAGACGAAGCCGATGAGAGAGAGAGAACGAGAGAAGAGAGGCGTAGATGATAAGAGTGAGGAGGATAAAGAGGGGAGAAAAAAAGGGAGATATAACAGAAACAATAGCAAATAGGTTATTGCCTAATGATGAAGAAACGAGAAACGAAGGGAGAGAAGAAAGAAATCGGAGGGAATAAACAGTTGAATGATGCTGAGCGTGTTGAGCCCGGCAGAGACGTGTAGCGTGGTAGAGAGACGGAGGATTGAAGGGAAGGGTTGAGAGGGGAGGAGGAGGAGAGAAGGGGTGTGGGGGGAGGGAGGGGAGCGTGCGCCGCCTCAGGGCTAAAGAGAATGTAGGGAGGGAGTTTGGGGGAGGGGGGTTGGAAGGAGAGGGGGTGGGGGAGAGGAGAAGAAGATGGGAAGGGCTAAGGAAGGAATGAGGCGTGTAAGCAGAGAAGTGGTTCTACGAAAGACTCGTAGTCCGAACACGGGAGCACACGTGCACGCTGGATGGAAATGCGACTAGAGGATAGAAAGAGAGAGAGAGAGAGAGAAAGGACGCAGGGAGAGGCAAAGAAAGAGATAGAGGAGAAAGTACGTCATCTCCACCCACTTCTCTGTTAAGCGCGGCCGCTAAATCCTTTCCTTTAACACCCTATCGCGAATATCCATCCCTTAAGAGAAGCGAACCTCGTGTATTTCCTCAGGAATGAGGATGCGGCATAGGAGTTTCTTCGCAGATGGCAAGATAAGAGTTGATTGTTTTCTTCTCGTTTCACGCTAAGGGAGCGTGTCGTATCCGGACGGAGGGATCCTCCTTTTTTCTACCTTCCCGGAGGCGAAATAAGGACGCGAGATCTTTTTTTTTTTTTTTTTAGCGTGTCAAAAATATATTCCGATCGATACATTATAAACTGTACCGTGTAAGGTGCGGAATCGAATCGATGCTTTTCGATTAGCCTCGGTAGATTTCATTTGAGCGGATTCCTCCGGAGACCCGGGAAATCGGAGCAAAAAATAACGCGAACCGCTTATATTTTGACTGATGACGTCCATTGATGTCGGTTTCCGTGTCGTAGCGTCGAAATCCGAAAATATGACGTGCGATTAGCGTCGGGGGAGGGGAGGGGAGGGGGAGGGGGGGAGGGGGGGGCATTCCTCGAGATGTATTTACTTTGACGCCGAATATAACGGCGTTTTTGGGAGTGGCATTCTCTGGAATTTCTTCCCGCTTCCGGCATAAAAAAGCATCCCGAAAGTTCGGAAATGTGGAAACAACAACGCGTAACATCGATAGGTATGATTTCACATCAATACGGAAAAAATTTCCTGCTGAGAAATCTTTGACAATTATTTGTAAACCTCAAAATTATGTTGATTTGGTTCTGTTTTATTCCGTTTAATTCTTACTAATGCCATATACTTTGCAAATAAAAGAAGTGCAAAATCCAACGATGATCGGAATTTTGCAAAGCAATCAAAAGTTAGGATTACGTAATTCTTCTTCTGACGTTTACGATTTTATTTTGGTTGGCGAAATTTATTAGTGCTTAAAATCCATTAACTTTTATCGATATCTCCTTGCGTTCAATAAAAATAAATAAAAACTATGCACAAGAAAACGGTATATCAGCATGTATCGTGGTCGTAATGTTTTCGACTGTATCGAATGGAATCTAGATTTCATTGATTTGGCAGCGCGTATTCGACAACGCGGAAGACAGAGAGGATTCCGTGATAAATAAGGAAGATAAGGGGACGAGAGACCGGAGGAGAGTATAGATCGATAAAAAGGTGTAAAAATGAGGCCATAAAATAAAGAAGAGAGATGGAAAAAATAAAAAAACGAGAAGTAACATGATGAGACTTCATTCCGAGGTGAGCCATCGGACCGCCTAGAGGCGGAAACGACCGAAAGACATGTTTCAAAGGAAAGAAGAAATTACAGACTGACGAGGGAATAAAAGTTGAGAATCAAACGGGAAATGCCGTCGATAATTAATTTTAGAGCGAATTATGTTTTATCTCTTCGTCTAGGGCAAAATACAATCGTAAATAAATTTTATGAAAAGTTGGGCCAATAGCTGCATTAATACAACCGCGGAAGTGTATATGTAGATGATTGTACGATATATAGTCTTCTTTTAATGTATGTTTGTATGTATGCATGCATTTTATATGAATAACAATGTATAACGATAGATTATAGCGGAAAAGGCAGATACAGAGATGACCAATGGTGGATGAAGACTAATTTAAACGAAAAGAATAATAAATGCATTATCGAAGTCAGTAGATATCTCTTATTTAAAATAATACAATGCTAGGTGTCCTCACGACGAAGAGATTACTATGTTTGTCGCTACATCACTGAGTGTGCGAGAAAAAACATCGACAAGATAAGATTATATAAACTAAGTGATCGGTAATTCAGTAACAAAACTGACACCATCCAATCTCTTCCGATAACTCGTGATTATTTATTTAATCAGGGGAATACTTATTTTTGAGGAATGTGATATTTCCTTCAAGCACTTTGAAGGGATATTTATCAGAATGGACAAAGAGTCGCATTGATCAGAAAATCGATATTTTCTAAAGAAAAACGCCATTTGGAAGACGCTACATCGATAAAAATCAAGAAATTTTTTAAAAAACTCATCAAACAGACGTAATCCACGCCAGACCGAGAGTTCGTTAGTTCGAACCCCGCCACTCGTCCGTATTCCGCAGAAACGTCAAACAGCTGGCCGTAAGCGAGCCGTGACGTTCGGCCCAAATAAATCACCACGAAAAAAAAACACGCCTTAGAATAACGGGCCGCAACATAATTCAGAATTTTAACCGAGGCAAAGCTGGTAGAGCAATCCGATCGACGTTAAGTTTAACCGTGTCTAACGCCGAGATTTTCATCGAAATCGGCTCCTACTATTTAAACTTCCGTACGGAGACGAAACATATAAATTAATAACGAAATGACGACACATAGCTACGCCTCGAGCGGGGATACTGGAGAACAAAAAAGATGGCGGAAAATAAGAATGTTGTTTTAAAAAAGACGGCACCAAGCTTCGAACTCGTGTCGTAAGCGTTCGCCTCGAGCTCTTCATAACCCTCTCGTTCCTTCTCTCTCTCTCTCTCTCAACCTCTCTTTCCTTCCATCCCTCCTACTCTCCCCCCTCTCCCCTTCCCCCCTCTCTCCCTTACCACCACTCTCCCTCTCTCCTCCCAAGCCGCCACTCAACTCCCTTGCCTGCTGTCCTTCTGGGAACACTGTTAAGGCAGTCATCCCCTCGGGGTACACGAGGAAGCCGGCGAGGCGGGGTGGAATGCATCTCCGAACCGTGTGATTAAGAGGTCAAGACTTTCTTAATTCCCTAAGTCGGAGGAATGCGGGCGATTAGTTTTGGATCAATTTTTATAAGTTCTCCTCTCTCCCTCTCTCTCCGTCTCCCTTTTTCTCATCACCGAGGAAATTATACGTCACATATCGCAATCGAGACGAGTTTGTTGGCTTATTTTTTCTTAGTTTTCCTTTAAATTTTGTGCGGAGATGTTTTTTGGTCCACTTGTCTGAAGAGGAGGAGATTTTTGCTCGGTGTCTCTGTCAGCGTGTTTGTGCGTGTGTACTACTCGCGAGATGAAAACGGCGTTAACATGCATGCCGATGAAGAGGGCGACTTTATTTTTAGGACGATATTACTAGGAGGTGGGGAGAAATTTGTTCGAGAAAAAATGTCGAGGCGAGAAGCCGTGTAAAGCCTTTGGCGATCCAAGTTTAGCGAAACCCATCTCAGGAATTTCTTGATTTTCTCTACCGAGAAATACCAGGTTATGCGATACCAAGTATGCGGACTCGTATCTCATCCTTATAAAAAATAAAAGTATGTATTTGATTTCCATTTATAAGGTAACGATTAACTGCCGTGTTAACCGAAATGAACCGTTCGCGGTTTTCTCTAATTATCGACAGGAGAACGCTTTGTTTCATGACCTGTTACTGCGAGAGGTTAGTGCCTAATGAAAATAATTAAATTACGAAAGTTTGTATTTATACATTTAATTTCTCCGTGGGAAAAGTAGGTATTGCTGGAACTTCGATAAAAATTATTAAATCATTCGTTTTTGCGTATTCTTTCCATGGACAAGAAAATATGTAAGAGTTTTCACTTGAAAACGCCACGTTGGCGTTTTTACCGGGAAACCAATAATTAAGCGCCGATTTATCACTACGATCTATAAGGGATTAGCAAATAGTTGTGTCGGTGTATGTGGTTGATCGTAGAATGGCGAAAATAAAAGTTACAAATGAGCAACAAGAAATTAAAGTCGCATCGTCATTTTAAAAGGCCTCGAGAGAGAGAGAGAGAGAGAGAGAGAGAGAGAGAGAGAGAGAGAGAGAGAGAGAGAGAGAGAGAGAGAGAGAGAGAGAGAGAGGAGGGATTCGAACTCGGGACGTTCATCCGAGATGCTTCCTAGATGCTGAAAAAGGCACGGAGGCAGAATGGTAATTCTCACTATCCTATTAACGTAGCATGACGCCCATACCATTCTCCCCACACGCGAATTCTTCCTCACTTGCTCATCCGCTTTTAAAATACCTAACGTAATCTTCTTCTCCCTCGGCGAAGAAAGTTATTCTCCTCTTGAAAACTTAAAAGAGCATCATCACGTTAATATAATACGGTTTTGGGTAAAATCGATTAAATTTTGTAATGGATCGTGATAAATTAAAAATGCCTGAAAATAATAATAGTCATGATCGACTTTCGATGCTCACATGGAACAAATAGCACGTCTGAAAGTTAAACGATTTTTCAGCTGAAATGCAAAACGGAATATTTTATCCCTAAAATAGGAATAATTGATTTGAAACAGGCATACAAAATAAATAGAATTGCATGCATTTTGGACACGGATATGCATTTTTAATGCCATGGAACAGTTTGATAGTTTAAGATGCTAAATAAAAGTAAGTTCCAAAATATGTCCTCCATATATATTTAGAATAATTTCCTTAGAAGTGAGATTTCTAAAATTACATACTCCGCGACATTAACGCTGATCATAAAGTTAATGGAGACCTTTAAATTGTGTATGGACATGTTAAAAATTTTCTTGGCATGTTTGCGGCAATACCGTATTCTAAATAACGACCAAGATACAAAGTGAGCGCTGCTTCGAAGACGAGGCCGCGATAAAATAAGGATGAACCTAACAGCGAACGGACATAATTACATTTTTATACATAGTCAAGCATAAACGTACACGTGTTTAGCATCGCACTAAGGGAGAGGGTCGACGATTTGCCCTAATGGACGCCCATTCCAAGAATTCAACCGCCTCTCTCTCTCATTCTCAACCGAGCGCCCAATTTGACAAATTTACTGCTCTATCTTTTTATTCGTCAAATTTTTCGCGGAGGCGTTCCGGTATGATGCGTTACGCGATAAAAATAATGCCGAGACTCTCCAAACAGGAACGGCATTACTATCTCTCTCTCTCTCTCTCTCTCTCTCTCTCTCTCTCTCTCTCTCTCTCTCTCGGCAACTATTTAAAACGGAATACATTATGTTTAAGAACTCCGCGAATTCATTTTGAATTTATGTTCGCCGCTGCCGTTGGCAGCGTGGAATTTCTGGAAGGATAAGAAAGAGGATTCGGAAAAAAGAAGCACACGACGTTACACGACACAACGGTGGAGAGTTCGAAGAATTCGGCGGGCGGAGAACATCTCGTCGACTTAACAGGCAAGGAGAAACAAAAAATATAAAACCCACGCCTCATTCTCCGAAACCGAGCCACTAAATATTAACGCCGAAGTCACGACAAACGATAAAAAACGCAACGAAAGGTTTTCGTGTTAAATAATTAAGCGCCCGAGATACATCCGATGCAAAGAAGATTACGAGAAGTTCCACGCACTCACGGTCGCTAGGTTCCAAATCTCCAAAAAGGAATTTAGCATTCTTAACCGAATTCCTTCCGCCGTACCGTTTCCGGTTGAAGCCCCGCGGAACTCCTGGACCCATTTCAGATGCCTTAAGAAGGAGACAAGGCGAGGCAAAGTCCACTGCTAAGGAGAAATCCACAAGGCATAACGGATGTGCCACTAATTAAAAGTCGAAGCGAATCACGTGTAGAATAATTTCTCGACAAAAATGTTTTAAGTTAAAAAAATCAGCCGATGAAAAAAAATAAAATCTAAGGTTTTTTAAAACTCGTACGAAAACTAATCAATGTATTACCAAAATTGAAATAAAAACGCCGGAGAACTCTTTAAAAAAACAAGCCCGTTTAAAGTTAATAGCGTCCTGAATAAGCATTTTTTCCTAAAAACTTTTGATGATTTTATTCATTCATTTTAAGAAACCAAAATTAGGAAAGTAGCTTCGGGATAAAAGTTTGAGAGGAAAAATGAGTGTCAAGAAAAGGTGTAGTTTTGTATTCGCAAGTGGATTTTTGTAATTAAAAGGTAAAACGAAAGTGAATCAAAACGTCGTAAAATGATTTTGGATTAATAAACATTTATCGAAACCTACCAAAGATACACAGTATAATTAAGATTTTTAATTAAAATAACCTTAAAAAATAAATATAATGAACAAAATTTCGAACGCAATTCTCTTCGTAAATACTATGAAAACGATTAAATGTTACTTGCTTCTTGTATATACACCCCATTAGGCAAAATTTATTTGATAGACGAGCGCGGCTAAAATTTGTTTCATTTTATGCAGTGTAAGTCCACTCTATCTATTTTTCTGCGAGGAACTTCACTTATCTATATTTGGATAAACATGGGATTTAAATCGTGGCTTCATAGCTTTAAAAGGAAACGAACGGAAAGTTAAGAAATTAGTTACATTAGCTTTAAAAGGTCAAGCAGCGAAAGTACATTTAATTCTTTCGAAGCACATAAGTTAAAATTGCTAGTAAGTAAAGAAACATTGTCACTATTAAAAATCGAAATATATCGATTATCTAACTGAACTAAAAAATTAATTCACCAACATAAATGTGCTCTCTAATCATATTCCAGTTAAATGAATTGAAGAAACCATGGCTCTTAAAACAAATTTTTAATGCCCAATTTTCATCGTACGTAGTTAATTTAACAAAGCAAGATCTCTCCAACGAAATTATACTCGACTGATAATATACGTATTTAAAATGTTCGCAAAACCTATAATATTAAGAATTCATAAATCGAAACATAAACAAAGCTAAATTCAAATTGGCGGAGCTTACAAAATTCCCGGCTACAAATTAATTGCGGTGAAATACGAGTTCGTAAATCTGCATACGCACGCGATATACAGAGCTCGGAACTTTCACCCTTTCCGAATTCGGATACTTATGGAGCTCGGCGTAACACAAAAAAAAAACGTTCAATTTCTTTTGCGTGGCAAACCTATATACCCAACAGCCTAGAGCATGATTTTGTTACAGAGCGAGAGGGAAAAAAATTCCGAGCGCCGACGTATGCTGCACGAACACTCTTAAAACTTATGAGGTAATTCAATTAATGCCTTATGTGTCAGTCAGTCGAGCGCACGAGCTCACTCAAACCTCTCAACCTCACCTCTCTCTCCTCCATCCCCCACCCCCAGCAATCCTCTCCTCCATCGATACCCATTAAGTCTTTTCAAAGCGGAAAAATTCCCTTAAAAAGTATACTCCTTGAACGCATTTCGAATTCATCACGTCGCGCCAAACGACACCTTATCGCGGCGATAAAGATCGAATCTGTCACGCGCTCGACTCTTAGCCGTAAGGAAACTGGACGAATAGGAGCGAGAAGGAGGGAGGAGGAAGGGGAGAGGGAGTTGGGATGGGGGAGAGAGAGAGAGAGAAAGAGGGGGAGGAAGTTGTAAAAGGGTAATTTGACCGACACGATCTTGCGGTGGAGTACGTTTTTCTCCTCGGAAACGCTCCATCTCTCTCTCTCTCCCTCTCGTGGGCGAGCCTCTCTCTATGGGGTTGTGGAGGAGGAAGGAGGGAGATTAGGAGGGGAGGAGATCTTAAGGATTAACGATGCCTTCCCCTTCTACCTTTACGCCCACTCGTCTCTCTCTCTCTCTCTCTCTCTCTACACGCTCCTGATCGCTCTCACTTTCAATAACCATTAAGCATCGGAGACTGCGGTAATGAATTACCTAATAGGGCTCCAATTTTTTACTTTGCCTTCTTTTTTTCTTTTCCGCCTCTTACCTCTCTTCTTCCCTGTCCATTTATCTCTCACTCTTTGCCTCCTTTCTCGCTTATTTTCTCTCTTATGTCTCTTCCTGCTTTCTTTATTGTACCTTTCTTCCTCCGTCTCTCTCCATTTCCACCCCATCTCCACTCTCCCTAATCTCTCTCTCTCTCTTCCTCCCTCTCTCTTCCCCTTCTCTCCCTCCATTCCTCTCTCTCTTTTCCCCCTGGTAATAAAGACGTTTGTCTATCTATCTCTCTCAGACTCTCTCTCTCCATTTATCTCTCTGCTCCACCTCTCTCTCACCCCTCTCTCCGTCTCACGCTCCATTTTTCTCCCTCATTTTCTCCCTTCCACTCTCTCTACCGAAACCACCCTCCCTTGTTATTGCTTTCTTCGCATTGCACTCTTCATCGATATTTCTCACTTTCATCTCTGCTTATATCTTCCAGATTTTTGTATATATCTTGTAAATATTATGTATATATCTTTATATGTATTGTGATGACGGTATACAGTTGATTGTATTCAAGTTTCTCCTACTGTACATATTATTTTATATTTTTTAAAAATACTTACTATCTAGGGGTTTCGCAGGTTTTTCACACTCCCCTTCTCAGTGAGTGTTTTCCTGCGTGGGTTTTACTAGTTAGGACAAGTTTGTTCTTATCTAGGTTTTCCCCACAAATTTAAATCTGTCTTAAACTTACCATTTCTCATTATGTTCGAATTTTGTACTGTTCTGTACTCTTGTAATGTTGTATCCTAACTTCAGTTTAAACTAACTATATTGACGAAGGGTTAAATGTAAGAATGGACCTTATGGTTTAAATTTCGCCCGAATAAAGGCCTGTATCTATCTATCAATCCCTGCCCTATCTCGATTCCCTCTTTATCTTCCCCTTCCTCCCTGTCTCACTCATCCCCTGCGGAGACTTCGACGAGGGGAATGAGGGAAGTGCACTGCGATATGAATGCCACCCCCTTTCCCGGAGTACAAGAAAGAGAAATTTTCCGCCTCTCTGGAGCTTCCCCTATCCTTTACAAAACAGGTGCGGTTTTAACTTCGATTTCATCGCCTTGGCGCATGCTTGCGGTGATGCGTGACTGATGGCTTCTATTCGCGGACGAGAGATCGCCCTCGAGTGCTTTTTAAGAGCTTTTCAAAACCTCAATCACTCGGCTCATCGACTGTTCTTACTGCACGCTTCGATTTTCCTTTTTTTTCCCGAATTTCCGAAATTAATCAAGTCAGTAACATCTGGAGAATGCAGTCACTGTTACAAAATTGGCGGATAAATTAAGAGAGTTCCTATGCTTGTACGTTATTTTAAGGAAATTATACATATTTTTTATAATCCATCAATAAGATCAGCAAAATTATAATACAGTAATGGGCGAAAGAGCAAATAATTAAATTGACACTCACGGATTCAACAAGAAAAAATGTTTGGAATTTTATAATTACAACGCGATGGTTAATGGATCGTCGTTTTATATACAGATTTAGTTACCGGTATATAGAATATTTAGGAAATATGTATAAAAAAATCAATACAAGTAAAAATAGGAGCTATAAAAAGAGTTGGACAAATATTACAAATAAATAAGTGGTATTAAAATTTTTAGCAATCTTCAGTTAAAATATAAGTTCTATGTCGACTATTTTTTCTTTAGTTTTGGTATTTCCAAATGAAGTCATTCGTCAACATTTCCTTCGCTGCCAAGACAGCAAGGAAGACCGGCCCCTAAAATTGGGCAACCCAACTTACGCCTCAGAATCCGTTGACAGCGCTACTCGACGGCAAGATCGAGAACTTCCAAGCGGTCGGAACGCCGAATCCGTGACTGATACAGATCGAAGCGCTACTGCGTCATGCGGCGAGAGCTCCTATTTTTTAAAACCAACTTTTCCTTAGGGACGGTCATTGGTGGAAATTTAAAAGGGAAGAGCGCAAAAAATTGGGCATAAAACAAACCCGTCTTATATAGTTGCCTCGAATGTATCTCAATTTTTTTAAATCTTTTACTCGCGCATACCTTTAGTTCAAGAGTGGGCGAGCCACGAGAAAAAAGATTTTCGCGCCTAAATTATTCAGGAAAAGCCACATATTTAACTCTTTCTCTTCCCTTTTTTCCTGTTTTTTTCAGCGGGTCTTCGGTATGCAGATGAGAGGTTGGGCCTTGTCCTTGAAATTTCCAAACATAGGACCCGTTTTCTTTCATTTGACTCGAAAACTAAAAAAATTTAGGCTTTATGTAAAGGGAGACGACGTGTTCCCTCCGTTCTTTTTTTCTTCTCATCGCTCGTGGGAATCCGAAATAAAAACGTCTTCAATGTCTCTTTTTTGCGTGTATTATGTATGTTTGAATTTATAAAGAGAAGGAAATATAATTTCAAATGAACACGCTAATGGTTTATTTATATATTCTCTCAAATTTCCATAAAGATGTTTATTTAATTTTTGCTGGAGAGATTTGTCCTCAGGTTTTAACTTATTCACCTGAACGAAATATTGTTTGACTTGAAAATCCACAATTATTTGTAACATTGCCTTATATAATCCTAGAAGTTGACATTTTTATATAATGAATAACTTTATTATTCAGCACAGGAACAACTCCGATCAGGTTGCTACTAAAATCAATAATTAACGTATAAATTTATTAACAGTCGAATATATAACAAAACGGGTTATTATTTTATCAGTAACCACGTCGATTTAATTTTTAAGTGATTAAAAAAAACTGGAAAGCATGAAGTCTTTCTCATTAATACGCTAAATTATTTTATTTTTAAGGCATGTTAGCTTCTCAGTCACGTCTCTATCGTACGAATGTTGTCTGATATATTTTTTTACACGAAAACTCGCGTAATTGGATTAATTTCCGGGTACGAGCCTCTTTTTTTTTAAATCATACTCTCATGGAGAACATTCACGCACTGAGGGTTAAAATCCTCATTAATACGAAGAGCTCGTCAAATCGACCGTAATTTAGCACAGAGAATCTCGAAAAGCTCATGTCGCGGATGCATCCATCGAAACGCCAGCATCTGTTGCGAATTTAATGGATTTATCATCATCGGGGGGAGAAAAAAATGTACCACCTTCCCGAGATTCAACCAACCCATCCGCCTTAAGATATAAAAGAAAATGAAGGTTTTGTTATTAACGGGTCATCGAACCGGGTCTTTTCATGGATCGTTCCAGAACGTAGCCGTTCTCTACCGGAGATAACCTCGCAATAAAGGAGCGGTAATAACCGTGGCATTATAGGAATAGAATAAGGGTGTTGAGGAAAGAGAGGGAGAGAAGGGGAAATGAAGAGGGTTGGGTGTCGTGCACAGTCACTTCGCTCCGTCCATTTTACCGTAATCTTAATCGAACACCTGAGCATCGAAATCCGTTATCCATCCGACTGCTTCTCCCATTCGCGTGCATTCCTTCCTCGCTTTCTCTAATGGCGGTGGTCAGTTCGCCCGTATTGAGTATCACTCGTATAGCCTGTCCATTTCAGGAGCTCGAGTCACATCGATTACCGATTGAGATTAAATCCCTCGAGAATGTTCGGTTTCGAATCCCGGATTAATCGGCATAGTGTTTTTTCTGGGACCTCGTCATAATTAAGGAGGTGGAAATTAATAAATATAGAACAAATGACAGGCGTGTTCAACGCGAATATTTTACACTAAGTATAAATATCTGTGTATTCATGTATATATCTATAAAACTATATACTACCACGGTTTTTTCTTTCCAAATTGACAATAGTATTGCAATGCCACATATGTAATTTACATAAACTTAACATATTTTTCATATCACAACAAATGATTAAAACCTCTCCTAAATCGTCGAAAAAAGACTAATAAATATGTATTATCTCTGTTTTCGAACTTCTCATTAGATCTCGATCGTGGGAAAATTTGTTTACAATGGCCGCTTCGGGGTTTATCGCATCGACATGAGGCAGTGAATCCAAAGAAATGCTCACGTTAAAGGGCTACCCGTTATGATAATCACCCTTATCCGAGAGTGAATTGCACGAATTAAATTTTATTTCGAGCGTTCCATTGTTGCGTACGGAAAGATAAAGATGATGGAGTTCGTATCAAAATGATGGAGGGTTCAACCGGTTTCATCTTCAATCCTCTGCTCACGAATGCCCTATAAGAACCTCTAATCGCTTGGAGAGTTAGTAAATAATATTTCCCGGGAAAAAACTCCGTTTGTGACCGTCATCCGTACGACAGAAATAGAGTGGCTTTTTGAAGTGTCGTCGTTTTCTTCGGAAGCATAAACGTAAACCACCGTAGTAAATATAAGAATGATTTATCGAGCTCAGCTCACGTAATACATTAAACGAATTAAATCGGAAACGTAGTATATATTTCTGGCGTGTGAGTTACTTATGCCATTCATTTAAAAGAAAGACATTATTATCGCATAAAAGCTTCGTGGCGAATCGCGATGTGGTATACCGTATTATAGAGGGGAAAAATCTCGAGACGAGATTAATAAATAATTTTCGAGAGAAGGAAAAATTAGGCGAGGCTAAGACATTCATTTCTTTACGTTCTCGGGTGATTTTTCAAACTCGAGTAACATTAATGTTAACGGACCGAAAATCGTGCGAGAGAGAGAGAGAGAGAGTCGGTGAGTGAGAGAGACAGAGAGAGAGAGAGAAGGAAAGAAAGAAAAGGACACCGCGAAAACGCACATGTTCCAACCGACGACCTCGTGGTCTCCGGGCAATTACTCAATAAAAGCGTCGGCAAAGATCAGATAACGGATATGATAAATTGCTAATTGAAGGCTATATATATATCCCCCTCCTACATTCCGCGCATCACCGTATATGTGTTTAATAAATGCTATGATGATGGTATTGATGATAAAAATCAATTCAAGTCTAGAATGAAAGATTTCCACGAGAAGAGGAAGGCAGCGGGAAGCCAAGGAAAAAAGAAATGCGAAGCACGAAATTAATTTCACGAACACATTTACTCCTTGGTGTAATACGAGATACACGAAAGGCATATAATTCGAATTTTATTCAGATTCTCGATAATACCAGCTGAATAATTCTCTCGACGTGCTTCTGCCATAAGATACTTCAGAGAGCCTACTTTTATAATCGCGCGTGTCCAATAGGACTTCGATACCCGAGAAATTTGTGGCGATCAGCTCGTATTAGCCACAAAATGCAAAACATACGCAGTGTTAATAAATAAGATGTGCAATATTTTGAAATTAAGGTTGAGGTTATAAACTGGCATTAACCAAGCCTGAAACTGAACACGGTAAACCACAGTAACTTATTAATTTTTAAATGTCGACGCTAAAGCGATCTTGTTCACTTACGCCTCCATTACGGAGAGTTGATTGAAAGTATGGTTAATAGTCGATTCTAAATCGTTTATTATGGAAGTTCTTTTCCGCAAACCAAATGACGTAAATTTTGAAAAAAAAATTCTAATCGGTGCGAAAAAACGTCGAGGCCTTTGATCGTTCGTTTTATGCGGTCAAACGACGGACACAGGTAGATACACTCCGACAACCCATTCCATAAGGTGCGCTAATTTCCGCGCTGGAAACGAAAGTTTTAAATAAAAAAAAAATAGACCGGAAAGATGAAGATATGAGACGAGAAAGGAACCGTGAGAAGAGTGGAACGAGGAGAAAGGTAGGGCGGAGAGAAAGAGAGAGCGTAAGAGAGAGAGAAATATAACTCGAGGAAGAGAACGTAACTAATGGAAGTCATTTTATTCGATAACCATAAAATTTTACAAGAGAACGAAGGAATGGGGAGAACACAAACACACACACACACACACACATTAAAATACACTCAGGCACTCCTTCCGTTTGGGGAGATCATTGCCCTTCTCTCGAGAATCATCCTTCGCCCGCTCCAAAGTCTTACGAAATTTCCGACGGTAATAATCCCATTATCGTCAGCCAATGAGGGGCACAATCTTCGACTTTAACCTTTTGATGGGTGGAAAAATGAGCGAATAAAAAAGGCAAAGAGAAAGCGAGACGAAGGTGGAGAGGCATTTACGAAAGCGAATAAGAGGATGAAACGGTAAGATTGGGTTGGATTCAAAATCGAATGGTCGGTGGAATAAAATTAGGAGAAGAGAGCCAGAAGATGGAGAAGAGATAACGTTTATGGTGGACGAATTGGGATATCGAAAAATAAATTAGTGGCGTCGATTTTGAATAAGAAGGCGAGGGAAAAAAATGCGTAGCAGTCGCTCTCGGAAGCACGAATCTCGAAGAATCGATCGTAGAATGAGGGAAAAAAGGCGCAATTAAAGTCGCACTAAAACCAGAAGGAAATGAGTTTTATTTAACGAAAGAGAGGTAGAGTGGTGGATGAATCGAAGGAAAAGGCAAACGGAGGGAATTAGGAAAGAATGTAGGAGCCAATTGTATATACTGAAGTCGTTAAGAGAGTTTTAAAAGGAGAGACGACATTTATATAGCAATTCACTGAAGAGGCCGATATTTGGTGCAACTCCATGACAGGAAATGGGTGTAATTCGAACTGAAAATGGAACAAAATTGCACACTACCTTATAAACTTTGTACTGTTACCACATAATTGGGCAAATTTTACAACAGAGCGTGCAATTAGTTTCATTTTTAGTTCAAATTACACCCAGCTTTCCCAGTTATATAACAGTCAAAGTACCTACAGTGAAAACAAAGAAATGCAGTCATTCTTGTAAGCTCGATTTTTTACCTCAATATTTCTTTGAGTTACAGCGAAACAACCCTAATCTTCGAATTTTTTTTACTACCAACAACTTTTCATTCGGCGTAATTTAAACTAAAATAAATTATAATGGCACCGAGTTCTTTTGATAAGAGGGCACGGCTGTGAAAGACGCATGCAAGTCACACGAAAGGGAACGAAATAGACATCAAAAAAAGGAAGGAGAGAAAAATAAGAAGGGTAAAAAAAAAGAAAGGGCACAAAAGAAGCAAGGAACACGTGGAATGATATAACAGGGGAAGAGAGGGCGGTAAATAACAGGCGCGCGAGTGGAAAAAAAGAGGGACAGAACGTGGATTGTAAGATGTGCGACGGGCAGGTGGAAGAGAGAGAGGGTGAGGGAGGGAGGGTGGAGGAAGACGAGGTGCACGAAGGAGAGGCAAAGGGTAAGGTCTATTGAGGCAAAGGTTGAGGAGAAGGGAAGGAGAGGGATGGAGAGGGGAGAGAAGGAAGGATTGAGGGGGAAGAATTGAGAGAGAGAGGATAGGGAAAGAGGGAGAGAAGAGAGAGAGAGAGAGGATAGGGAAAGAGGGAGAGAAGAAGAGAGAGAGAGAGAGGAAGAAAAAGGAAGGATATTGAGAGATAAAGAGTGAGAGGAGAGGATAAGGGGAAAAGGAATGGTGTAAGAAAGGGTAGGGATAGAGAGGGGGAGGGAAAGAGGGAGAGGAGAGAGGAGGGAGAGGAGAGAGGAGGGAGAAAGAGAGGAGGAAAGATAAGGAGAGAAAGGAATGGAGAGGGAGGAAGGAGAGGACGGGGGACAGGTAGGAATAAAGAAATAAGAGGTACAAATGGAGGAAGGGGGAAAGAGAGATATGTAGATACCTTTATTTATTAGCCTCGCAAGCATCCTCTAATATTGAAACCCCATTGTCATTTACAGCAGAATTAATGATTATACATAATGATAAAACGCAATTACGCCAAAGAAAAATAAAAACGTGATACCATTAAAAATAATACAAGGGGTGACAAAGATAAATAATGTGAACATCTACTCCTGATCACAATTTAACATAATGTAGTCGATGTAACAAAAAGAAGCGCATTGTTCATTTGCGCGGGAAAAATCACGTATGACAATGATGCGTTATTTTGGTAGTAAACTTCACATGCGGGAAAACACCCACAGGAAGGAGAGAGAGAGTGAGAGAGAGAGTGAGAGAGAGAGAGGGAAAAGATAGAGAAAAAGAGGTAGGCAATAAGGGAGACAGGCATAAAGAAATAGGACGAGGGAGAGAGAGAGATAAAGAAATGGAGATGTTGAAAAAATGAAAGAGAAAGAGGCAGATCCAGGCAGGCGATGCGCGGTCTTTCGAACCTTTCCCCCGCCTTGCCCCCCCCCCCCCCCCCCCCCATCGCCCCATTTTCAAGATTCCCTCCCCCCCCCAGCAGCCTCCTTTCGGCCCCGCCCATCCTGCCCTCTCCGACTCAACAACCCCTTCTCAACCCACGCCACTGGAAATATGTTCGAGGTGCGGTCGCCTCTTCCGAACGTAAGGGAGCGAAATGAGGAAAGCGAGAGGCCGTGCTCTTGTCGGCCATCCCTGATTATGATGAAACTTTAAACCCTAATGGATTTTCTTCGCTACGCTCCGTCATACCGGACTGGACGGTCAAGAGTTTATTTTGTTTTATTACCATTGGAAAAAAGGTAAAGTGGAAAGGTAAAGGGTTTTTGGTGATGGAGGATTTTGGATATAGGGGTGAAGGGAAAAAGGGGGTGGGAGACGGAGGGAGAAAGGGAGGAAAGAGGGAGAGGAAGAGAGAGAGAGAGGGAAGCAGAGAGGGATTGATAGAGCGAGGGAGAAAGGGAGGAAGGTAGGGAGGGAGGGAGATAAAGAGGGAGGGGGAGAGAGAGAGGAATGGAGAGAGAGGGAGCGAGAGTGAGGGAGGAAATGGGATGGAGAGAGAGACGGAGTGAGAGGGAGGGAGAGAGAAGGAGGGAGAGAAAAATAGTGAGATAAATAGATGACGCTAGAACGAGAGAGAGAGGGAAAGAGGTGTGGAGTGACAGACTGAGTGAGTGGGGGAAAATGAAACAGTAGGGTAGAGTGGGAAGGCGTAAACATATTACAGAATTGTATCAGAATGATTTTTATTTCGATCTTCTTATACGTCTGGATTTATGATTTTTTTTTGGGAAGGAAGAATTTTTTTGGCGGTCTACGTTTCTTTGGAAAGATAAAAACGGTAAAAGAACTGGCGTTAATAGAATATGAAGGTGCAACATATTTTAAAACTCGATTACGAATTCGCTAGCTACTTTTGGAAGATGAAAGTGGAAAGCGTGTTTGAAAACTAAGCGTTTTTACAATGTGTCTTTTTTAATCCCCTTTAATTCCGAGTGACGTTCTCGTTTTATCTATGTGTAGGTTAATGATAGACAGCGTTTTAATCGATTACTTTTGAATACAGGATTCAACAGTAAGTTATGAAAACTGAATTCAACTATTTGTTAGTATGTTTGGGTGTATTAAGCGTTATGATGTGATAATTTAAATCAAAGATATCTTCAAAACTATATAAAAACAGCAAATTAAAAAGGCGATTAACGCCAGATTTCGTTGGATTGGCATTTCTGTAAATGCTGTGAATTAGTTGATCAAACACCAGCCGTCTTAACACCGGATTAATCATTAAAATAAACTTATATCGTCGATTTCTATGTTATGCATAAGAATGAATTGATAGTTGTTTTGCAAACAGAAACGCCTTAAAAATTTATTCCTGTAAAAAGTCTTGTTAAAAGCCCTTAATACGATCGTGATTCCAAAATCCAAACGGCAATCGTGAGAAAATTTTTCCCTGGGAGAACCCATGACCCACGAGATAAAACTCTCCTCTTCCTCTCTTCTCCAAAATGACGTAATCAATCGGACTTCGGTCGTCAATTCAGCCATGACCGATTGCGCTGGCCTCGCGAGATCGCGTGGGGTAAAGTTGCAGGTTCACGGAGTTCGAAAACAAAAGACGATAGAGAAAGAGGAGAATTGTGTACGCGACTCGTTTGAATATATGGGCAAAATTTAACCCTTCTCAGTCATGAATTGCATTGGGTGAATAAAAGTTTTTTATTTGCAATTTTATGTTAATTCTTAATACTTCCGTAAGTTTTATGTAACATGCCAGGGATAGCAAATCTTTTTTTGCTCGCGTGAAAATTTTACAAAAAATGTTTTTCCTTTTCTAATTTAAGTGCCAATTATTCAAAATACATCCAAAATGAAATAATGGCATGGTTAAACTATGATGATTTATCAATGAACTTAGATTGGTTATAAAGAATCCAGTTTACCATATAAGACGAGTAATTGTCTTGTTGTTTTATCAACATAATTACGACGCCGCCGGAAATAGCCTTTAATAGTGTGACACAAATAAATAATAATAAATAATATGGGGAGAATGACAATAAAAAATGTGGCTCTGTTGCGTGGTAACCGAAATCATATCGCGTGCCATATGCTTGGCATACACTTCCCAATATATATTATGTGCACTATTGTGTCTAAATAATAACAATTAAAACAATGTAACTGCATGTTAATCATAAATGAGACTGAAAGAGTTAAGAATGCGAAACCTATTTTTTTCACTTGACCGCGCACTCCATTCACTCACTGAAAACAACTAATCCAGTTATCCCAGTTAAAAGAAAAACTAACGGCGAAAACTGAGAAGAATCACTAATTCCACCAGTGCTTTCTCTCCTATTTCAGAGGAAACCTTGCGAGGCGGTGGCACGCCCCCGACCGCCGCCCCCTTTCACCGCTGCTCCTCTTTCTCTCTCTGTCTCACAGACACACTCTCGAGAGAGAGAGAGACGGATCTTTACGGTTCGCTGAATGAAACTTAAGACCTGAAAATCGAGTTTGGCGAGGTTTTTTCCGAACGTGTACCCGTGCAGCACGCGGCGAAAGCGTCCTTCCGGTACTGATTATGCCTCGTTCGAGGGCAAACGGCGTCGAAAAAAACACTCGCCGGGTGACGATAATCGGAGGTCGTCAAGGGAGAAACAAACGTCGCTCGCTTTTGTCTTCGTTTCGAGAGAGGAGTGCGTGCAATTCGAATCTAAAGCTGTTTTTTTTCCCTTGTCTCTTTATCTCGTAACTCGTCCGTGTCTTGTATCTAGAAGGAATTACGCTCAGTCGCTGGTTTTTATATATTTTTTTAAAAAAGCATCGTTCAAACGATCGGTTCGTCTTCGATCGCGTTAAATATATTTTTTTATTCGGGAATGAAGCAATTACGTCGTTTTATCTAGACTATATCGATAAGGGAGAATTTGCGCATCAAATTTGGCTGGAATTCGCGTTGCCATAAAGCTGTTGATAAATAATTTTGAGCCAATCTACCCCACCATTCTGAAAATTGTATCTTTATCAGTTGAGGTCACTTAATCCATTGAGTTTCACTGCCGTATATGTACGCATAGTGATTTAGTTCCTGGCGCCCACGTCCGTTTACTTTAGGGTGGCGCTGCTTTACTAGCGAATGAGTAACAAACGACTCAATGTGTAAATACAAAAAATACGATATAACCGTTATTCATTTTTAGAAAGTAACCATTATTTCCTTTTCCGCAAATATTCTTCAACTTTCGGATTCGGAACATTTCGCTGGCGTAATTAACCAATTAAAACTCGCTGCTCAAAGGATTATCGATCACTTCGAAGTTCTTATTAATTAAACTGTAATTTTGATTAATATCAATTTTTATGCACAAGGTAAAGATTTTGATAGAAAAAAATCATTCACAGCTATTTTGTTTAAATAAAATAAAAAACTCAAACTATTGAATTTGGAGTCCTTTTTCCAGTCAAGAGCCATAAAATATATCCTTTCAACATTTCATTTTATCGTGATCATTTACACAAAATATTCGGTTTTATATACATTTTAAAGTGGAATAGCCATCAATTTTTGCCACAATTATTCATTTAATGGAGCAACTGTCGATCTGCTTTATTTTTACAATTTCACTAAAACGGATTTTACGAAATATATAAAGACAAACTAACTAATTTTCCGAAAATATGTTTGAGAGAATAAACAACTATAGTGCCATGAAGTAGTCCATAATTAATCAAATAGTCAATCAGTAAATGCCCTATATCTCTGGAAAAAATTATGATTATTAAGAAAATTTTCAACGAAACATTATTTTACGGTCGATGCAGGGCCGGCTTCAGATGGTAAGCAAGAGAGGCAGCCGCCTCAGAGCGCACAGTCAAGGGGGCGGCGGGGCCAAGTCCCTACTGGGAAATTCAACTCTTGTAGGATTCCGCCTAAGCAGAGCCGCCCCAAGGGGGGCGGCCGAAAGAGAGGGTGGCATAAGATCGCCAATAACCTTCTAGTACTGTCGTTATTTTTCGATCAAGTAAACTACTATAGTGTGGTCTAACATGACCCGATTTTTCAAAATTTCAAAAAAATAGAAAATTTTAATTTTTGGGTTTCAATTTATGATCATTCATTAGAACAGACACTCGAAATGTGAGAACGTTTCATTTATAGAAAAACGAATACAAATGTATTCTGCAAAAAAAGAAAAACTGAAAAAACCAAAAGAGACCAAAGAGTTTAGAATTTCTTTTTCATACCCTGAAAATTCTTGTTTTTATCTTCATCCTTCCAGGTTCCTAGTGCAATAGAATTAGAAGGAATCTACTGAATAATTTTTTAAAATATTGGCTGTAAACTTTAAAAAATGACGATGATGTTTTCCAACAATATTCCCACACCCGCATTTCAGTTTATTTCACTCTCATGATCAAAACTCGGTTATGGTCTTGCTCTTCTTCTTCGGATAGCCTTACGGATTTTGTTAACCTTGCCTGTAACAGTAGAATCTGCAGAAAGATCATTTTCCAAGTTAAGAATCATAAAAAATTACTTACGTACAACAATGATATGATCGTTTAACTGTTCTATCAATAATGTCCATAGAGAGTGATATTATGGAATCCTTGAAATATGAAGACATAATTGATATGTTAACAAAATAATCCATACAAGGCAATGAATTTCCCTTGGCGATGAATTTTCCGTGGCGGTGATTTTTCCGGCGGTGAATTTTCCAGATACCATAATTGATGAATTTGCAACAATAAAATGCCGAAGAATGCATTTCTAATGAATTACTTATATTTGCGCAATGGAAGACTAGTTTTTATAGATCAGTATTTTAAATTTAAATTCCTGTTAATTGTAAAATGGAAATTGTATTTATCATTTATTTTTACTGTGATTATATTATTGACAGCATTTTGATGTTATATTCTTAACATATATATATTACTTACAATTAGATTTATATTTTTCCATAAAATACTTGTATTTATCAAGTAAATAAAAATCACCTGCAATATATTTTCCTAGTAGAAATTTTAAAAATCCTTATATAAACTTTACACATCAAATTCCTAGATAATGATGAATTGCTGACTCGAAAAGCTTGCGGGGGGGTAGTATTTTTCCCGCCTCAGGGCAGCCAAATGCCTGAAGCCGACCCGGGGTAGATGCTAAACCGATAATGCTATTTTATTAAATAAATCCCCGCGTTGATGATGCTCTACAACTGATAAATTGAAAAACAAAAAAATCTCCTTCAAGGTCAGATAAACAAACATGACCACAGCCGTTACCAGGGTCGTAAAAAACCAACCGTCTATAATAAACAAACATGCACTACTCTTCGTGTTCTCATAAATTTTCATTACGCGTCTTCGCCATATTTTTCGCGCGTAAAAACCGGAACGGAAATCATCGTATTTCGTTCGCATTTTTTAAAATTTACAATCTCGACGAGTTTTAAGTTCTCGTTTCTACCTGATTGCCGCTATTTTATCGCTTAGCGGGAACCCTAATAAATATGACCGAAGAAAAGTTCTCTTTTTTTATTTCTAAAATACGACCCCTCCCCCTCGCCGATCTGAAAGACACGTAAATATACCAGAGTGGGAAATACATTACGAGAGACGGGAAGTTCGGTAGCCTGAAATGTTCTGATTTGCGAACGCTTATAATAAAGAAACTTCAAGGCAGGAAGAGGTGTGGGTATCCCGTGGACTCCAGTTAGACTGGTAACGTAGATACCCCTCACCGGATGAAAACAGATCTCGAAAGGAATTGGAGACTTTATATTTCTTTTTTTAGAAGTCCATGTCGATTCATCACGTTTAGTGAACCGCTAAAATTAATAAATAGGTAGAAAATGATTTTAGGAACTGATTTTTTCATCAAGGTGGGCCATCGTGGTCACCGAAGGCGAGTCTATTTTTTATACGGCTTCCTTTATAGTAAGCTATCGATTACGTTAATAATTCCACGTGAATTCAAAATAAAAAATTCTGAAAGGATTTATAGAGCCATTATTCGATAAAAGAGCAAGTAAACTATTTGTGAAGCAAAGACACGTTTTTTCTCCATTACAGTAAGATCAAAATTTAAATTTAACACAAACATGGTTAATTTATTTTCTTTGAAAAAATATATATCATATACCAAATCATTATAACCAACCGATAATCGAAGTTTGATCGTTAGTATCAAATATATATTATTTGTGAATTATGCATTTTGTTATTTTAATAGTAACTGAAAGTTGAAGTTGTTGGTTTATTAAAATATACTCTAAAATTAAAACCGTATTATAAAATCTTTTATATTTATTTATATAGTTTGGGGTAGACCATTAAACCGTATTTTTACATTTATTCACCTAATATCTATCTTTAGAAAATCAATATTCGACAACACCTGAATCATGAAAATACTTTACTATCATTTACGTCATAAAATTATAAATTAATTGAAATAAAAAATTAAATGAGGATTCAATTAGGTTCTAACTGATAATCCCAATGAAAAAAGTTAAAAAAGTAAGAGCATTGTATTAAAATTTCGTTGCGTTTACAAAGTCGAATATTCTTCAATAACTGATGTTGACAACTATTTCTTACGCGAGATTTTGTTTTTTTAAACTATTTTTATGGCAGGAAAAATTCCGGGAAATAACAATATAATCCAATTGGGTTTGCAATTATTACATCAACGACGATACAAAAACAACCCAAATAATAAAACAAAACTAGTACCTAAATTAAAACGGAATTTGGTACTGAGCCAGAAAAAGATAAATATGCCGAAGAGAATAAATATTCTAGACGCATCGAAATATGTTATTTAAAGATTCGACCGAGATTCATTTTTCGGACAAACGAAAACTGCTTTCGCCGGTTTAGCATTTGTCTCAAGTCTTGAATTCCCACGACCTCTTTAGAAAAAAATCCACCTTCCCCTCCTATTTCGATTCGGGGTCACTTGCCCCTGACCTCCTCCCTCGCTCCCACGCGCGAAAACTCTCTCCCGCCCATCCCCCTCCCCCCTATCCCCCTCCAAACCCTCGCCCCCACCCTCCTCTCCTCTTAAATTCCACGGTTCTCGCACTGCGAAAAACACAATCCTCTCTCATCCCCTTGTGCCATCCCGAATCGAATCCTGTTGCAAAAGCGAGTCACGTTTTGTTCAGAATTTTTGAGGAATGCCTCACTCGGCCTTCCCCTGCGATGATGCAGACAAATGATAAAAGGTATGCTGCATATTAAAATAAAAGGCGACTTTTTATCGAGGGGAAATCCACTTGAAAAGGAGAGTTGTGGTTACATGTTAAGTAATATGTAGTAGTAAATCAATCGAAGAGGACAATAAAACCCGTCTAGGTAAAAGGGTTTTACAAGGATTGCTGCTTTATGAGTTTAAAAAAAATCATCTTCCGTTCTTTGTTTTAAGCAGTTATAACTAGAGATCTGCAACGGATACAGATTTCGGTAACCGCACCAGACCCGTACCCGCAGGCTACATATCCGTATCCGAAACGTACTCGAAAAAATATCAAAATTACCCGATCCGACCCGCACGAATAAATTGTCCGACCCAACCCGATCCGCAAGCAGAAGTCGTATCCGCAGGCAAAAACTATCTGGAGCAACATCTACGAACCAAAACCCAAAAATACCAAAGGACTCTCAGCAGAACATATCAATGACCCTCTCTTAATGCATAGAATGTTTTGGAAAATCCCACAAATAGCTCCCGAAGAAAGTCGCGTCCCTCGAAAGGTAAGGAGGAAGGTCAAAAGAGACCCAAAACCTTTAAGAGTTATCGGCTTGGACGGGGTAGGAGAAGGGTGCAACCAACGTTATTATTTTTTCTCATACTCAAGACACTGAATTTTGAGTTTAGCACGGATGCTTATTTTCGTATCCGCACCCGATTTGCACCCGCAGGCTACATGTATATCTGAATCTGAGCCGCATCCGCAAAATGTTACGTATAATCCGACCCGAACCGCAACTTTTCGTGCGGATATCCGCGGGTCGGTTCGGATAAATTGCAGATATGCAGACCTCCATTTATAACCACGAATTAAAAGCAATATAATAAGAGCACAACATCTCGAAAGAAAGAGTTATAAGAGTTATAGGAAGAATAACCAAAGAATTTCGGATACTATGAGAAAATCCAATGTGATGGAAGATTAGTTACCTTGAATTTAAATAGGCCTTCACTACTTCCATAAATTTCACTTGCCATAAATTTTATTTTCCCTATTTGTCGAGAGATGTCACTACAAAATATGAACGACAATTCCTATTTATTGTTTTACAATTTCAGGATATTCATACCATAGTTATGTAATAACTTAAACTAAAACAAATAACTTAATTTAATATTTCCGGTTCGCATTTTCATCTTTATTGTATGATGATAGCTTCCAAATTTAAAGAAGATATATTTTGAAATATCTTCTAGTAAGATCTATTTATTTTTAATTTATTACGAACAAGGCAATAAAACTTTTTTTAAAAAATAGTCAGTCACGCCTGATTTATTACAATTGAAAATATCGAAACGAAAGTATTCATATGAGTAGGTATCGAATCAAAACAATTAAAAATATTAGATTTATTGAACATAAAGGCACATTCATCAAAGTACAATAAAATCTACACATCCCACTCCTTCCATGGTAACACCTTTCATGTTAATTAGGGATGTCTAATTAGTGATAAAATGTATACATTAATCGCCAGAGTTTCTCTGAATCGCAGCCGGAAGTTGAACATTGTTGTGGTGCCTTTTTGATTAGATTAGCAGTTTAGTTTAATTATTTAGCTGCCATTATTAAAGAATCTATACAATGTGAACCACTCTTATTTTTCTGATAATTTTAGTTAATTTTAGGTTTAGAAAACCCATTACGTGCACTGTGGTGGAAAAATATGGACGGTAGTGAGCTATTTCAACAACCCTTGCGTTTCAAAACTGTTTTCTTACTACAGTTAGACGGCAACCAGCAATACACGCTCATTGCACCTTCGCTAAAACATCGCAGAAATATTTGTACAGAATAAATTTCTTCATAACCGTCTGTTGGAACTTGAACTACAGCACTGGGGACTGGATTTAGGTTTTGTCCACGTTTACTGGTATTTGGTCCCACTGTGCGCCGTGGACGATTTTACTTCCCTCAAATTGTGCCTCACTTTTGCTGGGCAAGTTTCACGGGGCTGATCGGTATTTACTGTGGTTACATTTTGTTACTGCATGTACTCATTTGATTCGATACTGAGAAAAATGTACTCATATGAGTAGAGTATCGAAAGAAAAGTATCGAGTACAAAAGTACTTGGTATCGAAAGAAAATTATCGATATGAGTAAAGTATCGATACTTTTTTCGTATCCCTACCTGGCACAGTATATTTATAAATATCGATACAGATAAATGAACTGATTGTGAGTTAGGGGTCAGATGCCAATACGAAAATCACCATCCGATGGCCACAAACTAAATTCTCTGGTGTGAGGAAAGGTAGAATGTATGTGACATATATGTTTAACTTATAGAGTACCGATTCTAGATAAAGTACCGCCTATCGCCGCTGCCTCATTATCCCAGGTCACGTAACGGCCATTGTTGGAACAATGCAGAAAAAGACGAGTGGCCCCCGAAATCGTGCTTGCGTAGGACCTCCAAAAGATATCATGCCGGCCCTGATAGTATCAATTGAGGATATATATATGCAAGCAGCTCACGGAAAGCGTACCATAGGATGGCACATTAAGACATTTGAAATATTTCTCCGAAATTTGATTGTAAACTAAGAATATGAGGATATCCCTTGAATGTGATACTATGCGATCCTTTCCTAAGCGAATACAATCCAAAAGAAATCGATTAAAAATCCTTCGCAATATAGTTATCCGACATAAATATATCACGTGGATCACTTGTGAGATTTAAAAACTATGAAAATCGGGTTATGCCACATTATGCAAAATAAATAAAAATAGTCTGATGATAACCAAACTGCAAATCTTCTAGAAGAATTAAAACCCCAATTGGTCAATTAATATTTTATAGAATATTAAGTGCGAACCAATGAATTTCAGATTATATGGGAAAAGGTGGAATACAACTCTTAAAATTTATATTTAAATGTAGTATAATATAATGCCTATAATATAATTATAAGTTTAATTAGAAGTGCTCTTTTGTCCGCTGTGTTTAACTAATATCTAACTAAACTTATAAAACAATTCGAGGAGTATATTAGTTATGGACAGTAAAAGTTAAATTGTAATTCCTTTCGCTTAGGATGAAATAATTTCCGTGGCAGGAAGAATTAAAACATAAACATTGTAAGAGTTAACGCGGAGATAGAAAATCTCTAGCAAGAGGTGACGGGGAAAAAAACCAGAAAGAACATTTTTTTAAAAAAGAGGTTTGTCTGAAAAATGGAACATCGCTCCATTATGATACAGCAGCGAAGAGTTTTTAAACGTGATGGCTAGCTAAATTAGGTTGCATAGACCGTCGGGCAGATTTGCCCAGTAAGCGGAAACCTAAAAATAACTTCGGAGGTCACTCGAAAAAAAACCGAAACTGCAATTAAATAAAACTGGGTTTCGTTGGAAAGCGGACTAAAAAAAATACCGTCTACCATTCCTCCAAACCTTCTTTTCGAGAGAACGTGGTTCCCATAGCGCCCTTTTCACCCTCTCGCTGTTTCAACCGAATTCTCCTGTTTTCACTGGACATTTCCGAGCAATCACTGGGCAAGATCATCTCGACTGCTCCACTTACAAAATTACAGGAAAAATAAAACTCCGCCGCCCTCGATATTTTTCGTGTTCCATTGTCTGTTCAGAGTTCTCTCACTGACGATATTCCTATCTTAAGAGGGATTGAAGGTTCCTTTTCGCGGACTCCTAATTGTATCTCCACTCTCCGTGAGAGTAGAGCGTGTCGGGGAGGATGAGGGTTTCAGTGGGGGTGTGTGTGTGTTTGCCAAGTCGCGAGCTCCCACGACTTTCTCTTCCCTCCGCGATGAAAACGAGGCTCCGTTTCCAGGTGACCAAAAGGATTCAATTGTTAAGACTTTCGTTGTCTCCATATGATAGCAAATATGGGGTCGGTTGGTCGGCGCCGTTGGTTTGTTCCTCTAACACGGGTAGAGAAAGTTTTTTAAAAAATCCATTCTGATATCATCAACAACCGAAGATACAGAAATGGTAGGTTGCCTTAAATTTAATTTTTTAAGATGGAAATGTCGCAACGAAGTTTCATATAAGCAAATTACGACTCCTAGACCGTGTTCCAAAACTCAGGCAATTTCTAATGGTATTAACTAACTATACTGGTATGAGGATAAATTAAAATTTATTTATTTTAACTAGCTCATAAGCAGTCGTCAACGCTCAACAAAAAAGACATATACACAGCCATAAGCTGGGCACGATTCGAACCTGCGACCCTACCATTCGGAGCCAGACACGCCAACTATCCCACTACCAAGGCCGGCCGCTGGTAATTTAATGAGAAATGAAGGGAAAATATTTGTTCATTCCAATATTAGGCAATTATAAATAATATCTATCACAAATTTGTTTCATAGTAGAAAGCGCAATCGCATAAAAATAGAAAATATATGCAGTTAAATTTTTATTTTATTTTTTCGCAATTGACGAATTTCAAATGACATGATGTAGTCCGCATTATGAAATCATATATTTCATTCTATTCAAACCTGTTTATTATCTCATTCGAAATAAAATTTGCATTGAGTGGTTATTTTAAAAATCGTACATATCGGTGCATTAGCTTACAAATATTTTAAGTTTAAAATAAATTTTCGTCTCCTTCTGTGCCAATTAAAAATTAAGCGGAAATAACTGATATATTTCAGGTGAAAATTAACGTGAAATTAGTTAATTTTTGAAGAGTAACATAAAATCATTTTTATAATATAATTATTTTCTTATTCACTGTAATAAATAATTAAAAATCCGCGATCAAATTCGTTGATGCCCTTGGACATTCGTGGGTGCATACAACTAAAAAGTCGATCGCCATTGACGTTAAAAATAGATGCATTTTACGAATATTCTTACGTAATAACAACGGAAATTATAACATTTCATACACTAGGTGTTTTCCAAATAAAAATTTTGGCATAGGAATAATAATTGCTGACATCAACCAACATGACAAAAATCACTTTTTAGAGCAGGCATTTTACATAACTTCCAATCGACTAGCTATTTTATAGTGCATGGAAATACATAAACCTTTGACAAACGATCATTTAAACTAGTATGAATATCTATAAATTCATTTTCGGTAATACTTGTATGAATTTAACCGCAAATAAATCTGACGAATTCATCATTGCCAAAGCTGCGCAGTGCTTATAGGGTGATCAAACGTGACTCATGCACTCACCAACGGCTGAGACTGGACGAGGCTGTGCTCCCTGCTGGTGGGAGTGTGAGCCTTTGCTGGCGTGGCGCCTCCGCCCTGCCCCACGCTTCCGATTCCGCCACCCACGCCCGTACCGCCCTTGCCCGCCTGATGCGCGGCATGGTGCTGCGTGGCAGATTGCTGCTGTTGCTGATAAGGGCCTCCAGGGCCTCCTCCCACGTACTGGCCGACCAAAGTACCGTCTCCCGCGTTACAGTTACTACGGAGACCACCGGAGGTGCCGCCTATCAATCTGGCGGTGCCAACACCCGCCCCGCCGCCGCATGGCTGGTGGAAGTCACCCGGCCTGCAACGAAAAAAAAATGAAATTCCAACATTGAAACTTTTAAATATTTATGTTGATTCTAAGGTGAAAATCCTCATGGAAGTGCTTGACCGAAGCCCCTTATACAATTTCCCAGTGGGTCTTATAAATCTTAAGTAGGTAGTTAAGTATTTGTAATATAAACAAAATATTATGAGAAAATGGAAAAATAAATTTATAAACGGAGTAAGAATTATACTGGGTTGGATGATTTGCTACCCGAAATCTTGAAAAGTTTTGACAAAATTTGAACAGTATTTATTAGATGAATGATTTTATTATATTTATTATTTGAATTATTTTCAACGAAAAGTAAATTTTATCTTATTTTATAGAACCTATGATTTCTAAAATATTTATAATATTTTCTGTATGAGTGCGCCACCTGATTAAATGGCTAATTAGAATCGTTTATTTTACAATAATATATAAATAAAAGAATTAATAATTGGAAATGGCTTATCACACTCAGCTAAAGGAGTAGTAGAATTTAAAAAATTTTAAATCGTTATATTCGGAACGTTTATTGTGATTCGAATAAGCAACACAAAGCCAAATACTAATTCGTACTTTTGCTCAATATTTCACATTTATTGTTAAAATAAAATTTTAAATTAAGAATAAATATGAATAATAGATTAGTAAATCGCCGTAATCGACGATAAACAAAAGAGATCATTATATAAGCCTTTTATCCATCCGTAAAATTACCTTAATATATTTTCCAAGGGCAACTGACAGTAGTTAATAGTCATAGGAAATAGATTATATAGATAACGGCGATGGCTAAGCAGAAAGCACCTGAATTCAGATATAGTTCTCTAGTTAAAACATCATGCAAAAACCCTTGAATTTTAATGCCTGCTTCTTGATTGAAAAGTTTCTAATTATGGATGCGATGAACTTTGAGTCAGTGCGTGTAATAACTCCAGAAAATAAAAAAAAAGAATCTTTATTTGCTTCATAACACTAAATTTATTAGGTAATATAATTTACAAAACTCACCCAGGATTTTACATTTAACAACGTCGTACGCTACTGTTTTATATCTATATCTATCTATATCTATAGTTCACCCTGCAAGCCACCGCAATGGTGTGTGGCAGGGGGTGCAATAGCACCAAGGTAAAGCGCATAATAATGTATAGTATCACTCTACGTCGGCTGATTTCTTTTCGTAACTTCTGTTCTGCTCAGCTATCGTTCTAGGGAAAAACGAGCCTTTATACCTCTCAGTCCTACAGGCTATCTCTCTTATTTTACGAGGATGGTCCATTCTACCAATATAAGTTGGCGCTCTTATTATTTCTTCGACATCGCTGGAGAATATATGCGTTCTAAATCTTTCAAGAAGTTTTAACCTAGAGCGTGATCGGCGCTCAGTTAGTGATTCCCATCCTAAGTCCTGTATCAAGGCTGTAACACTTTTGTTTCTATCGTAACAATTTTTTACGAATCTAGCGGCTTTTCACTGCACTCTTTCTAACTCTGAGATTGATCCTTTCGCGTACGGATCCCATATGCTCGACGCGTACTCTAATAGCGGTCTTACTAACGAGAAGTAACATGTCTCTTTGACTTTTTCCTCACTTTTACCTACTATGCGTTTGATGAATCCTAGTTTCTGTTTAGCCTTCCCGCATATATTTCGTATGTGCATATCCCACGAGAGGTTGCTTGTTAAAGTAACCCCTAAGTATTTGACGGAATCGACTAGTTTTAGCTGGACGCCTTCAACAGTGTAATTCGTCGTGTCAATGTTTTTGTTTCCCCAGAATCTCATAAAGGAACACTTTCCTAAGTTCAATTCTAACTGCCACTCTTTACACCACTCGAGAATTGCATTTAAGTCATTAGAAAGTAATAATTGATCATTAGGACTGTTTATCTCTCTGTAAACTACTGTATCATCCGCGAATAACTTGATTTTACTTTTAATAACCTTATCTAAGTCGTTTATATATAAAAGGAATAGTAGGGGGCCGATTACACTTCCCTGTGGAACGCCTGAGGCTACGCTGACTGAATCTGATTTAAATCCATCTATAACTACTATTTGTTCACGCTCATTAAGAAAGTCCCTGATCCACTCGATTATCTTTCGATTTATTCCACAGTCATTTAATTTCTTCACTAACTTACTGTGCGGGACTTTATCGAAAGCCTTCTTGAAGTCGAGGAAAACCGCATCTAACTGAGTCTTACGGTCTCCTGATCTTAGTATATCGTGAACGAACAGAGCGAGCTGTGTTTCACAAGATCTCGTCTTCCTTATTATTCAATTTTACAATATATCTTTATCAAAAAATCCTGGAAAAACATAATTGCAACATAAATACCAAAAAAGAATTTTTCGCAAGCAGAAAAGTCACAATAGAATAATTGTAATAGTACAAATATATAAAAAGGTATAAATTAGATTCTTCATCTTAAATTACAGCAAAGTTCACGGATTTACGCGAGAAAATCGATTTGGAACTTGTACGAAAAAATGAAACAGTTCTCCGTTGTTGCCGTTTTTAATTAAATATTCTCATCAATTACAAGCATTTACAAAATAAATCAATTTATTCTTTTATCACATCGTTAAAAAAATAGATGCACTTAAATGCTCGAAGTTTGTAGCCGTTTTGTATATACGCCATAAATTATTCGAGTTTTCACGAAAGCCGATTATAGAAATCCAATCGTTACTAATATAACCTCAATTTGTAAAAAATGGATAAGATAACCCGAATGAAAAAGCAAACTGTTTCTGAAATCTCCGATGCTTGTTGTAAAGACTGAAGCAATCTAAATTCATGAAGCAGTAATCGCGGCAAAACCATTTCCCAGAAGCCTAAGTTAGTTAAATTGAGAGACGATGGGAAGGGAAAATCATATATCACTAATGGAATAAAGCAGCCCGTAATCATTTTGAAGCCGTAATAACCTCATTATAACAATTTTCGAAAATGGTATGATAATTTTTCCATTTAAACGTCCATTCAATACACTCGTTTCATAGTTTTCGAAAAATTACGGCTTTTCACGTAGAAGAGATACCGACTGACAACAATTCTATGAATTTTATGCGTGGTACGAACAGTATTAGCATAGAACTTATTAACAAGAATAAATTGAATCCGTAACATATGAATGAGTACGACGTTTTCAACCAAAAAGAGAGCGATATCCATTGGATCAACGTATAAAATAGTTAAAACCCATTTAAAATTTTTATGGAGAAATATTTCAAATTGCACCCTGTCCATCTTGCTTTCTTATAATTTACGAAGACAGATTAATACCTGTCGCAGGAGACTTATCTTGACATTTTAATTTCCCCAACTTTCCCATATCTCGAAACAGGTTCCTAAATTCCTGTAATGTGCAGAGGCTACAGACAGTAAAACGGAAGACTCGACACCTCGAGTTTATTACCGGGCGATTTCAGGATGAGATGGGCGCGCAAGGAGGGAGTTGTAAAAATATTTAAGGAATGTCAGGAATGACGAGGGCACTCTATTGCTTACTCGGTTTCCTCCTCCTCCTCCTCGTAGTCATCCCCCATCCCTCTCTCGTAAGCATCCTCCAATCTGTACCCGAAGGCATCTCTCACTCTCTTGGTGATGCTCCTTCCGGATTCCAAAGAAGCGGGCCCAGTCGCATCCCCTGGGGTACCCCTTAATCCTCCGGCGCAAGCTTCCAAAAACGCTCCCCATGGGCGCCACGGTCTCCTCATCAAAAGGAAGTTGTGCGAATGGCTAGGTTTTATCTCCGATTCGTCCGAGGAGGCCCTGGAGGAGTCGTCTCCGTCATCGTATCGCTTCTTTTCGTCTTCATCTCCGACGACGCCTACCGCCGATATTTTGGAACTCGAGAGGACTTCGAGTTCGCGGCACAAGTGGCAGCGACACGAATTGTCCTTGTGCGAACAAGGCATCTCGGCGCTCTTCCAGCGGTCGGCGAAACTATTTTACGGTCTCTTTTGAGACTTTCTTTCGCCGACATCATCTGATGCTATGCACCAGTAAATTGTGTGGTGCACTACACGGTGTTGAACACGGAATCTTCTGAGCACACGTCATCTAAATCCTTAGTATTTCTCAAATTTTCTCTCATACACTGATGAAAATCTAGCGCATAAAAGGATTGGCTGCGTGTCGGATGACTTTTGACCTACCTTTCAACGCGAAGCGATGAAGTGATGTATATTCTTTGGAAAGCATTTTTTTTAATGTGTCCCAAATGATCAAAACAATCAAAATTATTTCTTAGGAACTGTTCCAATTAATAAAACATAACATAAGATATTTTCTCTATATTGTTTTTTTAATGTCTTTTTTTAAGCATCAAAAGTAACGAGTATGTAATAGCTCATACTTCAGCTGTGGATACAAAAAGGAACAGAGAGAATAGTCGATGAAGCTCCTTTGTAAATTTAAAAAATGTTTATTAAATGAGCTGTAGCAATCTATTTATAACTTTGGTTTTAATGTACATACTGGCCGAGGAAATATGCTGTAATATTTTACTTTTCCTTATAACGAATCAAACTGATATTATTTTCCAATAACTGGTCCAAAACACCAACTAAAAGAAAATTATTTGCACCGCTAAAAAAAAAACAAATAAAAACTCATAATCCTTGATTTTAGGCAACATTCACTGAAAAACTTTGTCGCGACGAAAGCTATAATTCCATGAAAAAGACAATACCCTGAGCGAAAGCACCAGTCTTTAGCGCAGCATCAGATTCACACTCAATCCCCAGCTTGATAGTCCAACACTCGAAACCACACGTCATTCTAGAAGAAGAACGATGCATTAATGCTCCTTAGCAAAGCCGGGAGTCGCCTTTATCGTTGCGGTTTAACCAACCGCACGAACACTCGCGAGAAAAAAAAAAACAAAAGAAAAACACGTGGCGAACGAGACTTCCCTAGCGATGAGGAAAAAAAACGAAATCCAAGGAAATTCATTCACCAACGTCGCACAAACGGAATAAAAGTCAGTCAGGACATTCAACCCGACATCGCGACGTTTTTTCCGTGATCCGTCGAAGAGGTTTTTTTGCAGACGCGTGTTGCGTATATGCGTGTGTACGCTGAGGTGTTCGCGTTCCGTAGAACGGTCGGGAACTGCGTTGTGTGTCGGTGGAGGAGAATAATATTCTCCCACTTCGAGTAGTTAAAGGGAAGGGAAAGGATAACTCCACTTCCATTATTCCCACCCGTCTCCCAGACTCCCCCAACCCCTCCTCTTCCCTTCCTCCCCCTTATATCACCCTCCTCCTCCTCCCCCACCCAACCCCACCTCCTCCATCCTGCATAGGGGAGAACGCAAGTAGGGCAGCTGCGGATACTCCCAATTACCACGGCAGTGGGATGGGTGAGGAGGGTGATAGGGGGAGGATGGGTGGGGAGGACAGGGTGCACACACATACGCAGGCGTGCGTGCGAACGCAATATCACACGCATCCTTGAAATGAAGAGGGTTTTTTTTTATTTTATAAGGTGGAGTACCCCTTTCTCGCTCGGACGGAAATCGCGCATGATGCGTGTTTAAGATTCGGAAGGCCGCGGGTTCGTTGGCACCTCAAAAGGAAGAGAGGAGGCTGGAGGGGATCGGAAGATAATTGCCGCTTTCCTACGATTGTCCTTTGTTTTTTTTTAATTGTCAATGGTTGGGCGACCGAGGAGATTGAAGGCACCACAAACGGTATATTATTAGGGGAGCACTTTCGATTGAACGGATATCGGAACGAATCATGCGAGGTCGTTGAGGAATTATTACACCTCCCAAGTCTTCATTATTCCTCGATCGTTTACGTTATTTAGCAATTTTTTACTGCATCTTTTGTGTTTCTTCCCGCAAGATGTTAAGTATATCTAACTACAAAAGGAATGTTTTTATCGGCAATGTCAATCTCAATGAAATTCCTTATCGGCGTCGAATAAACTCGCATCTTTTCCGAAAACAAGAAATAAGACTGTACTGTCATCTCGTTAAATCGTTTAAATTATTTCACAAAGATTAACTTCGTGTCATGTGTATTCTTTTCTTCTTGCAAGTAGGTAAGATCGAGTTTTTGCTTCGGTGAGCTTCGTTACCATGCAGCGGAAGTAATTTTTTATTATTAGGGGAACACGTCGGATGAACCCATCTCGTTCGTGTATTTTTTTTTTCAAGAGCGTTAATACGCATGTTAGCGATTGATTCGGAAGTGCATCGGTCAGTATGTCTGCGAAAACTCAAAACGGATGACCCAGTTTTGATTAAATTTATTCCAGGATCTCTGCATGAAGTGGAACGTAAATATATTGTGGTCTAAATCGCCATAGGCGAATGGCATCATGGGGTTTTACCACGCCGCGGGAGCTACTATGAAAGGATATATTGAAGAGATTAACCAACATATACCAGGTATTTATTTCCATTACCCATCAGAATTTATATACTATATCATTAAGAGTAAAAGATTGGTAAGTAATCCCTCGCGAAATAAAAGAAATTTTGCTTAGGAAATAAATTTTATGCTTAAGATCGCATCGTTTATTTATGCAACTGGGTCGGATAACTCAATACAACACTTTTGAAATGTATCATGGTGAGTCCAAGTAGCAATGCATAACCATTCACATATATCATTCGGAGCGGAAAATAAGTCATCTGATACGTGATCAGCATGAAAAATCAAGATTATTTGAAGAATATATTAAATATAGATTATGGAAAGGAGAAACGATAAAGCCTTATACTAGCTGGTCTCTCCGGTTTTGCCAATTATGCCAAAGTTTAATAATATTTTATTATACGGTGTTATTTGCAGAAAAAGCGCTCTAAGGTACACTAACACTTTTCCCGAGGTAATATATAACATTGAAGCAGCACGACGAGATTTTCCGAAGCCAATGATGCGTAAAAAAGAAAAAAATCACTGCCTTCTTATTTGAAACGAATCAATGGCCCAAAACACTTGGGTTATGGAGCGCGTTTCGTGTGCCGATTACATCATCAAACTGCATACTTGACGTGATATTCTCAAACAAACGAACAATAGGCAAAAAGGCGCCTTTTCTGAGATCTTTTTAAGGAACGGAAATAACGACCTTATTGAGAAAACGGAGATGAACGCGCGATTTTAAAACGCAAGGTAGAAAATGGTACCGTTAGTACTTTAAAAATAAAAGAAAATATTTTATTCCTGAGATAATCTTTAGTCTTTTTCGCTACAGATCAGTGATTCCGAACCTCCTTTTTAGTCACGAACCTCTTTTAATAATTTTGAGATTTTCACAGACTTCCACTGATCAATTCGTATAATATATCTAATAACCTAAGGAAGCGCCTCTGGCCACGTGCTGGGAACTGATTCAATAAAGGATACTGAGAACTGCAAAGCGATTAAGTAAAACTCTACGAAATACCCGTGTTTGGTATTCAACAACCTATCTATAGTTCTTGTAAGATTCAAATAAGAATCCAATGAGGTTACGGGATTAATAATGAGTGAAGTGCCACAGGCTAACTTTCAGTTTAAATACGGCTATGGATTACTTAGGATTTATACGGCAACTGAAATCATCCCTTTCATCCATGCTCTATCGGAAAACAATGCCGGCCTGTTCCAATACAAGCCTGTGTTGAATTATGACCTCAAATGATCACCAGTGATTTAATACATGTATCAACTGATGAAATTGATTAGAAACGAGAGCGGAAGATGCTGTCAGGCCCCCAGAGTCTCAACGCCCTCCGCGCGAATGTTTTTATTTTTTTTTAAACGAAGAATTGCGACATTGGGTGGAAGGGGAAGGGCTCGTATCTCGCAATTTCTAGGGCGACGCCGCTCTTTTGACACGGGAGAGAAAACTGCCTTTGCCATAAACGTTTTGGAGAAACAGAGACAGAAGGTATTGAGGTTTCTGGATGGGAAAGTTATTATAATTTTTTCGTCAAGTTTCACTCGGTCATTATTCTGTGGTAGCCGTTCACTTTAATGATACATGGGAGTATGATCGAAACGCTTGGAAAACGAATTTTCTGGTCCGATAAGTTTTTCTGGTAGCTTTTTCGGAAAAAAATTAGGTGGTGTCGTACATGTGGAAGTTTAGGTACCATTTATGCCTCCCTATGCTAGGGTCGCGGGATCGACTCCTGCCTTTGGCATCATCATACGTTGTCTTTTATATTACTGCTAAATATCCGTTTTTTTAAAAAATATAACTGCCATTCTGTGTCTGAGATAATTACGAGATAAATAACATGGAAGCTTCATCAAAGAAATTAGGTAAAAAGAGAAAATGGGTGGGTCGGATTTGAGAGGCAATGGAGTGTTCAAGAAAGTCATGCATGGAAGGCTGCTAGAAAAAAAAGGCAAAGACGCAGGGAAATTATAATTTTGGATATTTCAAAAGAAATGGATAATAATAATAGCGAAAAGAGAATGGAGGACAAAAAAGTCTGAGTTAACAAACTTTCAATATTTTAACAGATGGATATTGGAAAACGAATTGTAAGCAATCAGACGCACAATCTGTGATAACAATCCTACGGTCACTCAACCTTCTACTGCCAAAATTATTTGATTTTTGAAAAAATATATTACTTCAAAGTTTATTAACTCTACGTTTCATAAATTATTATTCATGACCTTAATGGGTTGGTATTTAAGGTATGCTAAGCTAATGTATAAATATTCAGTAAGTATAGCGATGTTGTAGCTAAAGGTAATATAAAAATGTTAAAGTTATCATAGAGCAGTAGAGGGTTACTCGAATATGTAGTTTGAAATAGATAATTAGGCTACGATGCACACTGCAAATGAACATTTCAAAAATAAAAAAAATATGAACCGTAATTCTCAACCAAAAGCGCGGCTTCCATAGCATAAAAAAGCGTAACGAATGAAGTATCTCAGTTACGATCGTATCATAGTATGTAAACGAGAAAATAAAAATAACATGTAATAAAACCAATGCAAAAATACTAATAACTTAGATATATTTCGAGTCTAAGTCGGCCTTGGTAGAGGGGTGGTTAGCGTGTTAGCTCCTAAGCTTAGGGACGCGGGTTCGAATCCTGCTGTGGGCATTGTCGTTTGTGTTCGTCTTCGTTATTGTTGTTACGCTCATTGTAAAAGGCCGTAAAATGCTGTTTATGAGTTTGTGAAAAATAAATGAAAGTCACCATTACTACATCACGCTTAAGCCATTAAAAATTTGTAATGCGTTGCATTACATGCAATTATACAGCAATACCCCGCTCAACACGACTCCCGGTGAGCACGAATTAATTATAACACGAAAAAATTATTCTATATTTTTAGTCAAAATCGACCAAAAATAACTTTTTTATTCATTTACTATTTTTCACCTTATTTCTAATGCGAGAAAACGAATTCCTTCCTCTGTGTAACTGAAATCTAATGAAAGAAAACGAATCTCTCGAGTGTTTCTGCACGTCATGTATCAGCATCTCAACCAATCAGAGCACTTGGCTTGAGATGGGTACGCTCTCAGTCAATCAGCAATCACTGTCTGTCGGCCACCTTAAAACTTTGTTTACATTTCAGGATCTTTTGAATTTCAACGTGTTGTTTTGCACATCATATTTAAATATTTTCTAAATTTTATAATTTAATCCTATTGTAAAGGAAGCTTGCATCAAATTATAGCCCCAAAACGTGTTAGTGATACCCGTGATGTATTTACAGTAATTTATAGGTTTTTACCGTAATTTTGAGGGGCCGTGCACGTATCCCATTGACTCCAATGTTATAAAAGCCCCGTTTAACACGAAATTAGCTTAACACGTATTTTTCAGGAACCTATCCTTCGCGTTAAGCGGGGTATTGCTGTATCTGCTTAAAAAAATCTTTCACCGCGGTGGCCAGCTTAGAGACCTCGACCCTGAGGGCAGAGAAAAATGACCCAGAGAAGGATGAGTCAATGTGTGGCACTAGTGCGACTGGGCTGTTACTGCTATGGGAAAGGAGATTGGCGTACTCAGAAGACGTGGACTGAATGCATCATGAATCTCCAGGCGCAAAAAGGGTGGGATTTGTCGGGAATTCGTCGAAAGCGATGACAAAGCAAGGGACGGACGAAAATGACGCCATTTTCTCGGAATTCGCTCGCTATTTGTTTCGCTTTTATGTGTTTAATGCTGTTCCGCGCTTCTTGTAATACTGATTAAAATGAAAAATATTATAATTAATCGAAATGCTTTGATTTGCCTTTAATTCGTGAAACCATTTTGGCGTTTATTTTTACATTTTCTAACAAAAGGATCATGTATATTAAAAGGCTGAGTATATGTTTCCCTTTTGGTTGCCGTGCATACCTGCTTTCAATCACGGTTGAATATTATCGTTGTCGTTACATATTACCTCGTACTACTCATTTTCTTTTATTTATATATATATTATTATATTATATATATTTTATATATTTACGGTCGAATTTAATTTAATTTAAACATAAGTTTAAGATTAAACAAGTTTAAGAACATGAAATCCAGCTCCCATAATAGACGTTTCTATTAAGATAAAAACAGCAATCGAGCCATCGAGTATTGAAGTTATTTTTAATTGAATTTTTTCATTCATAACGTCTCTTGCCTGGAACGACCGGAGGCATTTTGGAGCCCAGGGCGAGAATACAATTCAGCGCCTTCTTCAGGTACTTTTAAGAAGCATGTCAACCTATTTATTCACACATAAAAATTAAAACATCAACTGCGAACAATTTTCGGAAATGTCATTGAAATTCTTCCCCTTCAGCGACATTTATCACCAACCAATATATATCTACTTGCAAGTTATAGTTGTCGGGAAAGAGACCCTTTGATTATATCGCCCCGGGCAGCCTTCAGCCTCACCGGTACCTCGGGCCGGCCCTGCTTAACGGTCTCTTTGATTAGTCGTTCGTAATAATGCTATATGGCAAAACTCTGTTGCGGAATAAATTAACTTACTTGTTTTACGACGCCGTTTCGAAAAAAATACTCGATTCTTTTTTGAAAAAAGAGAGGTATTGCCTTCTATAAAATTTCTCTCGCATAAATATTCTCAAAATAAAAGCACCGTTTTATCGCGGTCAACCACCTTACGAAACGAAATCTTTTTGCTTACTTCTCGCGAAGCCATGTTTCTTAACACAATTGAAACTCGGAGAAATCGCTCAGATTCTTATTCTAATTTAACTTAGGTTTCTCCCGATGTGCGCCACTACTTTTGAAAGTGGCAAAAAATGCACTTCTTCTTAATCGATCAATTTCATGAGTTCCCGCTATTTTAATGGACACGCGTATTTGCTATCCTTCCTATTAATTATGGATATATTATATTTTGATATTTAACAGTTGGTAAGAAGTATGTTTACTCTCTGAAATAATTAATAGTTTGCCTTAAGGCGTTAAGTGATCACTTAACGTATAGGGTATTTGATGCCTCGGCGAACGTGAAATATTTTCAGAAACAATACAACTACTTTGGTCTGATACTTGAGTTACTATTTCATTTAGAGCGTACATAATGACGTTGAGCAATAGTTTGCTACTTTTTAATGAATAATTCATTTATAATTAATATTTAATGAAAATCGTCTTCCCTCAATATTCGCTGTTATTTCAGTATAAATAATACATTTTTTTGCGGTAAAACATTGAATAGTATGCATATTCGTTTCGAAATTTCCTTCTTCACAATTGTAAAGACAATAAACACATAATTTTTTGGAAATATTTTTCAACAAGAACGTTCACATCAATATATCCGACGATATATAATAGGAGAACAAACGTAATCTACTATCGAATATTTGCTTTTTTTTAATTCTGCCACGCAAAACAAGACCAGCCGAAAGGCTGAAGTATTCCTTCCGCATCCACGCTGAAACTTTTACAGCTCAGTCTCCCGTTAGACAGATGTCTTGTGAACAAAGTATTAAAAGAGGATCATTGCTCATGTAACAGGTGGCAGACGGAATAGAGACGTGATCGACAGGTGTTCCTCAAAGTATGCTGTCGGTCTATTTGAATTCGTCCAAATTAAAATCTCGTAATGCAATGTTTCATTCTGTCCGTGTCCAGTTTGAATAGAAAACGACTTGAACTGCCTTTACTATAGGTTCTCAAGTGAATGGGTGTTTCTTAAACAAAAAATAACACTGGAATTGTCTATAGATGATAAAGTTTTTATTTCAAGTCTTCGTTAACCGCAATCAACTGAATCGATCATCGCATACATAGAATCCGGTACTGCTTACTATTTTGGAAAATTACAACTGTTCGTTAGATAAAGTATCTCCGGAGGACCCAAACATCGAGATATAACGAAAAAGCTCAAATAATAGGATCTCCGAGAAATGGATTTTCTATTTAACAAAAGGAGAAAAATTTCACCACCGAAAAATCGATTAATCGATGCTTAGAACTTCGAGTTATCTAATGAAATCACAAGAAGATTTATCGAGTAAAAATATATTTTCACGGACTAGCAATTTAGACAGCATATCGACTGATGTCATCCGAAGACCCTCGACGGCTTAAGTGCTTCGTCATCTCGTTCATCGACTGCAACGATGAAACGAGCCGCCGCGAAGCCAAACCATCGCCATTTCTCGCAATGTGCCCCCTTCAAACGAGTTCCCGAACAGGCAGAAGCGCTCAGAATGCACATCCATGAAAAACACTACACGTGCTGCACGTTGTAGAGAAATGTCTGACACGACCGAGAATCGGACGCAGGCCTTCGATTCGCCACTCCGTTATCGTGGTAAACGATCAGCGATTAATTCTCGTTGGATATCAATCAATAATAGCGTTTTCAAGGTTAATTTAGAAAACAACTTCGTGCATGCAGCTTCTAATAATTCCAGCCGATTTAATAGGTGCATATGCAAGCGCTACTCGAGAGGAAGGAATAACGGCCTCCGCTAATGTTGCTTCATACCTGGTTCACACGTTGTAAGATAGGTAAAAAACGATCACTCCAACAGCCATAAAATGGATATTGGAGTGGTCGTGATTATCACTTGGATACCAGCCATTAAGGTGAACTCGGCAATTCATTTTCGGTACTTTGTACGATATTTTCTACACGCTTGAATATTTTTAAAGATGGAATCTTCGGGACTGATGTTTTATCGGTCGATTCAATGACGTTAATGTGATCCTATTGGGCATATCAAGGTTTTTAAAGTTATTCTCAACATAAAGATTAATGCTTTTTTCTCTGTGAATCTTTAAGCTGAATTTTTAATAGAGCTTATTTGTCACAACACAAAATCAACACGAGAAGCTTATGCGCCATGTACAGGTTTTGATATCTACGGTAGAAATTAGGTATTATGATTCCCACGAATTGCACAATTTCGATTTAAACGTTTTCGATTTAGCAGGCTTTCTTTTATAGAACTGCCTCGAATTACAAGGCCATCAATTTCGTTTCAGCATGGCTTAGAAACGAATTAAAAAGCATATAATGCCTTAGTTACACTCAGAGGCCATAACAGAGGGCGAATGAAATATAACAAAATTAATGCAAATTAAGTGCAATATAGCGCTTAAATGTAACCTTGGAGGTACACTTTACAATACAATCCGCAGGAGGCAGGCGTCATAAGTGGTTTTATGCCCAAATTTCCACAATTAATTAATTTTTTATATGATTTATTATTATTTATATCTTCTGTCGTTGACGGACCGATGTCTTCATTTCTAGTAAAATTTACAAAAATATACGTAATCTTTTATATGCTTTAATTATACTATGAATCGAATATGTACTCAAAACATGTGCAAAGTACGTTCAGTTATTAACCAAATTCAGTACAGTTTTACTCCTTCGGATTAGCACTGGAATCTAAACGAAGACAAATAATTAATTGGTGCAAGGAGAAATTTATCTAAACTGCATGCATGTTGTTCATTTTTAAACATCCTGGGTGTTTTCATGATGAGCAGCCAAAGTGGTTTACTTAAGGTAGACACACCTAAATTACTAATCTATAGCAACGATTCGTAAATGTTGTCACACCAATAAATAGTATCACAGTAGTTAGTGAACGTAACGTTAGATCAGAGCGTACGAGAAAATACGTCGAAACAATCGCTAGAACCGAGAAATACTACAGATCTTTTTTCCCAGACGCGATAAGACAGTCCAAAAGAGGCATTAGTTAGAGTTCATTTGGTGCTGTGACACCCCCTGCCAAACGCTAAATGTAGGTAGAAGTCAATGAGATAGGTACTCATAAAGGTGGTGTTTGATGATGTAGACGCAAACGTAATTTTTTTTCTTCCGATCTATCAACTTTAACAAACTGGGACCAAATTGACGTAACACAGAAACAATACAAATGTCTCTATACTCGACATTCCCTGTGCAGGGCTTTAAAGGCGTTTCGCATGCCGATCGTCTATTCAAGGTTATTGATCCTGAATGTGGCGTCCAGAAAGTTGGCAGAGTATTCATTCCACGGACACTCGATTCGAAGATTTTTATATGTATATCGGCCGATAACCAGAATAGAAATCCGATAGAAAAAAAGAACCACTTGATTCCTACGATATAAACCTTTTCCTTTAAAAAAAATATCACCTCCTCCATCTACGAAAGACATCTACCGAACAACATTTCGCCGGATCACTCGGTTAAGTCGAACAGACTCGATTCCGCGAGCTCGGGACAAACGTTATCGATCCGAAAAAAATTTTTAAAAAGAAAAGAAATAGAAACTGAATCGGTAGGAAGTTACGTGGACGTCTCGAGACGACGCGAAATGAGACAGGAAAACACGGCAAAAAGGATTCTCGCTTTCGTTCTCACAGCCCATCAAGGTGGCGTCAGCAACGGAGCTAAAGTGGAGTCGGTGTTCGTATAGAGCTCCATCCGAGGTCGTTTCCCTCCTACCTTGGGAGGAGGACTTCCTTCACTCCCACAGCACACACCTCCTTTCCGGTTTCTAAGTCTCTCTTCTCCTCTCTTTCTCTCTCTCTGCTTCCCCTCTCCTTACCACATGCACGCACACACACACACCTTATTTTCTCCCACTTTTCCTCCCTATCTCCTCTCACGCCTTTCTCACCCTCTCCTCTCTCCTGAGGTACACTCTCCTCCTTGTCCACTTACGCCTTCACTCCAAGACTATTCCTTTTTTTCGGACACTCTTGGACGCCTCGAGGAAGGCCAAATTCTCCGCGAACTCCCTTCTCCTCCTAAAATTTTGTTCCCGTCGGCAGAAATATGCGTAGGCTTATTTTATTCGATGACAGCGCGCTGATGGTGTAAAACATGAAATCGGAACGTGCGTTGTTTCTTTTGGGCTAGGCCGCGAAAAACAAATGATGTAACTTATCTTCGAGAATCGGCAATGAATTCCGAATCTAAATGAATAAACGATATTTAAATCTATTTAATTACGAACAGGTGTCAATGCCTTCATCGGAGAAAAGAAAATGTTTATTCCTCGCTTTAAGCGATAGTAATACAGCCGATGGTTTGAAATTTATCGGAAATAAAAGTGACTTTCAAACCATTGTTTTGAAGTAATCTTAAATCCAGAAAATTATGCTGATGACTCCGAGGTGAAGCAATAAGTTTTGGAATACTCTTCCCAGTCCCTTGACTTGATACCACATATCCGTCTTATAAATTAAGGTAGTAAGTCAATTTCCGTAAACTTAGGCTTGCCTGCCTTTTTAGTTTTCCTCCGGCCAACAACTACTGTAACTGCGAGACCGTTAATGTAAATATGAAAAGGTGGAGTCATAGACTAACCTGCGCAAAAAAATTTTATTCGACATTTCAAACCAAACGGGGATCCCAGGAAAACTTCTAAATTATACTCCTAATATTTCCTAAAAATTTCCTCCGAAGACGGTGCACCTGCAGAAAATACCAATTTCCGTAACTTTCTATTGAAACAGATGTCTCATGGCATTACCGCTACCTAATCATTTTTGGTTGCATTTTCATGTAATACGAACACGCGCCATCCGGTCTTATTTGGGTTTCAGAATATATAGTTCATTATTCCCTTCCACTTTACCAATTATCGCCTAAACGGCACTCCTTATCTGGTCATCTCCATCTTTCTTCTCCCTATCCGTCCCTTACCTATTACTCGTCATTCCTACACCTACGTAAAGGGTGCCCTTTCTATCGAAACAACCTTCCCTTAACCACTCCCCCTGTATAGGTACTTCCTCTCACGAAAAAACAACCCTTGGCTAAAATCACGATGTTAGATCATCCTGTTCGAAGCGGTTACCTTTTTTTTTTTTTAATATCCTTCGCCTATTCCTTCCATTCCTCCACCTCGTCTATTTATTCCCCTCTCGGTAAGACTTAACCCATCCTACCCTAGGAAACCCTCGGATAGTTAACCCCTCCTCCCACTCACCCATTAACCCCCAACTCCTCTCGACCCAACCTCACCAACCCACCTTTTGCCATCCAAGGCACCATCGCGGGAGCCATCCTTCTTCGTCCCCACCCGACCGCTTCCTACACGGTTTCCTCAAGGTGGCGGGTCGTTGAATGGGAGCTGGAGAGACGGGGGAAAGGTGGAAAGGGAATGGAGGGAAGGGTGAGAAAGGTGGGGTGGAAGGCAACACCGACATCGGGAACATATGCGAGGCTCCGCGGATGGGTCTCGCCTTAATTGAGAAAACTGACAAATCAAGGGGGGCGAGGGATGGGGAAGAGGAGGAGAAGGGGAGGTAGGGAGGGTGCGTGTGTGTGAGGTAGGATAGGGAAATGTATACTAGTAGAAGGGGCATGTGTGTGTGTGTGTGTGTGTATCTGACAAGAAGCGGGCATAAATTTAAAAAAGATCTTCCTTTAGCTCTCCCACCTCCCCCTTTTCCCCCTCCTTCCTCTTCCCCCTCTGTCTTCCCGCGAGACTGTTGAGGTATGCGCGATATCTCTCTCTCTCTCTTTGCTGGACGAAGGCCAAAAGGACGCCCTCTTGATGGCGCGAGCGGGAAGAAGAGAGAGCACGTGACCGTAAAAGAGAGAGCTTCGCGCAGCTTCCTAAGCGTCCGGATGAGGAGATACACTCGGTTATCGGAGTGCATGCCGGACCAGGGCGTTATGGGTTAATCCGCGAAGTTCTCCCGGCGCAAATGGAGGGAAAGAGAGAGATAAAAATTCCACCGCCGCGTATAAGGTGGAAATATCGTCCTATCGGAAAACTTAAGCGATATTTCGTCAAGATCTTCTCCTCGAACGCGTGTTTTTATCTCGCAGGGGAAAAAATTACGACTTCGATCTGAATAAAAGGAGACGGGAATTATTCCGAGGGGGAGAGAGAATGAAACGGTTAGACGTTTTTATCGTGGGAATGAAAAATTATATTTTCAAATCGCCCTTGGGCATTACACTCCTTTCAAAGCTCTTTTTTCCTAGATCTACTAAATAAATCGTATCGGTCGCGGAAATAATTGACAATACCCTTAAGTACACCGGTTGATTTCAGGTTACAATCGTTAAAAATGTCTTCCTATTTCCTATCGTAAATTTATATATTTATATATGTACATACATCGGAAAATAAATCGATATTTACATATTTAAGATAGGAAAGCACATAAATAGACAGGTTGCAAATAAAATCAGACGCGTATTTCCATTCCTTTTTGCACTTTATGCTCAGTGAAGCCGTCGAGGTTGATATATTGGGTATCGAAATTTGTGTCTGGTTTCATTTACGAACTGATTTTTACGAAGGTACTCAACTTTGACAAACAGAAATTATTAGTTAAGTTGGAATTTAAATGTGAGCCAGGATAGATTGAATCTGAGATTTTTATGAACTTATTTCATCATAAAATATACAGTGAAATTCAACTTTGCCATTTGCATGCTTCCATGATAGAAGCGATTCTTTAAAAAAAGTAGTTTGTGAAAGAAATAAAAAATTGCTGGGGAAATGTGTTTGAACGCGTCCAAAACTCAAGCGATTCCTGTGAAGCTATGAATCTAATGGCAGGAACGTATAATGTTTGATGTTCACAAAAGAGTATATTGGCAAGCAGGAAACGTGATAAGTTTTATTGAACTACCAGTTAAATAAAACTAAAAACGCGTCAAAATAGTTGTTTCAAAGCGGTAAATTCGACAATTGGTTCCCTAAGAATTGTCTTTTGATTGCCTAACATATCCATTACCCAAAACACCGAAGCAGAAGTCATAACTAGAAAATCTCGCTTTAAAATAATTTTCCCCAAAAATATGAGGGGAAATTAAGGGAAAAAACATAATTCACAGAAAGTCCAACAATGCTTTCGTGAACAAGTAATGCTATGCCGTTATACCACGGTATTGTAAAGAATCAAGCAACTATTCAGTCAAACCGACCAAAAAAAAGAGCGGCATACATCTTGAGAACATGAAGTTCGAGACATTAACGACCAATCAAAACGCCTCGATGCCTCAGGCGATCGAAGTTGGCGTGAAAAGAGTAAGGAATCCGAAGAATCCATTATTCCTCCAATCCAACCTTTCTCTCAAACGGGAAATCGCGAGTTCGATCCTCGCGTGCGATCCAATCGCTCGTTCCTATTTTTATAATAAAAGAAACGGACCAAGCGTTTCCGTCTTAAGGTGCCATTAAACCTCCGGAAGAAGAATTCGCATCACCCGACCAAGCGAAAACCGTTAAAATTAACGGCCTTCTGGACGTTTCTCTTAGGTGATTCGCGCCGTAAAAAAATTCCTTTTTTTTTAAAGCGCATTCCAAGGTAAATAATAAACACATAAAAAGTGGAATCGCGAAGGAAGCCCGCGTACGTTCCCTTTATATCGTCCGCCGTAAATTTAAATTGCGCCTACGGCAACAAAATTGATTGAAACCGTCCGTTTGAGTAGCGATTGTAAACGACCCCATGTTATACGGTTATAACACCGGCCGTTTAAACAGAATGCCTCCCGTACGCGCAAATTACTCCCGGATTTCTGTTAAATGGTGTCCGGTCTCCACAAATCAACGGCGCGCGTTTGGAGCGATTCGCGCACGTTTCTCGAAGAAAAATTTCCACCGCGGATTCTTTAAGCTTCGCATGTCCTCCCGCATAAATGCGTGCGACTCTTCATCGCGTCCGTGCGCGTCTGATTGCGTTTGGAATGAGAGACGGTGTCGTGGAACTCTCGGAGAAGATATTTCACCATAAGAGACCACTAGGAAAGGGGGAAGGTGGGCGAGGCGGGTGTGTTTTCTTCTCCGCCTTTCCTGCGTGCTTTTTTATTTTATTTTATTGTTTTTAGAGATTATCCCATCACTCCCAAGAAGGCATTGTCTGTAGAATGAAACTCCCACGCCCAGAGATCCCCTCTCCCCCTCCTCCTCCCTCCCGTTGTCTATTGCGACCCAACCCCTCCTCTCTCTCTCCCTCCTCTTTAAGCCACTCCACTTCTCTCTCTCTCCCTCCCCTCTCCTCCCCGCATTTTCATTATTCTCCTCTTGGGTAATGAGAGAGCCCTTCTTTCCTCCTTTCTTTCACAAACGCTGACTGAGACGCTAATTCCCACGCCCCGTGAGGAGGAAAGGAAGAAAAAAATATATATATATCCATATATATTCACGGGTGCGGTGACGTGGGCGTTCTTTCTTTCTTTTTTTTTGCGTCTCGCAATCTCATGAAGGTTGCACTTCCTAAAAATTCTCTTCTTCGAGGAGATTTTGCAAGCGTGATCCGAACGGAAAGGTTTTTTTCTGAATCTATTTCCGGCGGATTTCCGCCGCTCGGTTATAAATAGGAGCGAGGTTAAAGGTCCTTTTATTCGATTCCACACGAACAATGAATAAAGACAAATGTATTTACGCTTTATAGGAACGTGATAAACACATACACGTGGCTCGTTATAATAAAAGAATATATTATTTAAAGGAAATGGTGAAAAGTCAATAAATAAAATAAAAACATTTGAAATCCGGCTTTCCAAAACCCGGCTAACCAGAAAACAAGACTTTTTTGAAAAAGCATTGTAACTAAAATAACATATATAAAACGCAGTGGTGCAGTTTACTAATATCGACTTTACGAGTACATGCCACATAATTATTAAAAGAAAACGTATATAAGTTTGTAATTCAGTATTAGGCTAATGAAGTAACCAAATTATTCATTTGTCTGTAGCTAACGAAAATCCGTAACTGACCGCAACAGATCAATGATATGAAAGTGGTCAGAAAAGGCTGAATTAAGGTGAACACTATTCAGGTAATACTGCCCGGAACGCCCAAGTATTGGGGGCGCTAACCCTACCATCTATCTCTACATTACTTGCAAGTGGATGAATAATGGATACAAATTTATATCGCGAGATAGGCGGGAATCTATATAAAATTCCGGTACTTTCCTGTTAACGGGAATACCTTAAAAATGAACATGTATTGTTATGATTGTTTGAGAGGATATAACATTGAAAGGATATAATGACGTATTGTTGCATTTACGATATTTTATTTTAAAAACAACATTAACAGAAACTGAATGACCGGTCTTGACATTTACAAACCCAATCTCCGGACAACGTGGAGGGTTTCTTTGGTTCCGGGCGAGGCGAAGGGCGCGGTAGCGCCCGGAGACGACTACCCATTACAATAAAGCGAGCCGAAGGCTCATCGATATATCCTCTCAATTTGCGGCACAACAGTCAAGAGGATATAACATTGAAAGGATATACTGACGAGTCTTCGGCTCGCTTTTTGTAATGGGTAGTCGTCTCCGGGCGCCACCGCGCCCTTCGCCTCGCCCGGAACCAAAGAAACCCTCCACGTTGTCCGAAGATTGGGTTTGTAAATGTCGAGACAGGCCAATCAGTTTCTGCTAATGTTGTACGTAAGTATGGCATGGGGATAATACGTAAGTACCAGGTCCTGGAGGTATTCCCGTTAACAGGAAAATGGTATTCCCGTTAACAGGAAAGTACCAAAATTCCTTTGACTTTTCATTATCAATAATTTTACGGGTCAATGAAAAAATGAACGAGCTCTTTTAAAAATATCTTAACAAAAATTTACGGAGGGGACGCTGAGCGGTTTTTCGTGCGGGGCGCCAAAATACCCCGGGCCGCCCCTGCTCAGGATAGCGTATAAACTGAAGAAATTTAATTTATGAATGGAAAAGTGAAATAATACTTCTAGGGAAAAAGAAAGCTAATGCAATGAGACCTAAATGGAGACGCTCACGGAGGTAGGTGAAAGCTATGTTAATGGGCACAGTATTGAATTAGTCTGGGAGATGGGTCATTAGTAAGAGAGAATGGTGCGCAAATTAATAAAGCTTTCGAGATGTCTTTTTAGCGTGACATATATAGAAGAGGTGTTTGACGCAGAAGATGAGGAATAAGAAAACGTAAAAAATGTAGATATAGGGGAAGTTACATAGTCATGATAAAAAGTCAAGAGAAATAAATGTTCAAGGCACATTTTTGAAGGACAAATAAGTTCGAAGCAGGTTATCTGTATATTATACAAATAGGCAAAAAGGAACGAAGATTATGGGAAGGAATGTAGTGAAACGAATCTATCTAAAGGTAAGGAAATTAGAATTTTTTTACACGAATGCAATCTTGGATTCACAGCAGATATAACATGATCATTTTTTCCTAGAAAAATGGGTTCAAAGCATCCGCAAAGCCTAAAACAGGAACAATCTGCAGACAGATAAAAAGGCTTGTCATTATATAAAAAATTCGTAAATGAATTTTTTAAAACATTTCGAGTTTTATTACCTATTATTTACAAGCTCCATAATGGGGATTGGGTGCAACTGTAATAACGAAATATTATTCTTACAGCGAAAATCGGGGATACATAAATTTTCTGCTCTCTAATGAAATCGCAAATTCTTCTTCGCCCGATTCGTGCACGATGCATTTCTAATTGTCGGAATGCGTTTTCACAGAAATGCACTTGGTAGTTTTCCCTTTGCGTCAAGAGTATCAAACCGATTTCATAGCTTTCCCTCACGCACGTTTACTCTAAATTACAGTATTAACCGGAATTAATAAATTTCAAAGTTTCTAATTCATGCCGAATGTATTTAGACAGGAAAAAACATCCGAAATGCAATTAATTCCTCTATAATCGTCCGTGGATACGAATTAAAAATTAAAAAAAGACTGTAAATAATATTGGGGTTTTCACCAGGTGATTCAGAACAACGAATATCACCCCATTCTATATCTTCTAGATAATAACCTCGAAAATTGCAGCAAATAAACAACCTCGGCCTCACTTCCACAATTTTCCGTGCGGAATTCGCTCCCTGAGTAAACTTTCAAAACAGACACAGAAAAATCTTATTTCCTTATAAATTGAAGATAAACGTTTCTCTTCAATTTTTCGCATGAGAACGCGGCCAGGAGTCTCCTTAACGCGGCAGGCGAAAAGTGCACCCCACGCTTCATAACAAGCGACCCTTCTTTTCCCATAAGCCTCTTTTTTTCAAGAGCCGAGAGGAAATTGCTTTTTTTCCACGAGGTGCATTGTGGGAGGAAGAAAGGAATGCGTGTCGTCCGGATCCGATCCGCTCCTTTAAGGAGACTGGCGGAAGGGCACGATGCGGCCATTAGGGAGAGAGAGAGAGAGGTTGAGTGGGTGGATGAATTTCCACTAAAGGAGGAAGGAAGCGACGGCTCTCCCCGATGGGAAAAATGTGGGACGCCATTTTTTCTTTCAAAAGTCGGTTATTTGTTTAAGCAGATATGCGCGATGCATCGTGGGAAGTGATACAGTTCTCGAAAAAATGATAATCGGAGCGCTTCCGCCGTTTGATGAGAATTGGAAGAGAATGTGGCACTCTCACTGATTTGATCGTGTAAATGAACTTGGAACAAAGGCAATTTCGCCTGCAGCTGTCGTTGATAATTAATCATATGGTAAAGATATGTTTTTGAAGAAAATGGTGAAAAGAAAAAAAATTCTACTCAAGCAGGTTGGAACCTTTTCGTTTGTTACACTATTATGCAACCAACTATACGCAGGAAAAAATAGTCAAATTTATAAATTTCAAAATAAAGATATTAATTACTCTTATCCTTCATAACTAAACTAAACCAATAAGTAACTGAATAACACAAGTGTTTGTAAAAATCAAACAATCTTTTGTACCGAATTATAATTGGGTCAAGAACAACAAGCGATGTATGTACAATCAAAACTCGAAAATCCGGAATGCAAAAATCCTAAAAGGTCAACTACCACCACAATTCTTAAATAGTAATCATAACCGAAAGATATGTTTAATTGTCTTTTTCATTATTTCGGTTAGTAAGTGCATGGTTTAGTATGTGTATGTTATCTATGGATTCAGGATACGCTTATCCTTAGGATGAATTGTTATGTGAAAAGCAACGTCCCTGAAATATTTGTTTGTTTATTTTACTTATATTCATTATATTACTTTTATTCCAGTTCCACATTTATTCATGTAGCTGCATATTAATTACGTAAATATAATTTAACCCTTCGTTACTGTGGTGGGAAAAAATTACATCATTACTGTGGTTTGACAAACCCCAAGGAAAATTATGGATAAAGAAATACAAAATATATATTATGATTTTAAATGAACAGTTTATTAATCATTGCTATTAACGAATACATGTGACTCATTAGAACCTGACATTTGTGATTGAAAATTCGTTCAATATTTGTATTCTTGAAACCTTACGCTCTCAAATACGAACAGTGCAATAAAAACAAATACATGCTAAATTATCTAGCTGGTAAGAAAGTAGGCCTAACATAGTTAACATAGTATTCTTAGGTACAATTGGTTTCATTGTCACACATACAATGACTTCACCCGGAATCTTTGTCACCTCTGACACAGTCCTCACAGTTAGGGATAACATGCTCCAAACATATAAATTTATCAAAATTGTGACAACGATATTTTGTCATTCTGTCCTTAGATCGTGGACAGGACATGCATCTGCCTTGTTGATTTGTTCGTTTAGGAGGAGGCTGGTTTGTCACACCACTGGTTTTTCGTTTCACTTTGCCTTGCAGTTCTCTAGGGAGACGACCAATATTTTGTTGCTTTTGCTGAATCGTCTTGTCAATCAAACTCAGTCCCAGCGTCTTCAAGAGCTCTCTGCGTGACATTGAGGTTCCAATGTTTGAATAAAATACTACATGAGTATTGATAACAGCAACATTCATAATTGAAAAAATACTGTTAGCGGCCAACGCTTTGAGTTCCTAGGCACATCATACGACGTACACATTTGGTCGACAGTGTCAACCCCTCCTTTTGTCATATTGTAAAATGTAATGACTTCTGGTTTCTTCTGTTCTCCTGTACTTTCATCAGTATTAGTGTCATGGTGCATAGTCGACAACAGAAGTACTACCTTCCCTTTTTTCGGTACGTATGACACAAGAGTAGTGTCATTCATGAAACCAAAAGTACTTGAAGCTACAGACTGTTTCTTCACGGCAAACACATTTATGTAGTAAATATTATATTATTTTTTCGATATATTAGTAAAAACAACTTACTATATTTGTAAATCTATATTAGAATGATAATCAAACAGAATTGAACTTACGTTCAAGACTGGAAAACTCCGTCAGTGCTGTGGTGTGGTTTGAGAAACCCCAACTAGAGAAATAGCGTCTGATCTGTTCAACAGCTGAATGACAAATAATGATTCCTATGGGGATGCTATCTACTAGTGAAGATGTCAAGGTACACTGGAGCTCAACTCTTACTCGCGCGCCATGTTACGTCAATTTACTAAAATACCTAGACTGGGGTTTGAGACACCCCAGCACAGTAACGGAGGGTTAAGAACAATTTTTTACGTTAAAGCACAATAATAGCTCCATATCAGTCATGAATACGTAATTTTCAGAAATCCGTACATAATGTTTTCTGTTTTTTTAGCTTTGACTTTATAAAATAACATATTTCGCAAACAAGCATACTTGCCTCATACAATTTTTTAAAAGTTTCAGCAATTAAAATTATCGCAAGTTCTATTACATTTATGCTAATTTTGTAAACAATGGAATGAATTTCATTCCCGGTGAAATAATACGAAGGCCTAAATTAATTAATTAACCTTTATGGCCAACTGCTAGCCCGTTTTTAATAGCCGGTTGGTCTGTTACAAGATCACTCATGCCTTGCTCAGTGGAATAATATAAAATTTACCACACATAACAAGACTGCTTCTTACAAAACAAACGAGGATGAAGTGGAACGAGAAAATTCCACGCATATTCATAATGCCAAAGGTCTTTGGATATGCGTAATCTTGTGTATTTTTACGAATGCCACGCTTTATTTAATTATGCGATGTTTCTGCCAGCAATTAAAGTTTTGGGGTCATTCTTATCAGTTTTATTCTACCAAAACTAACTCTTTTAAAAGAAAACGTTGCCCATAGTAGAACAAACTTCCAAATGCCTTGTTTTCGACTTGTTATTTATAACATGATGGCATATAATGCAACAATAATTATTTATATAATCATATTCAGAATCTCATAAAATGGCTAGGTTATTTGTTTTGCGATTTTTAAATAGTTTATATTTAATTTATCGATAATCGAAATAACGGTAGCATTTTTAAAACTGTCGTAGAGAGATTTGTAATGAATTTGTGGATGACTATAAACATTCAGTTTTTCATTTGTCTTCTCAAATTAAAGTTTCAAGAAGTGATGCTTTAACTTGTGAAGTTCGCCAGAGAAGCATGGCTATTGTTATTTTCTTAAATAAGATTGCTATAAAAAGTGTTAATTCTGCGCACAAATACTGTTAAAAATTTTCATAAAATTCTAGGTGTAAATTTAGTTCTAGCTACGGATTCCTACAAGCTTGTAATATTTTTGTATGATCTATAACAAGACTTAATAATGCTTACTACTTCGAATAGAAAAAATATAGCACAAAGTGAAGGTGGCAGTAGACGGATAAAAATGTTCAATTAATAATTATTCCAATCCTACATATTATGCAACCATATTTACTAACGATACGAGGACGCAAAAGATATAGTGAAGTAGGCTTCTTGAGTACTTCGTCACTGGTCATCTCGCTCACGAATCCCCTATTCACCCTTAAATAGAGAAATATGTTGACCGACAAAATCAGAGAAATTCTAAAGAACCGTTTCTCATTAAATAAGTAGGAATTAGGCTTTATGTGTGTCTGTCTATATATATATATATATGATTTTAATAAAATGATGTAGCATAAACATCTACTCAAGAATCCCGGATAATCTGTTGCATAATTGCAGAGCCAGGTAAAAAAATTATTTATTCATACAGATTTCAAAATAAGGAAAGCATTTCTTATCATCATCCTTCATATATAAACCAAATCACTGTGGAAATAAATAACAATTAAGCGTCAAAGAAAACCTATCAAAACCGGCTTAAAATTTGCAAAAATGTTATCTCACCATTAAAGGATTATTTTAAAGGTAATAAAATAATATACAAACGTTTAGATGTGGTGTTAAAAATGTTTTTTCTCCAAAATATTATAACTACGTGATCCGACAAAAACAAAGTTCATCAGCAGTAGTTCTAAATAAATTCTTCTTAAGAAGTAAATTAATTATGCGGTTGAAATGAATGGATAAGAATATCATCCTTGTTGCCTATCTGCAGGCAAACTTCACCAACATTTTAATTTGTGCTTATCCTTGTTGCAGATAAAAATTGGGTAATAAGCGAAAAGTGACAAACAACTAGGAGATGATATAAAAACGTCAGGTATTAATTTACAAAATACTTTCACTTGAGAACTCAAAAAACGACTTTTGGATATTTGCCGTTCCATAAAATCACGAAACGGAAACTCCTTAAAGCATTTGAGCTGGATTAAGTATGTAATGTTATGTAGATCGCTCACCTCCTCGGCTTCGGCCTGATTATCTCGTGCCCCGGATCCGAGCAGAGCGGACTCCGGTAGTGGTCGGCGTCCGCCCGGAACTCCGGAATGGGGTGAGAGTAGTGGGGAGGCGGTGGGGGCGCGGCGGTCATGGCGGAGCCGTTGCGTCGTGCGCGGTGGCCTCTGCCGGGGGGCGGCGGCGGCGAAGGGAGGCAGAAGGGGACCTCCGCACGCTGCCCGCCCTCCTCCTCCCCCAAGCGGCGATGATGCCCCTCGCCTTAATCCTCACCGCCCTCCGAGAGGAAGGCCTTCGGACACGTATCTCCTTGTTCTACCGATAGATGACACTGCAAGAGAGGAGAAAAATGCGCGAGATATTAGTCCAAGTTGGTCACGCGACAGGAATAGGAAATGCCGACGAAAAAAATTATTGCCGATTTTGCCCGAGGACAAGGTATTTTTTGCAGAGCGATAGGCGATAAACAGTTACATATTTGCTTGATCGATATCAATCAGGAGATTTTTTCAAGGAATGGTAAAGAAAGAAAAATGAATTTTTCTTTGACTAGTATGTAGCTGAAAAGTATAATTTATTGTAATAAGATGAAATACTTAAGAGTAAAAAACTTTCCACTAGACCAGGGATCGGCAACCTTTCAAAATAAAAGAGCCATTTTTTGTTTTTTGCATCATTCGGAAAAGCTTGAGAGCCACACAGTAAAAATCTGTATGACCCTTTTTTCTTTTTCTTTTACAGATTCGAGTGAGGATTCCCGATATACGATATAAGACGAAAGAAATTTTGGACCGAGAGGGAGGGTTTCCGAAAGACGAGAGCGGATTGCAATAAGCGTGTTTTCATGACTGATAAACGTTAGGGAGTTTAACTAAGTTCTAAGGAGCCAAAAATATAAACTCAAGGAGCCACATGTGGCTCCGGAGCCGCAGGTTGCCGACCCCTACACCAGACAAACAAAATAGGCTTCCTAAAAGGTCTTAGGCACCATTTTTATTACAACAAAGAAAAGTTTTTTGAAACACTCTATGGAACTTAACTTTATATAAACGGGAATTTATTATAACTATATATATATAGTAGAGAGGCCAATGGAAAGATCTTTCTTACTGTCAAAAGTTGATTACCTTTCATTACACTTCTGATGTTCATCACTACTGTTGTGGAAAGAATTCCTCCTTAACCGATATTTACCGTTTAAAGAATAGTGGAATTATTTCCAACATCGATCTCCAAAATAAATTTTTGCTTATTAAAGTTGATAAAGTTAATTGGTGTGGCTCTTAAAACTCAAACTATCCATTTCTGAACATATTGATTCTTTTGCCGAAATAGATGTTTTAAAGAAGCAAATATTGGATAAATAATTATTTATGCAGTTCCATTATTGATATTGTTACGAGTACATCAGACTCTGGGCTCCAAAGTTTCAGTAATAAATTCCCAGAATCCACATACCTACTTCATAAAGTTTCTACATAGTTCGCACTGCAACCTTGAGTAAAAGATATAATTAAATATACATTTATTTATCATAATAACAAATAAATTACACACGCAAAATATATTTTCTTCCTCTTACAAGAATAACCAGCCGAAATGTCTGAAAACACCTGTTACACACTTGATAACGATCAGTATTTCATTGAAGGATAATAACATGAAATTTTTTATCAGATTCCAAGAAGGCACTGTCTTTATCTAGTCGTTTTTTTAGATAAAGAAGTTAATCTTGCGTGTAAAAAGGAGTTCCTACGAAGTCGCTTCAATGTGTGGTCTCGAGAGGTCGCTCTCGCATGAACAAAAACAATTTCGTGACTGAGGTTAGCTGCGTATTCGTCAAAGAAAAAGAAGACTCAGAGGCTGCCGAAAAAAATCGCAAATGAAGACATTCAATTTACGCTCATGCAAACGTGTATCGCCGGTGGCAACTAAGGTCGTTTGAAGGTCAGTTGGCTCCTCGCCCCGCCTCGTATGTCACGCGCTCATCCTCCGCCCTAACCCTTCGGCTTTTTACCCTTGCGATTATTAACAGCTGATATTCCGCGGCTTGGCTGTTAAAGCGATTCGAAAAGCATCTTCCGAAAAAGAAAATGCCCTGGCCTTATCTCGGATCCCATCAGCGGGTTCCGATTACTATAATGAGGTACCTGGAGTCGGGCGCCGAATATATAAGGAGTAGAATACCAACGGAAAACGAATGAATACAGCTACGAAAATATTTCCTGGGCAATTTGTTTACAGTGAACTATACCTTTTCCCGAAAATCCGAAGTTATAAATTCTCTTCTCATAGGAGGCAGTTTTTGTGCTTCCTTATCTGCTAGAATTTACACTTATCGGTCTAAAGGAGGTAGATAAAACAAGGAATGTAGAAATTTATAGCGACCAACAAAAATCCTCTTCATAAGTGGCGTACTTTGCGCTTATGGGATTAATTCAGGTAAAATAAGCACGAAAATTTGGAAGAATCAACCAAAAGGAAAAGTGGTATCAGAATATTTACTTTTCACAAATTCAAGTAACTATTGCCACAGAATGTGTTTTTCCTCATCAGACATAACTGCAAACGGCAAACTCGGTGATGAAATATTTAATTTTATCACAGAAAACATTTTGGCGTATTACTGTTGAATTAAGAATGTAAAAAAGGACGAGTAAGTAACTTCTCATAACTCTTTAATAATACTCCGCGAACGTCCAACCAATTAATTCTTGATAAAAAATATCCCTTTGAGTAATCTATATAACAGACGACACGTGGAACGTAAGCGTACCACGTGTCCCAATGGTACCAATCCTCCCTTTCTCTGCTCGACATGAGACTATTGCGGAACAGTTCAGACATTCGTTTAACGGGGCTCGAACCGGAAATCCTGAACAGCTATTATAAATATTCCGGACTTCCGCCGAAAAGAGGCAAAGGTCATACGTGTCGGATTAAAAAAAATCGCATTGTTTGTTAATGGCGTGACATACGTCTTCGAACGACGTCCGCGTGTTACCAAGTAGAATTGGAGACGAATAGGCGATGGAAGGAGACGGAAAGAGAGAGAGAGATGAGAGAGGTTGAGGGTGGATTTGGATGAAGGGTGGGTAGCGGTGGGGGCGGCGGAGACCGTTTTCGAGATGTCGAATCGCTTAAAGACGGGAACTCCCTTTAAAAGCCGTGATCGATCAATGTTCCGAAAGGTAACGGTATAAAACGTCAGCGTGACACGTGTATTGCTGGCATGAGAGACAGAAAGAGATACGGAGGATTAGAGTGGAGAAGAGAGAGAGAATTCTAGAAGAGGAGGGAGATGAGAGGGACAGAAAAGAAGGATAGGAAGGAAGCAGAAACTGAAGGAGAAGGGGAGAGGAGGGAGGGAGCAAAGGCAAGAGAGAAAGAATGGGGAAATAGGAGTGAAAAGGAAAAGATGGAAAGAGGAGTGTTTGAGGAGGAGAGAGAGGGAGAGAAAAGGACGAGAGGAAAGGAGAAGGGGTAGAGAGTGAACGAGATACTGAGAGAGCAAGGGCTAGAGAGAAATAAGAGGGAAATAAGAGAAAATGCGGAGAAAGAAAGAGAGAGGAATGTTTGAGGAGGAGAGGGAGATAGAGAAGACAGAAGAAGTAGAGAAAAGAGGAGAAAGAGAAGAGAAAGGGGGAGATAGATAGATATATACACGTCTTTATTCGGGCGAAATTTAGACCATAAGGTCCATTCTTACATTTAACCCTTCGTCAATACAGATAGTTTCAATAGAAGTTAGAATATATAACATTACAAGAGTACAGAACAGTATAAAAGTGGAACATAATGGGAAATTGTAACTTTAAGACAGGTTTCAATTTGAGGGGAAAACCTAGATAAGAACAAGCTTGTCCTAACTAGTAAAACCCACGCAGGAAAACACTCACTGAGAAGGGGAGTGTGAAAAACCTGCGAAACCCATAGATAGTAAATATAATAGTAAAACATTAAATAGTATGTACAGTAGGAGAGAACTTGAATACAGTCACACTGTATACGGTCAGAGAGGAGAGAGAAAGGAGAGTTATAGAAGAGTGATACAGGAAAGGAGGAGAGAGGGGAAGAGAGAATGGAGAGGTGAGGAAGAGAGGGGGGCGATCGGAGAGTGACAGGAGGAAGAGAGTAGAGAGAGAATAAAGAGAGAGGGAGGAAAGGAGGAAATGAAATATAAGATGAAGCACAAGTAGGAGAGAGAGAAATAATGAGAGAGAGAGTACGGAAAGAGGGAGATAGAGGAGAAAGGAGACGACGAGATAGGTTGAAGGGAATTAGGCAGTTAGGTTTAAGTGCGTGGGATAGGTGATGGATTGGTATGGAGTCACCCTCTGGCAGAGAGAGAGGGAAGAAGAGGTCACAGACTCCAACTTTGAGGATGTGGTACATCGCTCTCTACGGTGGACGCAATCTTTGAAGAGGACGGCGGTGTTTAAATGGATTCGGCCACCTTAGATGACCTCTGAGCAAAGGGCGACGTTACCCCTTCCCTCCCCATCTACCCATCCCTATATCCCTCTTTATACACACACACACACGGATAACGCGTATCGACCTCTCCTTCCGCTCGATTAATCGGTCGGAAAATAGACGTATGAATCTGCTGTCCGTGTAGATCGGTGCGGGGAACATAATGAACTTCAGATCGGCCGTTTTTATCGACGAACGATCTAGAAGTTTACTCTTTTAATCGCAACGAATGACAGGTACTTCCGTGACTTGATTTGGGAGCGCAGAAAAGCGATTCTCATTAGAGAAAACGAACATCGGAGCGGCGCCCCTCAAACGACGCGTGAGATTATGTACGTGTCCTTGGGCGCGTCAATGTGTGCGAGCGACCGTGTGTGTGTGATTATGTACCCGTGCATGCGTGGGGTTGTGCATCGCCGACTCGGCTTATTCCAGCTTACTCTTTTTTATTTATTGTTTGATTAAACGATGGAATGGGCCAACAGCGAATATTGTTGCATAGAAACTGTACTGTAGATCAAATCTCGCCTAATTAAAATTTCCTCATCGCTCCAAATAACACATTATCGCGCAAATATCGTCGGAAAGCAATAAACGAAAAGAGAACGTTAATTAATCAAAGTCGTGTAAAGAATTTCTGTTAATTACCTCGGTAACGGAGCGAGTAAAATTACAAACGTATGGACAAAAGTCATAGCCTCAAGGAGCATAGGCATCCATGTTTTTTCAAGTCGAGTAAAATATCTTATTTTCACATGTTTTTTAATTGATAAATTATGTAGTTCTAACAGTCATAAAAAGGCCTGGAAAACCAGATGATCATTTTAGCTACAAAGCAGCCGACACCAGTGATGAATCTTCGTTGATAGGTACATTGTTTTTTTTTTCACCTGTCCAATTTTTGAGACTTTGAACCCCCTTGAGAAAATGCCGTGCGCACTCCTTTCATTGGAGCGCAGTCCATTCGTAACGATTAGTGATACAAACGACATTACGCCATTTTTTTCATTCACTCCAAAGTAACGTTCAAAATGAAATATGCACCCACACGAATAATATAATTTTGAAAAGTATGGACATAAGAATGGGCGGAAGGACATTCGAGCTTTTATTCTGACGGCTGACGGGTTGATAGTTTGACAGCATAACAGACGTAACGTGAGCTCCGTGCACGATCTTGAGCGCTTGCTCCGAGCTTCAGGAGCCGTGAAATCACATGAACGATAATCGGTCACGACTCGTGACATCCATCAAGTCGAATCAAATACGAATATTCACACGGAAGAACTTTGCGAACGAAACTAAAGCTGTACATGCCGTTGTTGTTTTTCGGAACGCACTAAAAATAATGAATGATTTCTACCGATCGATATATCGAAATAAAATATCGATTGTATCGCTAAATAACCGACTGAAAATGTCGTATTATCGTTTTTGCGATATATCGATATAAATTATCGTTTACGGGCATATTTCGACGTATGGACATCTTAAGAGATAAAGAGAGAGGTTATACGGCTGAGAGAGCAGAGACACAGCGGAGCAAAAGAATTAATTGTTGAGGTAGGTTTAAATTGGTCTTCCTATCTCGGTGGACGTAGCGGCTGGTACGGCAACGAAAATGCGACTCTCTGGTGCCTGGCGCAATGGAGAAAGAATAATGGAGGAAACGTAACGTTACTTTCAATAGATTGGTATCCAAAGTTTACGGTTTCTATGTTGAAAGAAGGAAGGAAGGACTATTAAAGTTTAATGCATTTCACAAGGGGCAGAGGTTAAAATCCGATAAGAAGCTTTTACATTTGACCGTGGAGTCAAATATTTACAAATAAATAAATAAATGAATGAGGGAGTGCGTTAAGGTTGCTGGAGAATTGAAAAGGTTAATCAAAGTGGAAAAAATATGGGGAAGAGAAATTTTGAGAGTAGTAGTAATGTACTCTCTCTCTCTCTCTCTATATATATATATATATATATATATAAATATATATATATATATAATAGATAATCGGAGGAGGATTGCTAGTAGTAAGAAGAACGAGAACGATGCATCGTGTATAGCTTTAAGGAAGAGAATGAGACGAAGAGAGTAACTTCAAAAGATAATGAGTTTTAGGAAATTCGAATCGAAGAACAGAATCAGGATATGAGCTAAGAAAAGTTTTAAAAAACGATGACTCAAAATAACAAGATAATAAAATGGCTGTGCAAATGCAACGAAATGAATTTAATAGTAAACATCGCTCAAATTTAGGAGGAATTGGCAAAAATCTTGGAATTACAAAAATATTTCTATTCAAATCAAGAGAAATGTTAGTCTAAGTTTTGGCATTTATTTCTTTCATAAATCGTTTACCCATGTAGCTATTAGGCATTCTATTGGGTTTGGCTGCCTTAAGCAGCATTTCTAGAAATACTATTGCGAAGGTAGGTAAACGCAAAACCTTACAAATTATCATCTCCATCCAATCATTCGTCCACGCGAACCTTAAGTCTTGTAACGCGCAAAAACTCGTTCAGCCGATGTTCGACAGTTGGAATCGAAAACAAATAAATAGGCTGCTGCCGACATAAAAAAAAGAGGCGAAAAAAAAACACCTCGTTTCATGCGCAAAAAAAAATAAACCACTAACTTTCTAAAGATAACACGCATTCCTCAATCCGTAACCTCTCCTAATGAAGCAGCATTTGCCTCAAGTCTTAACTTTCCCCTCTCCAATCCTCTCCGTTGCTCCGCTTCGTTCCTTTCCGTACCGCCACCTCCGACGCGTGCTACACGGAACAGAGCACGCGAGAACGCACGACTCTCGAAAAACTATCTCCGAGGCAAAGCATTAAAAACGAGGAGAAAAACAGTAAAGCTCTTCTCTTTTCACCCCTTTCCGTCTTGTCTCCCCCTTCCTTCTAAAAGCGGCGGACTGACGGCTTAAAAGCCGCGTAATTCTCGCGAGTGTGTGTTTGCGTGCGTGAGAGAGAGAGAGAGAGAAACTTTATGGTGGCAACCTATCTAAGATGCCGACTACCTCACAACAGGGTTCAGTTGGGGAAAGAACAAGACGCGGTCGTTTATTTGCGATAATTTTTCCACGTTGCATACCGCACGGAGGAGAGTAAAATACGTTGTCGTTTGGAGCGAGGTGAACAGGATCAGAGAGGAAACAAAACGTGGCAATAATTTCGTTTAAAATGATAACAAGTTTTCCTGCGCTAACTTCTCCTTTTACGTAAAAACAAAATTTGAAAATGAAAAAAAACAACCTTTTAAAATTAATTTTATATCAACGCATTAAAAAGGAAAAAATTAAAAGTTCCATTAAAAGTTACTTGGATTTTGAGGTTCTAAAATTTTTCTCATCGTATTGGGCTTCAATATTCAGTTCATTTATGACCAAAAGTTATTATGAAAGTTTAATGGAGCACTTGAAGCAAATCATGGAAATGTAGCGAAGAATCGCCATAAAAATTGTTTAATTTCGATCCCTAGTGCAGTGGTGCGCAAACTTTTCAGCCCCCCCCCCCCTTTTAATCCACGTAAACGATGGAACCCCCCATTTCAGTAACATGACATAACTGGCGGTTTAGTATACGGAAGGGAAGAAAATTTAACACTTCAGAACAAATGACGCACTGGGATCTTCGTTTATTCTTAAACTAAGTACATGAAAATCCAAATTTGATAAATTCTTCTATGTATTTTCTTATTTTACGATTTGAAGATGCGTTTTCTTTACTTATATAAAGAATTATCTAGTCTGATATTTCTTTTTCACGTACCTTCTGTAATTTATTTGCTGCAGCATATTCATCAAATGAGAACACAGCAGCACCACCACGTTTTTCACCACCCTTACTAATCCACTTATCCATATTCAGGGGAAGATAATAATATTAGAGTAAATCTACCAAGCGATTGAAGAATACGAACAAATGAAAGTACACTCGACTTCTTCTCTAGAAAGAATATTTGTGACTGAGGCCGAATCTTCCCTATGCATTATATCGGCCTAAGGCTCATGAAGTCGACAAGCTATTTTGCATTTAATGGCGCAAGGGTTATAGGTTTTTAGGTCTAACATCCAAGGTCCTGGAACGTAACCTCATTTTTACCATTATACCAATACAACGCCGTACGCGGAATCGCCGTGCGCGGCCATTGGCCGGAACGTAACCCTCGCGTTCGGCGGAGGTCAACTGCACTTATTGTTAGTTGTGTAGCTCTACAATAATCTATAAATTCCAGAGCGTAACACTGTTACATTGCGTTAGATTGATCTGCCAGTTTATCATCGGTCCCGAATACATTCACGTAAAATCAGGTAGCCTGCGTCTCCCTTTTAAAAAAGAAACAGCGATTCGCGGCCGCCGTCAAATAGTTCGCGAACCACAGAAGGGGACGCACCCCCCAGTTTGCGCACCACTGCCATAGTGGACCCCAAAATTGAAACTCCTACGATCAGAAGATTTCTAAAACTCCAAAATCGAAGTATGAAACTCACGCAGGATTTTTTTATTTTTTTCTTTGCAGCGCACTGATATAAAATGCATTTTACAAAAATCATTTTATTTTTACATTCGAATTTTTGGTCGATAAATTTTTCATTACGTAATAAATATTTTCTTAAAACTAAAAATCAAAATACAGAGTTTGTCCGACAACCAGTATCCCTCCAATATTTTGTCGACTTCTGAGTTATTGACAGGCATGCATAAACATAAAATATAAAAGTTAATTAAAAGGCACAACGCGGCTTTAAAATCTACTTCATTATACGAATTGGAAACCTACAATTTTAATAAAACCTATTGTTTCATACAACGCATTTAAAATCTGCGGAGATAGGCGGGTTCCTTGCAAATTGTCCACTAAATTCATGTAAATAGAGACATTCTATAAAACTCTTACTCTTTGAGACTACGTCGTCCCTAGTCTTTTCAAGCCCAAATATATATGATCGATCTTCTTAAGCTATAAGCATAAAATAAAGAACCTGTTTAAGTTTTTCTCATGTGACTCAAAAAAAATTTTAAAGGTTAAAATGCTTTTCATTAAGACAAAAATTGATATATCTGCTTTCGTTCTCCAATTCCGGCTCCCAATTGCTTCCGAGACCGCGTTCTTACTCTTTGAGACTACGTCGTCCCTAGTCTTTTCAAGCCCAAATATATATGATCGATCTTCTTAAGCTATAAGCATAAAATAAAGAACCTGTTTAAGTTTTTCTCATGTGACTCAAAAAAAATTTTAAAGGTTAAAATGCTTTTCATTAAGACAAAAATTGATATATCTGCTTTCGTTCTCCAATTCCGGCTCCCAATTGCTTCCGAGACCGCGTTCATCACGAATAAATATCGCACACGCAAATTCAGTTCATGGATGTCTGCTCCCTGTATTACCTTTCAACTTACCAATACACCAGGATTAGAAAACCAATGGAACTCGCTTCAGTTCTACTTAGCAGCTTACGTATAGAATCGCCGCTGGCAATTTGTTTTTAAACCGGTTTTTAACTTTTTAATCGGTAAAACTGAATTAGCAATCCTTAATGTGAGTTTAGAAATATTAAAAACTGCAGGTCTTACACTACTTTATGAGGCTGAAACGGTTTAAAGATGATTATGAAATAACTATCATCCTCGCAGGATAAAGATAGAGTCAGATCCCGATTTAGCGCCCCTATATATAGTGTCACCCCTAGCCCATACCGCCCATGAATAGTTGTGAACAGAACCTCCAACGTACGACTACATAGAGCAAGCATATACTACGTCGATTTATCCTCACTCCCGCTTTAGCGCCGATATCAGTGATGGACAAGCGGTGGGGCTTCATCGGGATATGATTGCACACGAAAGGAATTTTTAGTTATATCGACGAAATAATTTAGCCTCATTTTTATCATTGGTTAAATCTGAAAAAAATCGACTCGCTCGGCACGAGAAATGATTTTATGCGAGCTACAAAATGAAGTGATCGCCGTCCCTCAACCTCGTAATTCACGTCGTTCAACAATACCCCGCTAAACTTCCCAACTTGATAAAGAGAGAGAGCGAGAGAGAGAGAAAATCGCGCTAATTTTTCGACGCTTCGTACGACGGACGAATCACACATCTTCTCTTCCGAGGTCTAAAGAGTGATTGAGTGGCTAATACGTCCCTCGGCACGGATAACGCATCCCTCCCTCCCATTCCTTCCCTCTCCTCCCCCCCCCCCCACTCCCCCCCACTCCCACACCCTTGCTTCGACAATGGGCATGACCAACCGACACTACGTCACTCCTCTCGTCTTTATCCTCTTTTACGCGGAGAGCTGAATCGCGTCGGAATGCAACAGCGAAGCAGGCATCGGGGAGAGGTGGGGGATTGCCTCTACTCCTCGTGCTGCGAGAGAGAGAGAGAGGAAAATGAGGAAAAAAAGACGCTTACGCGAGGCGGAGAAAGGAGGAGGATGAGGGAGATTGAAATGAGTAATTTTTCCGTTAATGCGGAGAGAAAATACCACGAGGTTTGAGGGGACGCTGAGCAGATGGCGCCAGTTTGCAACGGGTGGAAGGAGGGTTTTTAATAAGATCCGCCGCGGGAGATTAAAGGCTCTGAAAAGACGTAGGAGATTAATAGAAGGCGCTGCGATCGCCGTGGGGAGGGATCTACGATGGAATCTTTGCCTATTTGTTTTCCAATTTCCGTTCTACCTTCTATCCTTAAGAGATTTCCACGTCCTTCACCACCTCCTGAGTATGTACCTTTTCTACCTCGGAATCGGACGGATTGAGTTCGAACCCAGATCGGCAGCTGGGTTAGTGGAATATCTAACTACAAATGTTTGCGGTCCCGGGATCGAATCCCTTCGGCGTGGTGTACACCCACGTTAGCGGCTTTTATCACCGAAGCGCTATCTTGCGGCCTACGAACCGCGTAATCCACTGTACCCTTGGAAGCCACCTGTGGTGCTGATGGACCAGGTGGGGGATAAACGCCGAGTTAACTCGAGATCGTCCCATTGTGTTCGCGAATCGTTCTGAAGAATATGCGTTCTTTATAACCCTTCGCCGCGTGCAATTTTCTTAATTTTATCCTCGGCGATCTTCGTAACGTAGAATACGATTGAGGGAGAGACTCGTGACTACAAACTGTCCTATCTTAATTTGGTCGGTTCCACTTGGATATTGCGCACTCGCGCATATTTCTTGAGGCTCACTTCATGTCGACATCGAAACTTTAAATCGTCTGTGATATTTTGGGATTGCTAATTAATCGAAAGATTCGCAATGTGATATATTTAAAAGTAACTTAGCGTGTACTTAAATTAAGGATTAGTAATAGTAATTAATACTTGAAAAAATTAAGAGGAAACATGGAAATCAGGAAAAAGATCACAATAACTCATTCGCTCATGTTGAGCTTAATCTGGAGTAGAAAGATGACTAACACATTCATGGCCATTTATTTTATAGTATTTTCGATTTATCTAGATATTTTATATATTAAAAATCGTTGAGTAATGGAGTCTCTAGTCATTCCATGAAAATAATCGTATTTAAGGATTTCATTTTCATGTCGAAAATTTCAAGCGATGTTTATGTCCACCATACTATTCCAGCGATCGACTTTTTTTAAAACAAATTCCATTTCATCGTCGCCAGCCTCATGTTGATCTCTTTAATACCCCAATTTTTTTACAGATATTTCCTAATAATTATATTATTAATTCAACTGAAGTTACAGTATCTGTCTATTTATCGTTTCGGACTTGCAGGAATAAGCTTTCAGTTGATTAAATCATTAAAGGATTTACCTTACCGAGATACATATAATCACCTCGGTAATGTTTCAATTCCGAGTCAGGTTCGACTTGAATTCATTTTACGCACCCCGTTTATTCTGTCACCAAGTCGAAGCAACCACAAAAACGTTATTAACCATTGACATTTTTAGAGACCAAAATGGCATTTCCTAACTCGCGCATGCGCACGACTCTTTGCAATTAAAATAACATTAAGGGGGAAGGGTGGGAAGGTTAGGCATTAAGCGTACCACCGCCACCGAATAATTTATCATCCGAATTATGTTTTTAGCTTTAGAGGTAGGTTAGGCGCCCTCCATTAATAACAGGAGAGGATTTCTCAAGGAGATCGGAGGGGATACCAATGTGGACCTAGCTTGCCTTGTTCGGATAGACGGACAGACTTTAACGAGCCACCGATGACCAGTGTCCGGTCGTCCGTCCGATCCCTTCCATTACGTCGTTGAATATGTTGGACGATGAGAGTAGGGCGAGAGTGGGCAGGGCAAGAGACGGATGATTATCGTCCATTACGCATGATGAATTGCTGATGGTCTAAAGACAAAAAAATTCTCATAATCGTCCGACTATCCCGGGAAGGGGTGATTTTTAATGCCCGTCTCCAAAGCGGGAACGCTGCACTTAATTTATCTTGTTCTGCGGGCTCGCCCATCGTCGGGGGATGGGAGGAAGGAGAGGAGGGGGAGAGGGGGGGAGAGAGGGGGGAGAGAGGGGGGGAGGAGGTGGCCTGGTTACATCACTCCGAAAATGTGGCACAGAGCGGAAACTAAAAAAAAACTCCTGTCGATTACATGTTAATCACCCGCGAATCAGACTTACTAATTTGGAAAAGCAATATTCGGTCGGCACATCAATTACGAAGATCCGCTGTAAGTGGCATAACGAGACGCTTTTTTTAGGGTCTAACAATTTTCGTTTTAGGGATCCGTCCTTTACTTATTGTAAAGTATAATTAGAACATACAGCTATATTTCTGGGCTTGTAATGAGAAGTAAAAAACAAAGGAATTTTTTATTCTTAAATTTATTAAATCGATCTTCTTTAACTGGGACATCAGAATATGATTTTGAAATTAAAGTTTCAGAAAGATGATTTAAATCTAAAGTATAATGGCTCTTTATTCTAAAGGACCAGAACAGATGACCCTGGAATGTAATACAATTACAGTAGAACTCCGATTATTCGAACTAACTGGGAAAAGGGCGGCTCGGATAATCGAAAATTCGGGTAATTGGAAAAAATAAAAAATGTGTGAAGTAGAAGAGTATGCTTATTTTTAAATACACTTTATAATACATTAGTCAATAGAAATACAGAAAGTTAATTTAGCGGTCAATAAAAATACAAGAATTTACATAAAATGGGATGTTTGAATATAAAATGTAATTTATTTAATTGCCGAAATAAAAAAAATTTACTTGGTAATTCCACAAAAAACATAATTAAAAAAAACGACCTAGGTTTCGTTGCTGTGCAACAGAATCAGGTGAAGTAAAAACATAGCCGGTAACAAGTTATAGTTATATGAAGAAATTCCATCAAGTTACGCCTGAGACTATCAACTAAAATTTATTTAAGACAAGAACTAAGTGATTGATAGCTGTTTTGTAAAAGACTTCCTTTTTTCTGCTAAATCTCGCAATCATTTTAAACAAAGCAGTTGGACTGTATCACACTCTTCAGCCCCTCCAACCATGTCATTGCTGTTCGGGCACTTGAAGGCTTCTGAATAGCAAGGGTCCTCATAACCTTTCTCATCATCTGCCTTATTTTTTTAATATTTACTTTACGATGTAGTGTTGAATATATGAAAAGTTTTGAGTCTTCCGTTAGGGGGCGTGATTTCGCACGTATGATTTTAGTCTTCAAGGTAGTATCAAAAATCGTGCTGCTTATTCAGACTAAAGTCAGCTTTGAAGAAACAGGTTTACAAGGGAAAGATAGGCAACAATGTGTTGAATAAAGTCGATTCGGATAATTGGACGTTCGGATAATCGGCGTTCGGATAACCGGAGTTCTACTGTATTGGATATTAAATGTAAATCTAGTATTTGATGAATACTTATTTAAAATATCTAGATTCTTTTGACAGTTTAGATCATATACTCTGTAAGAAAACGGTATGCATTCAAAATCGGTATATAATGAACCAACTTCAAAGCAAATTCTTAAAAAGAACGAAAAAAATGTTCGTCGATATTCATCTCTATCGAAATATTTGAAAATTTTCTTTATTTTTCGTCTTGGCTTAATGCACTATCGATAAAACATTACTCGACGATGAAAAAACAACGAAAATATTTCGTACGTTTTTCAATCAGAGAGAGAGAGAGAGAAAGAGGCGACCGCGCGAATTTCAACATTCGCTTAACCGAAACTGCCGCGTGCATCCAATCGCATCGCCAAACAAACGACGCACTCTTAAAGAACTTGGAAGAAACACGTCGAGTATTCCCATTTACGTATAAATCGATTCTTACCGCAGCCTCCTCTCTCTCTCTCTCTTTCCTTAGAATTTAACTGGTCGATTGGTTGACAGCACGCCGCCGTACGCCCGGTCGAGGTCAAGGGGAAATTGCTTTCACTATAATAGAATGCTCAAAGTCATCAAGGACATGTAAAATGAAGGAGAAAGCTTTCCTTATATTATTACGTATTAAGAAAAATTTTCAACTTTGTCCAGCAATTTGCGGGCTACGGGATAAAGCGGTGCAGGTTGTAAAACGTCAAGCTAAAAAATTCTTTAGCTAACAATAAGAGGTTTTTCCCAGGCTATCTAAAACGTCGGGAATAACACAGTAAATTTCGTACTCCAGTAAACCCCCAATTAACCGTATATCGAATAATAATAACCCCATTAGCAGCAATTTCTACGAAAATTGATGATTCCGACTTGACTTTCCTTGCTCATTGGCCCAAGGGTAAGGAATAGTTTAAAATATGGTCCCCTGTGCGAAAAGGTGTAAACATTCATATCGATCATCCGAAATATCTGAACAGGCATCCGAATAGGCTCGGTCCCCAAGCATCCGTGAAATTGGGAGTTTACAGTATGGAAAACACACATTAGTGTAATTAATTATATTGCCTTCTCTCTGATTATGAGATATTCTAGAAATTTACTTTTATTACAGGCGAAACATTTTATACGACGCAAATCGCATATTTATCATTCTTCCAGAATTTACTCTCGTTTAAAATAGCAAAATATACAACTTTTCGTGCGTCCAGTAGAGTGATGAAGTTTATTCATGTCATTAATGCATAACATTTTCACATGATCATAGCAGTTGCACTACATATTGTTAAAACCATATTTTACGGGTTATTTTTTTCGGTAGGACTATATTTACACCTTCATAGTGAAGGTAAAGGATTTTTTATAAAAGTATTATTCAAATGTGATTTTTTCCCTTTGAGCCATTCTTATTTCAAATTGTAATTCTCTTTCCCTTGCCAACTTTAGATGCAAATAGACTTCTTATAACTTTAGCATTATTCTGACATAAAATTAATGGGAAAAATATACATCACGCGAAATATATACGGCGATTCTTCATCCAATCAATTTATATTTAACAGAGCAACTTAAAATAATGCGACTCATTCATCGAAAAACCACTCGTTCCTTTAAATGTGACGTTTGTCGTCTTCTTTAACTCAGTAAAGACGAAAATTAAAGCTCGTATATAAATGATTCATTGCTATAAATACATGCAAAATCTTTGAACTCTTCCGAGAGAAATTTGAATAAATGGGTCGTAGTCTCTGATTGGTGGCAGCGTGGAATGGAATGTCGAACGCCGATGGGAGGAATGTTATATAGGTAGATAGCGTTGGACCCAACAGGTGGCACTCCCTAGCGGTAAGACGAGAAACCAAGCGGACTAGTGCATTCCCCCATCTTTTTTGTTCGACGTTAATCTCTCCGGGGCAGTCGAGTGCTTCCAAAGATTTTGCTGCGATGCAAAAGAAGATGAGGAAGGAAGACTGCGATTTGACGCCTATGGTCTAAGCAGGACTGTTAAGACGTCAGAGAGATCATATTCTATAGAAGGACATACGATTCCTTCGGGGTAACGTGACTTGCAAAGCTAGATAAAAACAACATGCGACGCAAATTGTGATATAACGCCTACACATTCCTTCGAAATGATTAAATTTAAACAATCGTGAACTGCCTTAGTGTAGACATTTCTTGATTCCATAAGAAATTTAACGATAAGATAGGTAATAATTTTAAGCTACAAAAACTCCAATTATTTTATAATTTAATCACTAAAGTTTCCTGTGTAACCTAAGAAAATTGCTGTCAATCTGGTTGAAGCAGACATTTCAATTAAAGCACATAGTGGTAAATTTTGAAAGATATGAAATTTCACCAAGGATAAACACTAATCATTTTAAAATTCACCGAAAAGCGCGCTAAGGAAGATAAGGCAAGTACATACATTTAAAAGAAAATTGTTTTCTTAGCGTATATAAAAATCAGATTTTTACGTCTCGTTAATTTTCATAAATTGGTTTGCCATAACTATCCTACCAACTTATAGACAGGGTAAATTAGTGTTATATGTATAAGTTTAAATTTCATTCAATCCTTATAGCATTAATTTATTTACACTTATACAGCCTTTAGTCAGGTGAGGGTTGTGACTAAAATCACGTCCGTCATTATATTTACACAACTATCTACTTTCCAACAGATAAAAACTCGTTATTTCACCTTCCTAAATTTTACATAGAACTACATGGATATAGAAAACGATAACATATAAGCATCTTAAACATGACCTATTCGTTTTAACCCGATAACCAAGGTCAAATCGACCCTTCTGACCTTGGAGTGCCGCAGGAAATGCAGTTTCCAATCTTGGGACAATCGTAAACCTAGGTATCTTTCCTTCCCTCCAATTTTCTTTTACGTGACTCCTGATAACTGAAATTATAGATGACTTAAGACGCCGGAAACGTCTAAGCCCTTTCTAAACACGCCTAGGATCCCGATAACACATGACGCAAGTGGTGTGTATAAGGCGCGGTTTTTTACTGGTGAGGGAAGGTCGCAGTGTCCTATGACCAAGCCGGCCATCAAAAATGAACAGGAATCCCTTCCTTTTTCTTTTAATAAAACCAAACAGATGTCTAGAGAGCGTCAGGAATGCGAGGGCCTCTCCTAAACCAGACCAGTTCCATTACGGGTGTAATAAAACAAATGAGGGTGGATATAGAAGGAAAATGTTGCATCCATTTCCCCTCGCCTGTCGTGTCGCATTTGTCTCCGATAAAGTTTCCGTGGTGTTCGTGCGACTAGATTACATCCACAGGGGACAAAAATTGTTCTCCCTTGTCACACGAGGTGTTTGTTTTCACATGCCTGTGACTACATGGATAGACGGATCTTTCCGCTCAGAAGGGGAAAAAAACAAGCTTCGACTATGTCACATGTATTTCGACCTAACTTGCATAATCGATGGGAGAGATAGTAAAGTATGCTCCAACTGAACATGAGATCAGAGAAAAAAATTCGTTGTTGATGTGTTTCCTTAGCTCAGTTATTTTATTTGGATTGTTCAAAACTGATTCGATTCCATGTAGAGAATTCAAGGAAATAAATGTACTGATAAAGAGTTGCATATGATTAAATAGGATATGGATTCCTAAATGATTTCCTGCGACTAAAACTTTTTTCTTTCAAAAATTTATTTGCGTCCATTCTCAAATATATCCTGAAAACATCTTCATTTAATGAGCCGACTTAAACGTGTAAAAGGCAGTCATTATCAATACTAGTTGTTCAGCCAACTTTTTTAATGTGACGCGCTAGGGAAGCCTTGAGTTTGTGGAATTCCATAATTCGGGAAAAATAAGACAACAAACTATGAAACAATTACATTATAAAAATTTTTTACTTGAATTGATTTAAATTTGATGTTTTATTCGGAATTTACGATAATAAATAATTGACCTTTATATAACCACAATATCTGGATGGGAAAATAACACACACCAATATCAGTGACCTGCTCGGTATTATACACACACAGACATAAGAAGGCATATATACAGTGCCGCAATCACGGCATTGAACGGATACAACCATGCATCATTCTACGAAGCTGGAAACAGAATGGTCTCGTGACAGCCGGGTTTAGTGGGTATCCCCGTCTGGGAGTCGTGGGTTCAAACACCCGCTGTTCGACTCCCGTTCCTTCCTCGTCACCCTTTCCTCTCCCTATCCCTCTTTACACTCCTCCCTCTCATCCCAATCCGCTGCCGATCGCAATGGAGGTCACATAACCGTCCGCCGGGATCTGCCCAACAATGAACCCCGTGGTAGGAGGCGGAGGTGGCGGTGTCCGGACGAACCAGCGGGGATGCTGCTGCCCGCCGCCTATTCCGCTGCGTGTTTGTAATTGTTGGCCCGGAGGCAGGAGGCGACCGGTCGGCCAAGGTGGAAAAGAGAAGAGAGACTTCTTCTCTCATCTCTCTCTCTCTCTCTCTCTTCTTCCCCTTTTTCCCTCGCATAAGTGGCGGCCTTCGACGCGATGTGTTTTCGGAGATTTCAATGCTCGATCTCTCTCTCTCTATCCCGTAACGTGTACGATTCCTTCCTTCCTTCCGCCACTCTCTCTCTCTCTCTCTCTTTCTCTCTCTCTTCTCTCACGCAGTAAAAAACCGTCTATCTTTCCTCGACCCGTCCGACGAATACCTTCGCTACGGATTTGCATTCCGCCCTTCCACGGCGTGGGAAACTTTAGAGGGTGATCTAGCCACGTGGCCGCGCACCATGGTCGGACCTCCATCGAGTGGCGGAACGACTTGAAAGATTGACAGACCGGGAGAAAAGGGTCTGCTGTTTTTCGGTTTTTTTTTCCGGTAATAGCAACAGAGAACTGTCACGAACACCCTCCGCCGTCCCTAGGCAAGTGAACACGTTAGCGAGTCGGCTCACGAATCACAACTATACGAAACCGACCAAAAGAGGACGTTTTCTGTTTGAAATTTTGTGTAAGACTTTTTCATAGGAAAATTTTACGGTCAAAAATACAGGGTTGTCTGCCCAAAGGGCCCAGGATGGGACTTTTTAATAGGCAAAGGCCCGAACGATATATCATCTAATGTCAGAACGTATGAATATTAATATATCCCTAATTTATTTCGTTTTATGACAAAAAATCGTTTCTAAAATGGAAAAGGGTGTTCAAAAAAAGCCCGATCTAAAAGGGAGCATTTTTTCAGCTGTCTGCGTTAGGATTTGATTATTAACGTTGTAGTTAATAAAAATTAAGCAATTCAATATCTTTTCATAGGAGTTAATAATTTTCAAAAGACGAAATGATGATCGATTATAATGACTTGGGTGTAGCTTTTATTTTAAAATTTAAAAAGGCTTTAGTAGCAATGGTTATAAATTTAAAAAAACTCAATAAGAACACTTAATATAGAAGCAATGCAGGATATATAGGAAGAAGCTCTAGAAATAATTCATTCCGAAGTCCATTAAAATACATTGTAAGCCCTTCTTATTCTTTAAATAACGTTGTTTGTATCTAATTTTATTTACGATTTTTGTGCGCCACAAGCAAGGATTCGAAAAGATTCATTCGAAAATTATTCCACCATCTACTCCAAACCATTACAGCGAAAAAATTTTCTTCCCCTTTTGTATCATTGAGACTTGTTGTATTTTCGATTTATTTTTTCATCGACAAAGAGAAGGAAATGGTTAAGACATCTTTTTCGGCATCACTTTACTTATATCTCACTGCGACAAAAATTGCCGCCAAGACCGCCGACCCCTCAACCGGGAAATAATGTAAGCTTAGGCAGTAAAATTATGGGGAATGTTTTTCGAACCGGTTTACGAGTAGACCGAGATTAAGGAGATTGTAAAATGGAAGGGAACTCCTGGCAGACAGAATAGGTTTTGAAGATTTTGCGCATCGTCACGTCCGGATGACAGGATGTAGTTTGAAACGGTTCGTACGCATTCTGTTCCTCTTGCGAGCACGAGCATTTGCTATAGTTTAACACGCCTTCGTGCACAAAATTTTACGAATTATTTCGCGCAACGTTGCGTAGATTTGCCTGGAATGGATCATTTTTGCGTCGACTCTGGCATAATCCATCACGTCCAGAAATGAATAATTCAAAACCCATCTATCGAGCTCACCCCACAGCTTAAAACAAATGGTTGAACTAGGTAGCTCCTCTAACCGAAATCCAAAGACCGGTTAATGGCCACTGAATTGCGTTTCTGGCTTATTCAAAAGGATCATTGCTAAAGGAGTTACACAGATCATCTTTGGCGTCGTTGTAGCTATCAGAAATTATGACTTATCGTGCGCGATCAAAAGGTGGCAAAGAATCCATTGCAAATCCATGTCCAGCTTTCTTGAGGGTAACTATTAATAAAATAAGATAAAATTTGTTCCAGTACAAACAAACACAAATATTATCCAATCGAAAACGATTAAATATAGATTTCTTTATCTCTATAAAAGAGGAAAATGAACCAGAAACAAATTTCTCGTCAGTTAATGGATAAAATTAAGACGATTTCTTATGCGTACAATAAATAATTATACCTATTATATGTGAAATCAGCTAGTGGGACACATTTCGTTAATTAATGTAATCCCTTTAGATGTTAATTTCTGTTGGCATGAAATACTGAATAAATGGCAACGGCTACCTTTGCACCTTTTCGATATACTACTCCAATTGATTTATATTTTTTAAATAAAATAAAACTGATTGCTTCTAATATGCGAGGTATATATAATATAAACTCGCAACGCTCTTGTTATTATACCGTCAATTGAAAATGCCGTTACGCCTCTACAGGTAAGGACACTTCCGCCATCATTTTTTAAATGAACCAAAATTATTACGATAAAAAATAAGAACTGTAAAAAAATCCATTGGCATGTTTTACTGACGGAAGAGTTTAGAATAAGAATATCTGCAAAACAGATGGAAGTAATTCTCGACAAATCCGTATTTTTTAGCAATCTTTTTCGTAAAAAAGTTTTACAGGGCTTTTTTTAAGGCAATCATTGCGTTAAATTAACCATTATATGACGGTCAGGTTTTTGTCATGGAGATATTAATTCAACTTTTCCTTCAGGCATAACGAAGAAGAGAGTATTCCAAATAAGGTTCTCAGTAGATTACATATATTTTTGTTACGAACTGTTGCCAATATTTCACACAATTGTTTCCAAAAAAAAACAGGAAACTCTAGGTCCTCGCGAAAAGAACAAAATTGCGAGGACCAAACGGTCACATTGTGAGTTATCGGCTTAGGAATCTTTAACCGGCCAAAAAAATGCAAACTTTTTTCAAAGTGACTTTTTTGAGCCAGCAAAGTGCTTTTTGAGCGCAAGAAAACCAATTTTTCCTTCCTTGCAGGAAGCTGAGTGGCGGAGAGAAAAAAATAACCCCTTCCACAGAGTCCTACGGTTTGAAGTGCCAATCACTGACGACCGTTTCTCTCATGAGGATGGAATGCGAAGAACGCTCTTCCAACATCAAAGGACTTGCACCCCGACAAAAAGGACCGTGGACTGAGTCAACCCCATGACGCCATTTTACGACACGCTAAGTCCTATTATTCAGCAGATTTTTAAATAACCGAGCAGAAAGGCGTGGTAAATCAGGAATTTGAATTTGAGAATGTGGTGGAGAGGCGATTGATAAAAACTAAACGTATAAAAACCTCAATGACCCGAAGTTTAAAGGGAAGACAAAAATACTTCGATTTAAGAGAAATTTGAGTTGAATAAATACGATTTAGTTTAATATATTCATATTAATGTATTAAAGACTTCTTCGAAACACCATATTTTCATCTTTAGTTATGGCTACTCGCAAAATGCTACGCATTCCACCATCTACTACAGGCGAATCACCGCTGACGACGGCTACCTTGTTACCTAGGTGCGCATCTGGTTTTCCCAAGTCTGTTATGTTTACAGGAATAAGTTTTTAGTTTTACGAGCATAGACACAAATAAAACTTCATCAAAACCTAAGAAGTACACCAACTATTTCCTTCAAAAATTATCATTCTACAGACAAGATTTTTTAACGAACTATGAACGGAGATAATTAAGAAAGTAACATGGAAACGACCTTTATTTTTACCTTTTCTCTCGCAGAATGAGATCAAACAATTTCTTATATGCTGTCATAAGATGGAATCTACAAAAAAGTATACATTTACCCTCTTTCATGTTTTAGTTTTTTAATGCTATAAAAAATGCGGTAGATAAAAAAAATCCAAAATTATCCGCATTAAAAACTTAATGGCATTATTGAATGTGTTTAACGAAACTTTATCACATAGCTCGCTATTGACTTCTTTGGCGCCAGCTTCGCCGGGAGTTAAACAGAGCGGAAGTTACAAAAGTTCCTATTCTATTCGCGCGTTCAAATCACCTCTCCCTAACCCATCGGAAAAAATCATCGGACAAAGGAACAAAAACTCGCGTTCGTCGCGTACCTTATTAAGGAAATGTTTCTGAATACCAAACTTTGTCGAAACGGAATGAGATCCACCTCCTCATCCTCTTCCTCTTTCTAACCGGATTATATGCGGTCATAAATTTACGGGGCACCCGTCTTCCGCCTCAGTGACTCCCGAACGTCAGTTTGTGGAAAGAAAGAAGTAATAAATGGGAGTCCGGTATGCTGCGCGTGGGAGGGATGAGGAAAGCGGAAGAGCGGTGGGAGAGGGCGAGGAGGAAGGGAGGGTGGAAGTGGGAGGGCGTGGCGAAAGGAGATAAAGAAGGTTCGACGTCGGTATACTCAATGCCTTACAAACACCGGCGATACTCTTAGGTATTTCAGGTAGACTCATATACTTCCCATTTGAGAAAGAGAAAGGAAGAATGGATGGAGGTAAGGAGGGAGCAGCTGCTTTGAAGGGCCGTAGGAGTAGGTGACAAGTTTCTAAGGCATAGATTATTTGAATGATTTTTTGTTTGGTGTTTTGTTATAGCATTTTAAAATGGCAGATCTTCCCCATTAATTGAAATATGCAGTCTTCGTATGAGACGCCGAAAATAAAATCTAAGGCACGCGAGACGTTATTTCTTTTAGTTTTTGAACATAAAAAACGAGTACAGTCGAATTACAAGAGGGATGCTTGAAATCTACCAATCCGCGGCACTTATTTTGCTGTTTTCTCCGAAAAAATATAACGAAGAGGGATCCTTAACCAAAGTGACAAAGTAATCAAAAATTCGTAAACAGTGAACACATGCAGCAAACTTATCACTTCGAATCTGCCTGCAATGGAATCCGTATTGTCTTCATTTTTGTTCTTCTAAAAGGCCACTGTCCAATTAAGTCTCGCTTACCAACGCTTTCCGGATTTTTTCACCACATACTTTCACGAAATCTGAGGAAAATTCCCCGAATTTACCGTGAAATTTAGCATTACCACCCTCTTTCGCTAAAGGGGCTTCAAAAAAAAGAAAAAACTCGGAGGAGGAAGGAATGGCAATAATGTCGGACGAAACGAGAGCGGTGCGCATTAAAATCTTCGTCGCAATTTTCCACCAACTCCATTGTGCCGATGAACTCCAAAACATTTACTCGACGATCTTAATAACAGTCCACTCGTAGCGGAAAGAACTGGAGAATGACTGGCCGAACACGCGCATGGAATTTTTTCCAACTCGAGAAGGAAGCAGTCCCACGGGCCTTTATCGGACAATAAACGAGGGGCGACGCTTTGCGAATAAAGCAGTTGCCTTCCATTCCGTCGCATCTACGTACATGATCGAGAATTTCCGCTCCGTCCTCTTTAAACCCTGAATCACCTCAACGAAGAAAAGGAACACTCTTTTCCCTTCCACTAATAGCTCTCGACATTCTTCACGAACATGCTCTTCTTTAAAGGACCTCAAGGGGGGGAAAAAACATTCTATGGCCACAGCCTCTAATAGCAAAAAAGTGAAGCAAAAATAAGGCGAGAGAGAGAAAGGAAGAAAATAGAAGAATAACGACCAGAAGGGAGTAAAAAAACTGAAGGCTAGAAAAAGGGAATTTCTACTGTAAAAGAGAGACCCTCTCACGTGGGTCTTTCTCATTTTGGCTCCCACTCGATCCGGCACCGTCATTATCCTCGAGTAATATTTTCGAGGATTAAAAAAAAGAAAATGAGGTCGAGGGGAGGGGGGGGGCAAAAAGGAGGTTTTGGGTGGCGCCACTATTTTTGGACCGAAAGACGAACTAACAACGGCGCCACCTTCCGCTGATGTTTTCGTCATTCGTCTTTTTTTTACCAATCTGAGGTAAAAGTGACGTTATACCCTCATTTCTCTCTCTCTCTCTCTCGTCTCTTGTATGTGCGTGAGTGTTTATACGCACACACACCTAAACACTTAAAGAGGGTTCGGTTTTTTAAAACACCGGTGGTAGATCAAACTCTCGAATGAGACCACATTTAAAAATATATATATTTTTTTAATTCTTTTTTCCCTTATCCTTTTTTGGGAACTTGCGAAATTAGTATGCATGAACCCGTCGAAAAGTAGTTTGCAAATTATTCCCGGATAATTTATTATTCAAAAGAATAGGTCCTTTTTTAAACTAAAATACTGTAAAAAAATTAATGCTGGCACAAAAGAGGATGTTTTTCCGGATAAACTTGTTCCTCTCTTCGAAATAATGGGAAACCAGTTTGAGGTTTTTAGAAGAAAATACGCGTTCTGAATGTGTGACTTTATATGAGCGTACGTGCGCATTTATATATGTATATATATGTGTGTGTGTGTGTGTGTAAACGTATATATGTGTGTATGTATAGCTATCTTTTTTATTTTATTTTATTTATTTGGTTGATTTGCATTTAAATTTTAATTCGAAAGCTTCTAAGTGTCAAAATTATGCAAATAAATTTATTCCTGAGTATTTTTCGGTGTCAAGGTAAACCGAACAAATATTTATTTTAGAAAAAAAATCATTAATTACTTTATAAAATAAAATCAATTACGAAGGTTTAAAAACAAAAGAAAAATAACATCTTAAGGCTAATATTTTCGTCGTAACTGCTACTTTGATTTTTTCAAACATTGCAATATTGTACATTGAACGACACTGCGGATATTATTATGAAGTCAATAGGTAATATATAAATGAAATTAAACTACGAGTTATAATAACGTGGTGCATGATAGCTTTGATGGCAAATAGAATATATACTTTATAAAATGCAATGAATTTTCGACATGAAAATACATGCGGTTGTATAAATAGCCAAATAACTAAAAACTGAAAATAAAGCGAGATAAATATCGCAAGGAAACGAAACTTCTAGTTGTATTTGGAAACCTTCTTAATAATGTATGCCAATGAATGGAACTATCTTCCTAGCGCTATATGATTTGAGCTGATGGAAAAGTTGGGAGCATATTGTAATGAATGAATAAAAATAACCATTAAACTATAAGTTCCTCCGTATGCTTCTTAAAAACAGCTATCATTTTGAGTCAGAAAAACCGCAAATGTTCATCAAGACAATCATCTCTAGTGAGTAAATCGCAGAACGGAAGAGGAGACGTGCGATATGAGACGTGAATGAAGAGAGACCCGCGGCGAAAACACAACAATTGCTTTCTGGGAAGAACTCTTCGTGACTCGAACTCACGACCTCAATTTTCGGAAGACCAATCAGCAAGAGGAAGAGAAAGGGAGGTGCTCTCTTTTTCTTTTCTTCGCGCCTCTTGTTCCTCCTCTTTTTTTTTGGGTTCCGCGTGATACGTGAATGGGATTCAGAAGATGCCACAACACGGCGTAACGCCAACTAGCACACTCACACACGCACGCTTGCGCATTCCCCGTAAATTGCTCCGACTTCCCGGTAGAAAGAAGGTTTCCACGAATCGTAGGGAGAAAAAATCAGACATGAAATTTTCTCTTCTCTTTCGGACAGACTTTGAAAAAAACCTCGCGTATCTCACAACGCTCGTTAAGAGACGAAAAGCATAAGTGAATCATGGTTTCTAGAGCAGTATTGCTCGGGGCAAGAGTCACGATCGAATTCTTACTAGCGGAATATAATTAGCCGGATGACTCGACATGAAAATTTCACGCACTTCTGAGCTGCCACTACAAAATATTTAAAATGAAGTCAGCTTTGTTTTACTACTGTTGGTTAGACTCTTGAGGCTGCCAAAATCATCGTCGTCCGGCTGGTGGATGACTCTATTAAGGTTGCTAAATGCCTCGTCATCCGGCGGGTTTGTGATGCCGGAGTATCCTAGGCAGAGTCAGGACAATATAGTTTTGCGGCCTAGGTAAGGTTTTAAAATTACGCCTCCCTCCTAACGAAGTATACAATACATCCACAATTTTACTTCTCAAAACTGTAGTTTATTAGCAATGCAGAAGTAAAATAAAATATATTTTACAAAATAAAACGTTACACTAAAATGTTCAAATCGTCAATCCCTAAGCGTGCTGCCCCAAAGGCACGTTTCTCGCTCGCCTAGCCTTGTCCTGGCTCTGATCCTAGATGAAAGTATCAAGAAAAATCTGAAAACTTTTAAATGTGGAATAGTCGTGGGGTAATAATTTTGTTAGAATAAAAATTTTCTGTAAGAAATAAGCTCCCTTGCCATTTGTATCCATAGCATTGGGCTTTTAAATGTGTTAGAATTAAGACACAAACTTGAAACATGAACAGTTGTACAGCCGAAAGAAGAGAGTGTGTTTTTCTCGAATAAACATTCCGAACCCATGCCGAATTAGACTGAAAATTCATTTGATCTCAAAATAAATGGAAATTTTTCGAGATTTTAACAATGAGAAATTTTGATGCCGTGGAAACGAGTCCAATTCTTTTAAACGGTATAACGCTTTTCAATGGGAAGTGGGAGGATACATAGCGAGAGACTAAAAAATCGCATTCTATACATTGAAATGAAGATACGAGAAGAAAGATGCCTCGTATATTTATTTGTAGTTGAGCATATTGTAATTGTTGCATTCGCCGTAAAATGCCACTATTATGCTTTATGTTAATACCGACAGCTAAATAAATTCATGCGTTTCTTGTAAAGTGTACTGTTTATCTAATTACTTTCCTCTTTGCGTATATTATATTTAGTTTAGTAGACAAGCTTATTGTAATTATTGTTTCTACATATTTAAGCTAAGATGGTCTCACTATTCAGTACATGACTATACATCTACAAACAAATAAATTCACCTATTCGTCTAATGCCTTTAATTTCGAGTTTATGAACATCATAGCCAGAATTTACTCTTAGTTCTTGTCTGACTTTCAAAGGATCGTTGTTTTCTTTCTAGTGGGACGTGAGACAAAAAGTTTGAAAACACTTTCGTGGAGAGAGAGAGAGAAAGGTGGAGGAGTGAGTTTAGAGACGCTGAGAGCGAAATGGAGTGTTGGGGAAAGGAGAGAAGGGTTGGCTGCGTAGGCAGCTTAATGAAAACGGGGTAGGGGAGCAAATGAGGAAGACTGGAAGCCCATAAAAAAATAAGAGAAAGAGAGGGGGAGAGAGTGAAAAGCAGAGGGAGATGCTTAAAAAAGGAAATGGAGGAAAAGGATGGAAGTCAGAGGATGAGAATGAGCGAGGGAGGGAGGGAGGGAGAGAGGGAGGAGTGGAGTGGAGGAGGAGGATGGAGAAAGGGACGAGCAAGGGTCAAGGCATGGCAGGTAGCAATAGGAACCGGAGGGAGAAGAATGAGGTACGAAAATAAGGCGGAGAGAAAGAGGGTTTTGAGGCAGCGAGAAGGGAGAGGGGAAGGGAAAGAGGAGGGAAGGGAGGGAGGGGAGAAAGGAGAGAGAGAGAGAGAAGGAGACGGAAGTGGCTGGGATTTTGGTAAGGGAGAAGATTGCTATTACGAGTTCGTTGGTGAAGTTTGCAATCTTCTCGGAAACTCACTCATTGTCAGTGGTATTCAGAGTATTACATGCACAGCTAAACTTTCTTCCATAAAATTGGTCATTCTTTCAGTACATTGATTTTATATATAACCGATTTAACAGAACAATACTTGGCGTATATAAATTTATTTGTATTTTTTATTCAAGTAAGTTTATATACATCGATCACATCACATTCTCTTTGTTAAATCATATTCACCCATAAAATTTATTTTCGATGTTGCCATTAGCGATTGATAAACAACATAAAAGCATTTTATCACATATTCAACAGTTTGACATAAATAACAGATGTTTGGAAACATAAATTCATAGAAGATATACACAGTGATTGCAAGCACAAAATTACTAGGAATAAACACACAAATATATACGAAGCATCTATCGAGCATGATACTTGTCCTCAAATAAGACTTAAGTTTTTCTAACATACTCATGTCATATTCTGCCTTTTTCAAATTAACTCCTTTCAATCATTTATCTTATTTGATGATATTTTTTATATTATTTTTCCCGAAAGAAAACTGAATAAAATATCCATCTAAAGTTACATAAGACTTCACGAAAGCCAATTATAAGTTAATAACATATTGCGGAGAATATAAAGGAAAATGCGAAAGGAAAAACAGATGGGCATTTGAAGTCCGGCGAAAACATCATGTGGTTTGCAAGAAAAGACAACAGGTTAGCTGTAGTAATAAGTGAGTGAAGGTCGGGTTACTTATGCATGGTCAGAGAGTCGTAAATTATTCGGGATCCCCTTCTCACCCCATCTTCCAAGAGGTGCACCGTCACCGGTTAAAATATTACGGAAACTGCCCAATGCCTTAAAACGGAGACTTTAACGCCAGCATGAAACGGTGACTTTAACGCCAGCATGTAACGGTGACTTTAACGCCTTCAGGAGACGGAAACTTATACGATCGGAAGATACCTTCGTTTTAAGATGCTTCTAAACATAGAAACGTTAAAATATGCTAAACTATTAATATTTTTAAAAAATATATAAATAAATACCTCGTTACCATAAAAATGTAATTTGCTTTTTCCTGTTGGTTTTTCTTATGGCAAAGGAATAAAAAATATAAAAAAATTGTTGCTCTAAAACGTGTTAATTTAAATTAAAAGTTTATATCAAAATATTAAGACACATATAAATTAATACTCCTAAAGGTACACAGCTGAAGCATTACTTCTTTGTTTTACAAGAAGTTTTCGGCGGATAACATAAGTCTACTCGATAGCTGTATTCTATCGATAAGGTTGCTGTTCAACACCGATCACTGTATTATACAAAAGATTTTTAAAGGGATTGGTTACAAGCTATTCCTTAATACCTATAACCTAATTTGTCAGCAAAATATAAATCCATTCAAAAAAATTTCGCCAAGTACAAACTAAATTAAAGTTAAAGAAACATCTATTGGTCCGCGGTTTCAATCTAGAATTAGCTACTTCCCTATATTTTAATTCAAACCCTGAGCATTGCATTGGGATTGTGCCATTTATTCATCTTTTGGCACACGTTATGATCAGATTGCCACTCTCGGGGCCTCAGTCTGCCACAGAAATAGGCGTTTCGTAGAATCCGTTTCAAAAACAAAACACTGAGAGGCGAGACTCGAGTTTCCAACAAAACTTGCGAGCATAATTTTCCAATTATCTAGTCAGGAATTTCAACCGTATCAAATACGCGAATCCGTCGTGTGTACATTTCAAGAGGATCTGTGGGAGCGTGATCGTCCGAGCAACAATAATAGCGTGCAAATCGCCACGCGGAAACGTCCGACCAAGTGTCTCGTTCTGGAAGGAAATCCTGTTTTCCCAAACGAGAGAGTCTATCGCTTGAGATGCAGTCTCTTTCTATCCGGCTAAGCTACCTTCTTTTCGATAGTGTGCAAAGACGGGTGGATTTTTTGGAGGAATGAAAGGATGAGGGAAAAGACGGAAGGATATGAGAAGGAACGGTACTTTCTCGACTGGTTATGGAAAAACTAAATATAAAAGGACTGAGAACATTTGAAATACCTTCCGATCGGGAAAGTGATGTAACAGAAACTTGCAACAGAGATAAAAAAAAGAAAAGACTACACATCGAATAACTGTGAAAAAGCAAAAGTTAAAGAAGGCATTAACACATGAAGTAGAACACTCTTAACACATATAATTTAGAATTAACATTGAATTGATATACGCCATTAGCGTTACGTTCTACTGTAGTTATTTTTAATGATCCTTTCGTAAAAAGTAAAAACCTATGGCCATGCATATCCTCCGCAAATATTGAGAAGCTTTCAGGGATTAAAATATTAAATATCTGTGATGTCACCCAAAAGCGAATCATATTCAACGCATGAGTTATTAAATATTTTGAATTCTACATATGCGAGGATCGAAGAGATAAGCGACGTTAATGTATAATTATTAAGCAGACGCAAAGTTGAATTTTCCAAAGTAATGTTAGGATAAAAATTAAAGAATCTATAATAGCTAAAAGCGATGAGAAAACAAAAGAGCCTCGCGTAAGAAGAATGAGACGGCCTAGTCCCGTACATAAATTGATTAAAACCCGGTAGTGTGGTCATCTTCACCATTCTCCATGTTGCTACGCAGAAACCAAACAAGATCCTCGACGTCTTCCAGCGTCGTTTATCATTTGTAATGTATAGCTGTCAACGTATAATCGTCCGGAATAGAACCAACTCTCCGTAAAGCGGTTTTTTCGATCCCACTAAATTTAACCGCAATAAACGACGAAGAATATTGACAGGCTACTGTAAGTTCTTCGGTTATAAACGTCCGTAGGATAAATGATCGATGCCTCGTAACTAAAAATACTATATGAGGACCATGATCCGAAAAATAACAAGACAAAGGAAGGGAAAGTTCTTATCCGTTAAAAAAAAGCAAACAAAGAGGCGAATGGGGCAGGATTATTCCCCGAGTCGATTAACCGCTTACCCCCGAGCTATAGGAAAGATACCTCGGAATGACGTTATAGCGTACCTTTCGGCTCTGTATGAGGGAAGAGTACGGAAGAGGTAAAAGAGAAGAGAGAAACTCCGTGAGGGATAGATGAGGAGGAAGGAAGGAGAGGTGGAAAGGGAGGGAAGGGAAGAAGAAGAAGGGGTGTCGACCAGCAGAAGGCATCGGACGTCATCGCATTCCTTGCCCTGGTGCAAAGGTAGGGGATGAGAGGAGAGAGAGAGAGAGAGAGAAGTTCTATGGCGAGAGAAGGAGAGTAAAGGAGGGGGATGTGAAGGAGGAGGGAAAGGGGGAAGAGGAGGAGGAGTGAGGAAGAGTGGTGTCGGGGCCCCTCGTCTTCCATCGACCTCAACGGAACATAAAGGGGATGAGGCAGCGTAGACCCAAGTCGATGAGAGTCGTGCGTGTGTGTGTGTGTGCTGTTTAGTTTTAAGGATTTACTTCTCCGTGCGTAGCAAACGGATACGATTTTTTCGTGTTTTTTTTTCTTCGATTTTAAGGGGTTCGTAGACCCGAAGGCGTGGAAGGAGGATGAAAAGCTGTAAATTTAAAGAAATATGCGATGGTTTTGGGAAATGTATGATACTGATGGTGAAAGCACCGCGCTCGCGAATTTGGGTGAGTCATGACGATAGTAAGTTACTATATTATTCTGCTTATCTTAACCGTACGGTCAACTGATGTCGCCCGAGAACATTAATGAGAATTGGAACGAATATATATTTATGTGACAGCGGTTGTATGATCTCTGTGTATAAGCATTATTTTTAAATGAATAAATAATGGCTATTTGTTTCACTTAGGAAGCTATAAGTTCAAAGATTAGCTGGTTATACACAAATATCCATATCAGAAAGATGTGATGTTTTTCTCAGGAAAAATAACAGTTTAAGCGAAGTGGAAAAAATATTATTTTAAATAAGTTTTAAGATGGAGTAAGGGAGAATTCAATTAAGCAACTGCTATCTCATACGGTGACTTATTCAAGTATCATGCTATATCAACAGCAATCAATATTTCAGAAATAACATTGGTTCCAAAATACATGTCCCAACATTTTCTCCCATAATTTAATTAAAATATGATATGCTATTCTCTCGTATAAAAATAAGGAATTTTCGGCGTATATCTTCAAAATTATTGTTAAAATGGGCACGTTGGAAACAAAAAAAACACGTTCAATAATGCAAGCGAGAAAATACACGACGGATAAGAAAGTTATAAAATGTTTATTCGAATGATTTTTATCTGAAGATTCGCTTGATTTCTTATATCAGTGTAGAAATTATAATTAGATGTCTTGAAACTTCCGGAAACAAATAAATAACTAGATTTATCGAGCTAAAACTATAGGGAAAATAATGGGAAGACACGAATTTTTAAAGTAGCAAAAAAATTCTACCTATGGAGACTTTGATTAACACTTTGTAGGCCTCGGCACCTAATCGCGATTAGATAAACTAACGAACCAAAAGAGTCCGCAGTTGGAGAGAAACGCAAAACAGCAAGGGAAAAAGGCAGAAAAGCGTATACGAGGGCGTCTCACGAAAGGGCGAGGAAGAGGGAAGCATGCACGAGAAAGAGCGAAGCGTGGGCGCGACTCTCTTTCACTACCCCGGCAAAACCCAACGGCGTGGCGAGGGGAGGCATGCCACCACCACCGCTCCAACCCCTCTAAAAAAATCCCTCTCCCACCCTCTCACGAGACCATTCCTCAACTATCAGCCTCACCCTCCCACCCTCCAACTATCCGTCCCCTTGCACCCTCCCTGCACCCCCCCCCCCTGCACCCTCCCTGCCACCCCACCCCCGATTCCCTCACAAAACCATCCATCCGCCCCCAACTCCCTATAGTGGAGCTAGCAGCTCAGCCCTGACTTGCGAGACAAAAGGTATGAAAGAGGAGAGGATTGAGGAGGGAGGGAGGAGGGGAGGGAGAGAGAACGGAGAGGAGAAAGAGATGGGGGAAATGTACAGGAGAGAGGGAGAGGAAGGAAGAAGGGAAGAAAGGAGGGGAAGAGTGAGAGACAGGAGTCGGGAGGGAAATAAGGGATAGCTGAGGGAGAGAGGAGGGTGGGAGAAGGGTGGGAGAAGGGTGGGAGAAGGGAGGGAGGAGGGAGGGAGGAGGGAGGGAGGGAGGGAGGTAGGAGGGAGGGAGGGAAAAAGGGAGAGAAGGGAGGTAGAAAGAGAGAGGAGGTGTAGATCTAACACAGAGTGCCCCTTTCTGCCCTCCATCTGTCTCTCTCTCCGCCCCCGCCTCCCTTGGCGGATCACTCGGTGGTAGACACACCCAGAAAATGGATGGGATGGAAGGTTAAAGGTCATCGGAAGATTCGGAGTGGCGTGAGGTGTGGGAGGAAGTGAAAAGAGATCGCTGGTCGAGAGAGAGAGAAGAGGGGGGGGGGGAAGAAGAAGCACGTAGGGAATAAATACCCTTTAAGAGAAAGGGGTTTCGGAGTCAGGGGAGGGGAGAGAGGGTATCGCGGGGGTGACTAGAAGGAATAATGTAACGGACTTTGAGAGGTTGTAACGGATTTTAATGCGAAGTAGGACGATGAGGAGGGTCACCGTGGTTACGGGGGTGGGCGGTTTTGGGCAGCGACTTTCGGAGTCGACAACGAAGGGAGAAAAGGGCATCGTGATCCATTATAAAGAGAAACACACAAAAGAAAAAGAAGTTCGTTGATGGTAGAGGGGAGATGAATGTAAACATTGTTCTACGCAAAGAGATTCAAATCTCTCCGATAAATCTTCTGCTTTCCCGCTTCGAAAAACTCGACTCATATTCTTCAGCCGCCTTTCTCTCGCGATGAGGATATCGTGGCTACCATCGATTTCAGTTGAAAAGGGTATTAAAAAATACGCCTTTCCAAGCCAAACACGTTTTCACGCGATCCATGAAAATAATCGAGTTAGATAAAATAATTCACGCGAGTTTAAGATCGTCAAGATTTTTAAATTAAAATTGTTTAAATCATCCAGCTGAAGACCATGGGATGCAACGAGTATCTTTAATCAGTACTTTGAAATAATTACCGCGAAAAACTGTTAGGAATACAAAGCAAGTGAATATTATACTTAGGAAACGAGTCATCCTCATTCGTGAAGCCGCCAGTGCTTGTTTCTTATGTATCGTTTATTATTATTTATTAGTGAAACGCTATAACGAAAAATGAAATTGCCACACAACTACCCATGATTGAATTCCAGTAAATTCAGACCGCCAAGCTCATAAACATTTTTTGACGGATTGGCGAATTTAAATTTCGCGGAGTTTGGTTCGGAAATTTCTTTCGCGAAACATTTCCACCCCTAACAGAATTAGCGTGCTCAGAAGACAACATTAAGATCGTGTAGCTCGAGTCGTGCGGACCGAGTCCAAAGAAGGAGAAATGAAAAAAAAAAAGAATCGCCGATCTGGAGTTAATCTCGGGCCACGAAATATCCAAAAACACAGACAGAAGGCGAAAGTGGTCTTAAATTTTCGGATGCAACCCTCCTGGACCACCTATACGGGAGACTGCTGGCAAAAAAGTCAGAGAAAACGAAGCGGAATGTTGCAGTCGCAATCTGTTACAACGAAACCAAAGCGAATTTTTTTTTAAATTTCGGGACCAGTTCGGAAAAAAATTTAAAGGAAAGCGGCTTGATATTTAAGGAGTGTATTATTTATTTTTGGCAAAAATGCAACGAGTCACGGGAAAAGATAAACCATAACCACTGAGAGAGCAAATTAAGAGAACACGAGCGCCTCCGATCAGGATAAAAGAAAAACTGGTCTAGGTGGCTCCAGGCAACCTTTTTGACAAGAAGAGCCATTTGTTCCAAATTTGTATAGAATCCAACATAAGATGAGTCGCAGAGCATGTATAACGAAAAAATACGTAATAAATACCGTCAAGCCATATTTAATGACATCTCACGCTCACGAGCCGCGGGTTGCCGACCCCTGCTCTAGGGCATAGGTTCTCAACGTGGTGCCAGCGGGCACTCTGGTGCCCGCCAAGCCATTTCTAGGTGCCCGCTTTCCTCTGCACACATGAAGATGTTCGTCATCCCTTATCCAATGATGCTAGTCTTGAAAATTTCGTTAATAATACTTTTGTTTGCAATACTGCCGAAAACGTTGTTAATGCCGTAACGAATAATAATATCTCATTTGCTTTAAAGAAAATAATCGTTAATACCAGAACAGTGCCCAGACATCCTGTCGCCTGTGACGAGATATAAGCCGTTTATATAGAAAAAAAGTATTAAAATCAGTTTGTTTTCTTTTCACAGAATTTAATTGTTCCGAGCATTAATAAAAAATATTAGTTGTTAAATACATTAAATTATATAACTAATTGCGTCATTTCTCTGGTTTATAAAAATTTTTTTAATGCTTGTGCCCGCCTCCATATCTCAGAATATGTTATGTGCCCAATGGAGATAAAAGGTTGAGAACCACTGCTCTAGGAAATTGATGCTGGCGGAGTAGATGTTTCGAATTTTGAGAGAAAGAGAAACTTATTTATGGAACCGGGTCATAATAAAAATAAAATAAAACGGCCTGTTCTGATGTATTTAGAAAAAAAGTCTTTGATGATTAGGAGCGCGATCCATGATTTGATCGGCCGTCTTACGATCCCGCTCGCCCATCTTGTCAGCCAATCCGATCTTAACGTTCCAGTTCTCGTGGAGAATTAAGCCATAAAAACGAGATGGACGCGTTATAGACCAAATTAATAACGTGAAATGGAGGGAAAGTATCCTCCTCCGCTGGGTTTTAAAAAGGGGATATTTATAAGACTGCATCTTCCTCGTCATTGGCGCTTGCATTTTTATATATGTATAAATTAAAACGGTTTACGGCCAAAATCCCATAAATATAAATTTCACCCATTTTTTTTTTCGGTGGCGAAATACAGGTAAAAAACTGTGAACTTCTCGAAAGCGTTCGAAAAAAAAAGATCGCGACGAAACTTGGAACGATGGGAAGAAAACTCGGATAAATACTTTCGAAAATAAAAATACCTCGCGATTCATCACGCATGCGCAAAGTCAACCGGTAAATCACCTGAGATTTTTTTTAACAAAACCTTTAAGCGTAGAAAAAGAGAGACGAGATTTTATAGCGTCTCCGAAGAAGAAGATAAAAATGGCGCTCCGGGAAGGGGAGGAGGAAAAAGCATTTTTCACGAAAAAATATGACTTCGTCACGCGAACCTCGCATACGTTATTACAACCCATAAGATGTTTAACTTTATTTGGCGTTAAAAAGTCTAAAGGCGCTGCAACACAGGGAGACAATTTCCGCAGCACCTCAATAAATTGGAAAGGAGTGAAAAGGGAGAAGAGGAGAGAGAGGGAAGTAGAATGGAGATGAAAGGAAAAATATGAGAGAGAGAAATGGCGAAAGAAAAGGGAGCGAGATGGAGAAATAGGTGAGGAAAATGCGGAAAGAGAAGTGTGGAGGGAGAGAGGAGAATGTCAGGGGAGAGAGAGAGTAGATAGTGAGGAGAGAAAAGAGGACGGATAAATAGATATTCGTCTTTATTTGGGAGAGATTGAGACTAAGCAGTCTCTTTTTCCATCTAACCCTATTCTTAGGAAAGAGAAAAGTAGAGAGAAAAGAGAGGAAATAAGATAGAGTAGGGAGAGAACAATGATGAAAGAGAATATAAAAAAGCAGAGAGAGAGAGGTGGAGAGGGAAGAAGAAATGAAGATAGAAGAGGAAATGCAAAGTAGGAGATTGAGAAAAGGAGAGAGAAAAGGAGAGAGAAAAGGAGATTAGGAGAAAGAGAAGGTAGAAAGAGGGAGAGGGCAGCGTGGAAAGAAAATATGAGAGGGTAGTGTGAAGAGAAAGAGATAAAGGAGATGAATCAGTGTGGAGAGGAGGTGATATAAAGAGCAATAAGGAAGAGACAAAATAGAAGAAATACGACAGCAGATAAAGGAGAAAATTATAAAGAGATGGAGTAAACGGAAAGGCAAAGAATAAGAGAAAAGGAAATAGGGAAGAATGGGGAATAGATTAAGAGGAAGTAAGAGGAATAGAGAGAGAGAGAGAGGAGATAAGGGAGAAGGAAATAGAGAAAAGGAGATAGAGAGGAGCGAATGGAGCAGAGACACGGAGAGAAGGGCGCGGAAGGTGAGTGGAGGTAAGTTACGACAGAACCAAGAAGAGATACATAGGAGTCGTGCGGAGAGGAATGCGAAGGGGTGAGGGGGAGGAGAAAGGAGGGGGAGGGGAGAAAGGAGAGGGTGGGATAAGTTTAGGGACCGCGAAGAGAGTGGGCGAAAAGGAAGGGGGAGAGAGAAGCAGCCGAGGAAGAGAGGGGAAAGGGAGGAAGTCGTGGAGGGAGAGAGGAGGGAGAGAAGAAGGGGATTTAGCAGTTATAGCTCTCCGGAATGGGTTGGGCGCCTGTGTTATATCGTCGCTGGACCGCAAAGGGAAGGACTTCTTCGCCGCGTCATCTGGAGAGAAGCGCAAAATGAAAATAAAAAATAAAATAAGCGGTATAGGGAGGAGCGAAAGAAGAAGAAATATTTTAAATGGTCGTGGAAGAAGAAGTCTGCGGATGGAATAAGCTATTCGCACCTCTTCGGATTTTTTTTTCGCCGTCCTCCGATATTTCGACACGCGTCTCATTTTCGCATTTGTCTATTTTTTTGGCCACGTTTTATACGTTTCGGTTTGAAACTTGCCAAATTTACGGGCGACCGAGTACTGGAAGTATTTATTTTTCTGTCGAGACGATGCGTTATTTAAAAAATTAAAGGATAAAATCGACGCTACTGCGTCGAAGTATTTAAGATGTTCAGGAATAGTGACTTATTGTGTGCTTGTATAATTTTGTTCCCTATGAATTTCTCAGTCATTTCTTTGTTATATTCTTCATATTTTTAATTAATAGAATAACTTGGGCTACCTGAATAAAATGATCTGTATACCGAGATTTTATACCTAGAAAAAGAATTAGCTCCTTCATAAGAAATTTTGCCTATTAAATAATACGAACACAGTTATTTCATCGAGAGTAGATTTTGGAACTCGCAAAAAAGTTTTTAATTTTACCTAGAATAACAACAGCATATCACTATGGGCCAAGGGCGGATCTAGATACTTCCCAAGGGAGGCGCGGCGATTATCGACTATTTTTACATGGGGTGGGGGATATTTTTAATTTGTAAACTAAATGCTGGTCAAAATTATTTTCTATTAATAAAACATGGTACAGGATAGAATAGTATGATAATTATCACAGTGAATCCCATTGTGGAAAAACCTCTCGGCCTCCCCTTTTGCTAACTCTAAAGAATATCCAAGGGGGGTGGGGGGGGGGGGAGCGATCGCCCCCTCCCCTCTTGGATCCGCCACTGGTATGGACGGAAATTCATTTGCTTAGGCAAAATCCATGGGTTTGAAAGTAACAGTTATTCGCTTCCACCGAAAAACCGTAATATAATTTATGTATTAACTGTAAACTATTTTTGTAACAAAAAAAACCCTTAAAATTCAAAAGGACCTATTCCAAGGAAAATTTTTATTATACCTGAATGAATAGCTGAAGTACCATCATTAAAATCGATTCAAGCGGAAGAAAATCAACATACCGAAGAATGAAAACGGCATTTATTGACAGGAAATGGAATAAAAATCCTCCCTTTAAAGGAGACGAACGCTATAAGATCCCCATTAAGCGCCGAATTACTCTTTTTCTGTGATCTACCGCTCTCATTTTGGGCAATAAAGAATGATCGATCCACCAATCAGACGACATGTAGACGGAATAACAAATACGCGGAAACGTCTCCTTTTTAGGAGCAGAGAGAGAGAGAGAAAATAAAGTGATTATTGCCGATCTCGGTCCTCTAAGGAGAGTAAGGGAAGACAAAGGGCAATTTGGTCCTTTTATTTTCCTCTTGCATCGTAAGGAGGAGGGGGATGGGGAGAGGGAGAAAGAGAGAGAGAGAGAGAGAGGTAGGGAGTGGAGGAGGAGAGTACGGGAGAGAGGAAGACCTTCGCGGCGGTTGGTTGACTACTTGTAAGTAACGAGGCATGAATGGAATGCCTGGCAATGTATCCAGGATAACCAGTTCCAGAGTAAGAATTCCAAAGGGTGGATAAGGCGAAGAGGGGGAGGATAAGAAGATTGGTATAAATGACGCCGAGTAGTCACTCTTTTCCTCTCCTCTCCTCTCTCTCTCTCCCTCTTTATCGTACCCATCCCGCAAACTATCCTCCTCCCCCTCCCTCTTAACACCCTCTTTCGTGGTAGAAGACTCGAAAAGATCAAATGAAAACAACGTGACTCTCCTCGCTTTATTATTTTTATTTTTTTGGTTGCCCTCAGTAACGGAAAATAAAAGACACGCGGTGTTGTTATGCGATCCGAGAGAGAGAGAGAGAACGGTCAGGATGCGACTGGAAATCTCGGGGAGATGGGGTGAAGAGGAAGGCTGCAGTCGGGTTCCTGATAAGTTGCTAAGATATTCCCGTACTATGCCTACCTTTAAAAAAATAAGTAATTTTTTTCACGATTTGCATAAGCATTTTTCGCTGCATACGTGGACCCGTCATAGGATGGATGTGAGAAGGAAGATGATGTATTCAATATGCATGCATACTATGGTTTTATTGGCGAGAAATTTACAAGCATCCAGAGTAATAGCGTTGACTGGAGTTTATATTAGGGGGTGGAGGCAGAAACAAACCCTGTGGAACTCGTTTTCGTCAGCAAAATATGAAGAAGATAAGGCGCCTTGTAAAATTTTATTAAAAAATAATACGATGCTTTCCTGGTTGTATTTTTAGTCAGTTGGGGAAGATAGTGGAATTCTTATCTTACTTAAAAGGAAAATTCTTTTTACGTTCGAGTCATCTAATAATACCGGCCACGTTTTTGGAAACCTAATAATAAACATTAATACCATACATGCAACAAAGAATAATTAATATATCACCAAATTTTTCTACTTTATTATTTAAAGCAAATTGTTCGCCTTTTTCGATTGAACGGCATTTAAATCTTTCGCGTAAGCGATTTAAATAAATCTTGGTAAAATACTGCCGAAAATATGCATATAATTAAAAATGGTGTGATGATATATAGACATTTAGTTTCTATTTTTTTTTAAAGTAAACTTTCAATTTCACGGAAACGACCTGGTAGCATTGCGCCCTAAAGTGCGGACGTTTCCGCGGCAGATGAATCGCCCCGAAAGCGGGAGAAAATAACGTCATTAGGAAGATGAGCGAACGAGTCGCGCAACGCACGATACTCGACGCGCTTCTCAATTGGAATTTCGTGGCGTATTTTCGCTTCCGTCTTTTCGCATCGAAAATACACCGGCGAGCGCATAATTCCCTCCTTTGATGCCCGATATATCCTATTCCGCCTGTCAACGCTCAACGGGAGAGAGTAAAGGTTTGAAAAGGACTGGCGACGAAGAAGGGAGCGGAAATGGAAGAGGAAGGCGGAAGGGCAAGAGGGAAAGAAGGAGAAGGTGGAAACGAGAGAGGAACCGGAGAGGTATCAAAGAAATGGATTTTTAATACGATACTCTCTTCCGCCCGAAACCAATATTTTCATCATTTTCCGCACGCGCGTGCCGGATTCGCTTTCGATTTCGTCCTTTTAATTTTGTTCCGCACGCACGATTCCTCTCGTATTCCTGCGGTGTAGAAGAAAATGGTCGGAAAAGGGGCGCCCCAGCACGTGCCGTACCTCTCCTCCCCTTCTCTCCCTTTCCTTTTCCTCTCACTCCATCCACTAACTTATGTCACTCGTGAGCGATCCCATAGATTCGCAACCAAAGGGCCACCGCTCGCTGCAAATTTTAACGTTTAATTCACGTCGTGCATGAATATCTACGCGAGCACGTGTGCTTGCGTAAATCTGTTTGTACACGCGCATGTATAAACGAATAAATATCCAAGCGCGTGCATATAGTGTGTTGCCGTGTACGGGGAGAGAAGGTGGACGCTCAGCAAAATTGACATGAAATAACTGGAAAGATTCGAAAAGTGGGCATTAAGAAGAATGCCGAAAATGAAATGTACAATACGGCAGAGAAGGTGAAATATTTGGAATTGTTAAGAAGGAAATGAGAGAACAGAATGCTATTACAGCTGAAAAGGAAAGAGGATGGCAATTTGAATAGGGCATATCCTGAGTAGAGACTTCATAATGTGACTAAAGGAAAATTTTAAGGCAATAGGGTGAAATAAAAGGAAACGTTTTAAGTTGATAAGAGGACTCGAAAGGGAAAGAGAGTTATCAAGAAATGAAAGTTTTAGGGAACTACGGAACTTGGAGATCCCAGCTTAGCGTATAACCACGGACCTGACCCCATCCAGATTACTAATGATGACGGACACGGACAAATAATTGCGCACAAAATGACACGTATAAATTCACTGAAAGGCATTCGAAATGAATTTGCGCATCTATGAGGAAACCGTTTATCTTTTAAAGAGTATGAGCCACTCTCACTGAAAGTATGAATCACTTAAGGCTAAAGCTTCTTAGGAAGCAGTGGTCGGCAAATCTATGATGCTGGACGAGTACGAAAATAAAGTATAAGGCAATAAAAAAAACAGCATTTTAAGCATATTTCCTTCCGATTTCACACAATCTAATTCGCTGCCCTCGAGAATAACAACGGAACGTAAGCCAGACTGCTATAAAGCAGCTTCAAGAACAATTCCTGTTTAGGGATGTAGAATTCCACATGTTGGTGCTAATGGTATTACTAGTAACATGCAAAGGAATGCATAAAAGTCAGAATTAAAAATTAAGATATCATTTTTTCGTTCCCCAACTAAATGAAAATTATCTATGGGCAGCAATTAGGGTTGCCAACTTTTAGATTTTCATGAACCGGATATGTTGTTTCGGGTTGCCTACTTTAAGATATTCTTTAGAAGAAACCCAAGAGGAATTAAATGTAATGATAAATATATTCAATGTTCTGAAAGGCGCTCATGATTTTAGGACATATGATTAAAAATCGTTGATTTTTTTTTAAATATCGCTAATTAACGAAATTGTAATCAATTTAAGTTTTTTACATAAAACAAAATACAATGGAAATTAAAGTGAAAACTATCTTAATTCGAATCATTTATAAAAAAACGAAAAAAAGTCATAAAAAGGCTTTCCGCTGCGATGGTATTGAACCGGAGACTTGTGCTACGCACCCGGAGACCGGAGATTATGGCGATGAACCGGAGATCTCCGGCCCGAAAGCCGGAGGTTGGCAACCCTAGCAGCAATATATGTATAGCATTCATATCCATACGTTACATGATGTAATCATTTATGCAAGTTGTGATTCTCCTGCAACGCTCGTTATTTGTTAACTGGGTTGTGTAACACGCAAGATAAGTGCAAGATAACTGCTTTTTATTAGGACCGCAGCTCACGGTATGCTTAAACAAGATGCGCCCACGCCTGAAGATAAATAGTATGACGTAGAGAATCTGCCCTCCTTTGAATTTTCCCGACCTTCTCACATTCTCTCTATCCTACCATTTCCCTCTCCTCCTCCTCTTCGAGGTGACCACGATGTTAGTTTAGAGTTTCGCGACAGCAGCGGTGAGACGGGTTAGTACACCGCCGGGAGGTCATGTCGTTCCTTTTATCCGACACTTTCGCAACCCGCAATCTCTCCAATCGAAGCGATTATATGCACGGCGGGGCATAAAGCATCAGCCGACGGGAACTGGAGCATAAATACCGTTGTTAATGCAACTGCGGTCTCATGTCTCGTGCCCACCAGATGGAGGTGAGAAAGGGATTTCCTTGTTTTTTTTTGCTAACATCACTTTCATTCCTCGAGCCAAAGCCGCCGACGGAATTGCAATTTGCGAGGTTGAGTGCCGTTCGTAAACTCCGAGACCCATTCCTAGCTTTGGCGGGTGAAGGTGTAGATCGACAAAAAAAATCTCGTCGTTCATATCGAAGCCGTATTTAAAAACAGGAATAGCGGATAATTTTGAAAGAGGAGTACCAATTAGACTTAGATAAGTGCCGTACGTGGTTAGGGATAGGTACAAAATCATACCATTGGACGCACGTGTCTATCTGAATTGCTCCTCAACTGCTAGAGGGCGTTTTTCATCTTCTTGCAGAAATAGCGACCTATTATCTAGATCAAAAGCGAGCCGATCCCAGTGGCTTAACGAGTTGAGAATTGTTGGAGAACCTGTTGAACTGAATGATCCGTTCGATGAATGTTTTAAGGGATAGATTTTTCACCTAATTATTTTACTTGATCCTTCGCGTTGATATCGTCTCATTAAGGATAATCAACAAGTTCACTCGCTCAAATGCAGCTTAATTGTTGGTATTTAAAAGAGTAAGAAGAAAAAGAGCAAGATGCTCGTCTGACGCTATTTTTACTGCTTCGTTGTTTGAGTCTGGCTATGCGCAAAATCGATCAACTGAATAAAATCTCGATTGTAAGGTAATATTGTACGGATTATAAAACGTAAATAACCGTAAATGAAGAGCGATATGCAAACATTATGTAGGTACTTATTTTTCCAATGCTCGATGCAAAACTTAGTGTTCCAGAAAATTTTTCCTTAGCTGACTTTTGATATTAATCCCATTCTATATTTTAATTTATCGTTAAATTGTCATTACGTGTAATTATAATAACATTTACAGAACTTAAATGAAGAAGAATTGAATTTCACTATTGCGGATTTATTTATTTGTCAACCGTTAATTAGTTTTCAGTCTTGTAAATTGTCACATTAGTAAAACAGGCTTTGCAACGAATATGGCACGACAACGCAATCTCTAGGTCTCACTGTAAGACACTTTTGCGATTTTTAGCCGAGTTATTAGCACAGTTCTTCTTCACGACAAACTTAAACATCTCTTGCGAAGAATACCGCGATACGAAAGCCAATAAAATCCCATATAACAGTTGCACGCTTTCGAGGGAAAAAACAACCCTTCTCCACGTCGCTGACAAACGTCGCATGAAGTTGGAATAGACTTTGGCACGAGAGAGCGCCGTACGACTCCTAATCTCGTACGCCATTTAGGCATTTTAATCTCTCTCGTTCGAACTCAGGAGGGGCATAATATGCTGAAAACACCCACCCGAGGACAAAAATAAAACCCATTAATTTGCGCAGACTGTCTGCTACAAAATGTCTCCCACGTTTGGAATGTGACTCTCTTCTCCTCCGCCCTCCCTCCCTCCTCCCCCTCTCCTCTCTCCCTACGATCCGAAAGGCACCCCACCCACAACCACCACGGGGCTTGACCCGGACCGGTGCTCTGAGGAACACCAAGAAGAAGAAGGGAAAGGGGACTCAGGTGAGAGAGACGGAGAGGTGGATGGAGGGAGATGGATGGAGAGGCTGGGAGAGAGAAAGAGAGAGAGAGATAAAGGGCGGAGGAGTTGAGAGAGAGGTAGTGGGATAGAAGATGAGACAGAGAATAGTGGTTATGGAATGCGATGAAAAAGAAAGGCCAAAAACAAAAGAAAGACGAAGCGAGAGAGAGAGAGGGAGAAAGGAAGAGAGGGGAGAGAGGCATAAAGGGGCGCAGAAAGAATGAGACGCTCGTCGTTTTTCATCGATACTTTCTTAATGACGATGGATGCATGCATAAACTATTTTTTTTTATTCCCTAAGAAATCCATTTCATGAATGGATTCTCGAGAGGAGAGGACGATAAATCGGGTTGTCGCCCGATATGGATTTCGGTGCGCATATCGAATGCATTTTCTCCGACATCGCGTAGTTTTTTTCTTTTCTAGTGATGAGGAATAACTGAATAAAATTACACTAACTCTTAAAAAAGAACAAGAGAAAAAATATCATAAATATACTGGAACTTGACTGTGTGGCGATTAAATCGTTACTCAATTTTGCTTAATTAAGTCGACGTGATTTCGAAACGAAGAAATTCAAACCATGATACCGATAATTGGTGGAAGGGAAAAAATGAAGCATGCGCTGCGTTGCCATTGAAATTATATTTTTCAATGTCGTAACTTTTCGACAAGGTCAAAGATTACGCTTTCACCTTAATTGGAATTTCAGTCGATCCAACGTGGACCAAAATTAATATTATTTGAGGTCTCTAAAACGAAATCTCGTCAAAATTCCGGGGCGTACAGCGTAGGCTGACGTGCTATGAAACAGCTTCGGAATGCGCCAAATGTAAGTCAAAATTTCGCGTTTCTAAAAGATAATTCTGAAAAAATGCAGCCAACTGAATTGTTTTACGCCACGCACGAGTTACCACAATGAAACTCTAGAGAGAAATATTATCTCGAAACTAAAATTTAAGCCATATTGTGTGGCTGCCTATACACTTTTGTCTTTAAATTATAGGTTAACGGTAACTGTAAAACCTCGTAATTCATTAACCATTCATGTAAACTTAAATTCCTTTGAACAAAACGCAAGGGGTTTAATTCAAGAGGAACGGATTTCGAACCAAAAATAAATGTGGAAAAAATTCACGCGTTGAGTGAATAACCTTAGGAGAAGCCGCGGAGAAATTCCAGAAAGAGAGAGTAAAGCGAATTATTGGACGCACGAGCGAGAAAACTAAAGGGTTAAATTACAGTTTCCGCTGATTTACGCAACGTTAGCAATTGGAAATGGAGGGAGAATGCGATACGGCAAGAGAAGAGAGAGAGAGAAAGAGGAAGGATGGTGGTGGGGAAATTTACCACCGCGAAAAAAAGAAGAAAAACGAGTGAAGATAATAATCTCCTCTACCTACGGAGTTTCCCCCAGAAATATTAATCCAAAGACTACGAGGTAAATAAAGCCAACAAAGATAAGGATCATCCGAATGTGTAGACGGAGATTAGCAACAAAAGACACAGAGGGGGACGTAAAGGTTTGCGAGTGACATTTTAATGAAATATTACCGCTGCCAAACTCGAGAAATAATTCGGAAAGACGGAAATTTTACGTAAAAACCCGCGTCCCCCTTATGTCGAAACGATAAGAAGTTAGGACAAAGGAGAATCATGAATTGGAAAAATGTTCCCATCAAATGTCTAACGTGAATGAAATAAAAATTTGAAAAATTAAATAAATAAATTTTCCATCTAACTATATGAAATGTTTCATATAGATAATGATGAATTCCTGTTTCTAACCGGGTTATGGTTACAATTACATGCATGATCTAATATCTGCCGTGTTTTTGGGAGGGCGCTGTTAAAAACATGTGTCCCACGGAAGAAACTAGTATTTCCTTGTAATGAAACAGCTTAAATCTTAAACCTGATAAAATAAGTTTAATATGAGACGCTGTTAGGTCCCCAGAACCTTTTTTACTAGCAAGTTTCATGCTAGTAAGTTTTTTAGGTATTCTATTTCAAATGAGTTATTTGCAGCACTTACATCGCAAAGAACTCGTGTCATCCCTTTCTACATCATGATGAAAAAAGATTCAATTCGGTTGGATACGAGGAATTTTTCAAAAGTGAACGGAAAAAGAATACATTCTATGTTTAAGTGTCCTAATAAAGACGCGAAAATAGAATTTAAAAACACTCCGAAGCGGCGTCACAAACAGCCACTCGAAAGAAAGAGAATGGTAAGAGAAAGCGTAGGGAAGGGAAGAGGAAGGAAAAAAATACGGAAAACCACACCGGCGTGACAAAACGGAAGACAAAAGAGAGCGAGAAATAATGGCGAGAGAGGATTCGTTTATGGAGAAGACGGCGAAGGAAACCAGAGAGCGAAAGGAACGCGGTAAAAATTAACGGGCACGCGAAGGGAAGGATGCCTCTCTCTCTCTCTTCAGGGCGTTCCGGAAGGTATGTATGAGCAGAAAAGAATCCAGCAGCGGGTTAAAGATCGTGCAATACACCCTTCTCCGGAAGGGAAGGAGGAATTCCACACCGCCCACCTTCCATCCCTACCGAAAGGGCGGCCTAAAATGTTCCACCTCCTCCCAAAAAAAAAACTTCCTCTTCCACCTCCCACGCACCCTCACCTCCTCCATCTTGGCCAACTATCCCACCGCGCCCACGTACGACCACGTTAAAAACTCTCACCACACGCACGCACGCACGCACGCACACACGCATATGCTTAAGGAAAAGGAAAGGTAACAATAAAGGTGGCGACAAGGTGGAAGGAAAAAACAAGGAAAACCACACCGGCGTGACAAAACGGAAGACAAAAGAGAGCGAGACACTTACCAAAATTGGAGAGCCGCTGGGGGTGCTGAAGACACACGAAAAACAGAAACACAAATTTGGAAGCTTTTCGGGCCGAAACCCTTCGTCAGCGACGGAGAGAAACGTACCTTTATATATATACACTCACACACACACACGCACATGACCTCTTCCCTCGCATAGAATACGCCCGCTTCACTCAGGTTTCACGCAGAGAGAGGAGAGTAGAAAGATTTTTTGGACGTGCATGTTCTTTTCGATGGGTAAGAGAGTGAGAGAGAGATGGAGAGAGAGAGATGGAGACGTAGGTAGGGGGAGGGGAAGTTATGGGTAGGGGGAAGGGGAAGTGATAGGGAGGGGGAGAGAGAGAAATAAAAATGTGGGTGGAAGCGAGTTGAACCGTCTTGAAAAAAAAAATGAAAAGCGTAGAAATATGGATGACATAGGCATGGAGGTGGATAGGGTAGAGGAGGGAAAAATTGAGAGGGGGAATTTGAGAGGACACGAGAGGAAACCCTCCGTCATCCTCGAGGATATAGGAAATATTGTGTTATGATATATGGCCGTAGACAAATGTCATTGTTAGATTTTTGAGGTTCGTGTCCAGCGCATAAAGCTGACGGTCGGATAAAGGTATCTTAAAAAGACATAAATAAGAATAAAGTTTTCATTTGATATAACTAAAAGTAAAGGCTCACAACAGATGTGCTGACAGCAGTGTGGGTTTGTTTTTTTACATTCATGTAGGTGTGTTTGTAACATTTCGCGACCACTAAGAACTAAAATTTCTATTTAAAAAAATTGCAAATTTATAAAAAATTGTTGTTGCTATATTACACTATATTACACTATAAGGCAATAAAAAAATCACAATTGTAATTGAATGAGAAATTTACAAACTTTATTGATCAGTTATTCACGCATTATTTTATGAAGTGCCACGCAATGGATAACCTAAATTGAAGTAATAATATGAACAAAGGTAGGCAATATTTCCATTAGTTAACTGGCGGTGATAATTCTTAAATAAATGCAATATATTTTATGACTTTTAATATTTTAAGTAGCGTAAGCGTTAAACAAATGTGGGATGACGATAGAAGAGGATAGCTAGAAGAAGAATAGCAGTATGTGTTATAACTAAATTGAAGTAATAATATGAACAAAGGTAGGCAATATTTCCATTAGTTAACTGGCGGTGATAATTCTTAAATAAATGCAATATATTTTATGACTTTTAATATTTTAAGTAGCGTAAGCGTTAAACAAATGTGGGATGACGATAGAAGAGGATAGCTAGAAGAAGAATAGCAGTATGTGTTATAACTAAATTGAAGTAATAATATGAACAAAGGTAGGCAATATTTCCATTAGTTAACTGGCGGTGATAATTCTTAAATAAATGCAATATATTTTATGACTTTTAATATTTTAAGTAGCGTAAGCGTTAAACAAATGTGGGATGACGATAGAAGAGGATAGCTAGAAGAAGAATAGCAGTATGTGTTATAACTAAATTGAAGTAATAATATGAACAAAGGTAGGCAATATTTCCATTAGTTAACTGGCGGTGATAATTCTTAAATAAATGCAATATATTTTATGACTTTTAATATTTTAAGTAGCGTAAGCGTTAAACAAATGTGGGATGACGATAGAAGAGGATAGCTAGAAGAAGAATAGCAGTATGTGTTATAACCAAGATATAAAAGATTCGGTGAAGAATTGTCTTCTAATGATGTAGTTCCAAAAATTAGAAAATATATTTTACTTGATTCTAAAAAAATAATTTCCGCCCATTTTTCTAATTTTGGAAAAATCTGTACATCGTTTAACATCTTATTCGCAATAACTTATGATACGAAGTCATTTCTAAAGAAATGGTTATTAATGTCTAAGACAATTGTCATAATGAAATGGGTGCGACCTTGCCAATGATCGAAGAAAAATGAAACTTTCTCGGCACTAAAGAAGTAATAAAAACTGTCAAGGAATAAACAGAATCTCAAAGGAACTTGTAAAGTCACAAGCGTTACTGCATCTACAATAAAAAATGAAGACATTTTTGCAGCATTGTAAACACGTACTCAGTGCGTGCGAATTACTTAGGTAATACTTCGTTGACTATGTATTTTGTAATAAAATAATTTCGTTTCAGCTTATCGTTAAATTTCTAGTCTCGCATGCGACGCCATATCGTAAAGGATAACTACACTAAATCACAATATTTAAGACTCTAGAAAACTTTTTTTCTTCTTTAGGTTCCTTTTTCTATAGCCGACATTGGAATTTATTTTAAGTTAAATTGAGTTGCTCATTAGCACCTGGAGATAGGTAAAAACGAGAAGAAACAACCTTCCAGAGGAATTAAGTGAGGAATAAGGAAGCGGAAGAGAAAGTGTAAGCTTTTATTAACGTAATAAGGCAAGAAGCATATGAACAGTAAAAATTTATAAATAAGCGATAGACGCGAATAGTTAGCGCGAAGTGAAAGTTTACAAGCCAGTATTGGAAATTAATAAGACCAGTTATCCTTGAACTGCTAGGAACGACTAACTCACAAAGCGAATGACTCACGGTGAAGAAAAACTATTTAAATCGGCGCGTTGCATATAATGGCGAAAGTTTTCACGCGTGCAGTAAGAATTTATCTTTTGAATGATGGCTAAAAATAAGCGAGTCAAGGCGCAGGCTCATGGAAGAGAATTCGCTTTCACACAGACCCGATAATGTGCCGGCTGAACGACTGGAAACATACTGAAAGAGTAAGAAGTAAATCGAGTGTTCGGTGTTAAACCCTCCTATTTATTTTTTATTTATTTTAAATGGCTCTTCAAGAGCCGTTACCGTCTATTTATGATGAGCCTAATAACAATAATAAACAGGATCACATACAACCGACAGGTTTGGATCTCGCGACCACTGAATAGGGAGCCAGACACGATAACCACCAAGAACGACAGGAAGCTGAAGTTGTTTTTGATAGCTCCGCACAGGATAGATTGGAAGTATCCCAAAACATCCCACTTATGGAAATTCGTAACCAAAAACATCCCACATTTATACATGTATACTACGAATGGTTATAGCCCAAAACATCCTACTTTTCAATGTGGATGAGATGGGGAGGATTTGAGGGTTAAGGGTTAAAAGGTAGAGGGCGTCACCTGTGTAGCGATCTGAGTTTGGGTGATATGCTCTATGACAAATACAATATTTATTCGCTTCAGTGTTTTCACTCAGTGTTCTTGAGAGTTCACTTAACAGTGCATCCAGGTTGTTTTGAACTTAAATCTCTACATTTTAGTTATTTTCACTCCAAGAAAGACATGGATTTTAAAGTGATATCTAGTAACAAGGATGGTGAGTGTTTAGTGTTTGATAACTATAAATACCAAAACATTCGCACCAATAAGAAGATTGGCAATAATGTCTGGCGCTGTTGCACTAAGGGCTGTTATGCTACGATCACGACTGATGCGGAGAAAACTATGATAACCGGGATGTATAAGTCCGACCATGGTCACGACAGTGTGGAGAGCATAGTATTAGATAGACAGGAACTTAGGGGCATTTGTAAGAGAAAATCTACTGAAGAGAGTTGTGTTGCGTTCTGCTTACAACGACAAGAATTCTGACGTTGGAAAATGGCTGAAATTTCTTTGGAATGGTATTGTTGCCAGCCGAAGAAGTTTCTGAAGCCTTTGTCAAATTATTTAGCGTGTCACCAACAGAAACTGAATGCACTGAGTTTTCAGACTACATTCTGGAGAACTATACAGAAAGTGAAGTTTTCCCTCCCATATGGGCAGAAAAACCTACTTCAAATTTTAGAACAAAGAATGAGGCGGAAAATTTCCATAGACAATTATCCTACGAATTTTACATGTCTTATCCGAGAGTATTTAATACAATCGAGGCACTGAAAAAAAATACAAATTGTGACAGAATTAAAAATCAGAGAACACAATAAAGGAAGAATAGCGGTGAAAAGGAAACTAGATAGGAAACGTGATGATTTAATCTTAAACGTGTTTTCTCGCTATGAAACAGGGGAAATTGGACAGTTAGAATATATTAGCCTTATTGGAAACAGACTTCAGGGCTTTGGACATTATATTATGTAGTTTTTATACTTATTATCGTGATTTTGGTTTCTGACAAAGAACTTAAAATGGTTCTGTTTTCTGTTTTTACTATTCGATAACTTAAATGCAATTTGATAGTTTTTTAATTTGCTTTTTTCAATTGTTTTTATTTTATTATAAATAACTTTAATGAAATAAAACATATTTTACACTGCTTGTATTATTTTAGTTATTTACTAATATACATTATTATTTAGTTTCGTTATATCACATTTGAAACTTAAACTGAAATCCTCCCCTCATTAACCCCCATCGCGCAACCCAAGCCAACCCACCCTTCTCGCGGTCAGAAAATGTGGGATGTTTTGGGCTACAGAAAATGTGGGATGTTTTGGACTATGGCGTTTTTGGGGTCTAATAAAGAACGTGGGTTGTTTTGGGAACCCTCGGATAGATTAAATGCGTGCATTTTTTGTGTTAAAGAAGCTACCTTATATACGCTCGCAAACACGTTGCCAAACTTTGCAAATCCCTCATCTTTTTAGCTTTCCAAGGGAAAAATAACTTTCACCATTAAAAATTTTCAGGTAGAAACATTCCATACAACTTTCTACAAAATTCATTATTAATTCAATGAATTTAACTTGTAAAAATAACTTTTTTAGTTTGAAAGTTTCTTCCATCAGTAAACGATATGGATTTCTGAAGGAAAATAATATTTTGATATTTCGGGAATCAGGAAAAATTTCAACGTTCTTTCTAGGTTTCACATTTAAAAAAATTAAGTAATTACGTTTTATTCACGAATGTCAAGTAGGAATCTCGCGAACTGGTTATAACTTCTACGCAAGTGTATATGACTGAAGTAGGAACAGCAAAAAAGTGCTCAAAATAATGAAACGGTGCGCATAAAAAGATAAAGAAAAACATAGCGAGGAAAATCTCATAGATGTGGGAAAAATAAACGACGAGGGAACGGAATGCGCGGGTAATTAGCAATCAAGGCGAGATTAGAGTAAATACCAGGGCGAGGAAAAGGACGGAAATGACTTACGATAAAAAGAGGAACGTTTGAACGAAGCAAGTAAAAATTTTACGAAGCGCTAACGTTGTCTTGAAACGGAAAATATTTTGCAACGGCGAAAAAAGCATGAGAAATAATTGTGAGAAATAATTCGCAGACAAGAAGTCGTTAAATAGGCTATTTGAGTTGAGAAGATAAGGACTAAGAAGACACGATCACTTGCTCAAGTTGCCGGAAAAGCTATAACATTTTACTCGTAATAAGAAAATTCGTTTTTATCACGATATTAGCGAAACTTTTAACCGACATATTTTTATGATTTAAAAATTTGGATTATAATAGACAAATGGACCATTATGTGGAAATTACTATAGAAAATTAAAGACGGGAAACGTTCCTGAAATGTGGATTTTTTTTACTTACGGTATTATATCCTACAGTTTGATACGAAGAAATTCTAAATATAATTTTTAAAAGTCAATTTTCATCATCTAAAGTAAAATTCAAACCTATTTTTCAAAATTAGAATATCACTTTTTGGCAGAAAAGAGCCTTTAAATGCAGAAGGAATAGTAGAAAAAATACTGTAAATTAGTCACAATTCGATAATACGATAATAGAAGCATATAGGATTTCTACATGGAAATCCACAGCGGTTAGCATCCTATATAGTTATAATTTTTTTTAGCGACTTCTGTTATTTTGTGCGATTAACTGCTACAATCTAAATGATGTATTGTATGTGATACTACGCCTTCTTCCGTTTCAAGAGGTGACTGCTACTCAATAAAAAATGTATTTATAAAGACATACTGGGTATCCCAAAATTGTAATTGCCCCCTGGCGTTAAGACTGAGTAACAAAATTAACACGTATTTGTTATATTAATTTTTATTTTCATTGTTATATTTAAGATTTACTTAGTCGCTTCAATTACTTATAATAATTACGAACATCAGTATGGTGATCCCACAAGCATAGTGAGCAGAAACTTCGATTTGGTACGCATTTTTTAATTATCCCTTTTTTTCAGGGGAAATGTCTCTGATATTTTTAATAGAGTAGCGCGTAGTATTTTTGCTACTCTATCTTTAAAAATATGAATACCCTGTACTTTTTGCTCCTAATGACTGCAAAATTGCAAGAAAAAAGGAAGGGAGTATAAAAATTAAACTCGCGGAGAGAAAATTCGCCCTCTTTTCCAAACCCTGTAACTGATAAAATTCGTGCGTCCTCCTCTCGATTTTTTTCTTTTTCCTCCTCCACACCACGTCAATCCGAGAGCATAAAATGAAAAGAATCCACGACAGATTCCCTCCTCCACTTCCCTCTCTCTCGTTAATTTTTTTGCCGTTCGCGGCAATAACGGTTCCCGCGACTACAAGCAAAGCCATTAGAAATGCGCTCTTTATCAAGATTCGTCCCGTTTCATTTGTCATGCGGCGGGAGGCTGGTCGGAGTTTTTTTTTTAATGTTGTTGCTTGGCCGGAGACCGCATCATCCATCAAGAGACACATCCCTCCGCTGTCATAACACCTGTGAAATTCCATTTATCCTCATAATGTGACGTGGATGTGGCAGACGATCGGAGAGATTGCGCCAATCACTCGGCTGCGAACGATTGGACACGAACAATCGCCCTCACGAGTTGCCATGGAAATGTGCGGAGTCTATATGTATAAAAACTTCGCGCGATGCATTCGTGTTACGTCTCAGGCAGAAACGATTTGTTCCTACTCGGTCTTCTCATTACGTGTTTTCTTTGTAAAATGTTCCGTTCGTGAGGTTTACCCAAACGTCAAAACAACTATAAAAGAAATCGCGTGAAAAAATATAGGATGTTAATTGATGTGAATTTATGCATCGATATATATCGATACATGCTAATATTTACATTGAATCGTTTGACCGATTAAGGGTTATTTGATTGTTGCTAACAAGAAAAATAAGACACGTACTTAACACTTAAGGTAATCAGGTTTTTCCATTCCGACTTCACCGATCCAAATGTCATGTACCTGGAAAAAAAATTTAAAAATTAATCATCTTAAACTCGAAATGAAAACAAAGAAGACGAAGAACGAAAAAAAAACATTTATTCACCTCAACGCTGTAATTTTTTTCGTCTTTACCAAAAACCAATTCAATAGCAATTGAGCTCCTAAATGGCATTACATTGCTGCAATAGAAATAAATGTTCCAGCAAACCATTTTTTTATTTTGATCACATAGTAACTGTCCTCAATAGTAGTAAACCAGTGGTCGATTCTAATAAACATAGAAATTAGAAAATAAACCCTGATAACGCTTTTTTGAAGATTCAAAATAAAATTCTCAAAACAAAATAATTTGTGGTAATTACTATAAAGATAGGGTAAATAAGACATCATGCTGAACCAACCTGAAGTAATACATAGGTGTAATTCAAACTAAGATAATTTATGACACATGAAAGTAAAATTGAATTCCGCCAATATTGATAAATCAAAATTCATTTGTATGAGTAATTACTCCTTCATCGAGGTAAACTTCAATAATAATTTTTAAAATTACATTACTAATGTTCTTGGATTGGTAGAGGGAAGGTTAACGTGTCTTGGTCCCAGGTTCGAATCCTGCTGAGGGAGTGGTTGTATATGATCGTCTTTGTTATCAATATTACGCTCACAATAACGGCTATTTATGAGATACATAAAATAAACAAAAATAAATAAATTTCATATAGTTATTCCTGCATGGCAGAAATACAAATGGAAAGCTTACCCCAGGAAAATGAATAAAGAAAACGAAGCCTAAAAAGTCGTCCAGATTCAACACTTCTACGAGCCCCGCCTGAAAAACACCGAAGGCCCTCTCGAACCAAAGGAGAGAGAGGACTTAATTCAAAAAGAGCATCGCGACGCGAGACTTAATCGCCAATCCTCATTTACCATCTCCCCACGGAAACAATGGCGAATCAAACTCCGCAATGTAAACAAAGGTAGATCCCTATCTAAAATCCGGCTCTTTTGCTGGAAACAAAAAGAGCCTTTCTCCGTTGGGAGGGAACAACGCGGTTTTAAAAAGAAAGCCCTTTGATCTCTAGAAGCAATGCCGTGCCGAGGAAGAAGAACAGATCGGAAGTTTTTATAAGATTCGAAAGAGAACCTACGCGTGGCCTTACGGAGAAGGGAAAGAGAAATACGAAAAGATAAAAGCAGATAAATGAGAAAGACAAAGCGACGCTCGGAGAGAATAATAAAAGTGAGAGAAAGGGAAGATGGAGAGTGGGAAGGAATTGAAAAGATATCGGAAAGTAAATCGGGAGAAAGAGAAAAAAAGGATAGAGTGGAAAGATAAGTGGTAGAATAAATAAAGATGAAAGAGAAAAAGAGAGAAGGAGATGGAGAAAGTTACAGAAGGAGATAGAGACAAGACGCAAACAAAAATTTTAAGACAAAGAAGAGCCATTGATAGAAATTTTAAAGAAAAGCGAGTTAATTTTGCGAGATAGAGGCTGAATTATTCCCTATTCTATCTATACATTCCGGATATTTTAAACATTTAAATCACGAATCATGGATTTACAGAACTAATTTTTAAAAGAAACTATTACATTATATACCGTGTAAAATAACGAAAATATTATAAACAAAACAAACAATAAGCGGAGAATAGTTACAATAACTATATCGATTGCAGTAGGCGATTCAGTGGTATTCGATTAATAGTAAAATAATACCTTTACAGTTTACCTCATGAAATACACTATACAAACAGTTATCGATAAAGAGCAAGTAATGGAAAAACCAAGAGGAAGAGTAAATGAGGGAGAAAGTGGTAGGCAAAGAGGGGAAAAAAGGAAGACTAAGATAAATAAGAACGAAAAAAAGAAAAATAGAGAGAGGGAAAGGAGTGAAGAGGAACGCGTGAGGGGAGCGGAAGAGTGGAAGAGAAAAAGAGAGGGGGAGAGAGAGGGGAGGAAGGGAAGGAGATTAGAGATAAAAGGGATTCCTTCGTTTCTTTCCGTCGAATGCCTTCCGATCGGAATGCCATTTCCGCGGTTGCTCCCTTCTCTCCTCTGCTAACCGCAATCCTGACCACGAGGGATTGGACGGGCGCGCATGTGGCGCCGCGGTGGGGGTCTGGGGAAATTCCCTTCCCACCGCCAATTAACCCTTATAAGAGTGTCGAGGCTTCGGATAAGTGCACTTTGCACCGGAAGATATCCTCCGAAGAGATGAGGATCGAAGGTATTTATCCTCAGGGACGATCTCTTCGGAATGCTTAATTCCAACTGCTAAAAGGATTACTTGGGAGTTTTTAACGACTTTAGGAGGTTGATGATCGTTTTCGTTTATCGTATTACGAATTAACTGCAAGGAATTAAATGGACTACTTTTTCATATCACGGAATCGCAGAGAACTAGTGGACGCAACAAAAATTTTCGAATTTATTTATAACTTAATTATTTATCTCGATTCTGTCTAGCATGTGAACTATTATATTTTTATAATATAATTATACCTTTAAGACAGAAGAATTGAAGCTTTACATATAGATTGAATTTTGATTTCAGAATGATACATATGTATGTATTCAACATTAAGTTCCGAAGATGATTTATCTAACAGAAGGTAAATGAGGAGGTCCAAGCATTTTGTTTGGACTGCATCATTAATAACTTCGGTTCAATTTTACACGCTTACAATTACCTCCAAATAAAAATAGTCGGATTGAGATTTCTAAAACTTATCGGATAAAAATATTCACTTAACGAAATTTGGAAAATTAGCTGCATCGGGCGTGTGGACCATAACGACGACCAACTCAATCCGCAAATGGACCGATACGATTCAAACCCATAACGTACCATACAACTAGGAACAGGGCATAATGAATTTGAAATTACAGTAAAGACGAGGAGAAACTTCAGAGAGAAAATTCCAAATTAAGATACCTCGCCGATCGCTGGGGTGCATCTCAACAGCACCATACGCAGAACAATCACTTCTGAGTCTTTCCACGTTTTTATGACGGCGCTCTTTGAAAGAGACCACGCCCTCCCCCACGTGACCCTTTATGTGCAAAAGCGGACGGATGTGAGGGAGTATAAACCCCTTGGAATACAGTTCAAGGCTGGGTTAGGGCGTCACCCAGGTGCCACAACAAGGGTGGAGAGGAAAAATGGTGACAGACGGACGGACAGACAGTAGCCTTCCATTTGGGTAGGCACCACCTCTTTAAGGGATTGAAGCGGGGTGGGGTCGCGGATGATGCCAGAAAAGGGACGACGACAGCGCCCACGGCCGGAGGCTGGAGCAATGATGTGGGTGGGTGGGTGAGTAAAAAGCGACTCCAACTTCAGACTCTGAGGACTATACCGACGGAGTATTGAAGCGTCAATCTCGAATGTTTCGAATGCTCAAATTAAGATGGGCGACGTCTTAGTTTGTATGTAATAGTATATGTAAATTAACTCATTCATTCTTTGCTTTTAAATTCCTGTTTCAATTGCATACTTTTATAAATTCTTTTTACTTTTTCGAATTCTGCTTTAAATTAATGCGTAAATATTTATTAATACTTAATAAATTATGTAACGAGTGGGTTATGGTGCAAGAGGAAGCTGACAAGTCTTAACCTGAATCTATCCATGCATCCGTATGGACCAAATATACGGCAATTAGTACTTAGATGAATTTGCAAATAAAAGTAACTTGCTACATAGATAACTCGTATATGCATCAAACGGTCGAATAAACCATTTGAGTAAAACAGTAATTTGTCGATTTATCTCGTTACTTATCATCAGCTTGGTAAAAAGCTTCAGATGAGTTAACTAAATCTACGTTAGGGGAATGCAGTGGAATTCTATTAAGTGTTAAATAATAAATTTATAGTTTAGCCTGTACAATACATTATGTAAACAATAGTAGAGATATAATGTGACAGAAGACAGGAGTTCGATGGCGTGTGAGGAGAGTTTTGCAAATTAACCAGACGAGAAATAGTAATACTATCGTTTTCTATAATTAATAATACTATTTTCTGTATTTATTGATATTGTTTTTCTAAGCAATGGAGACTCGATTTTTTAAAACCATTCCTCAGGTGCATGTTACAGAGTTCCGAATTCACAGCGTAGATGCTCAAGAGTGGGTGTACGTGCGTGTGAACACGAATACACGCATATGCATAAATACATGGAATCGTAATTCTCGAGTCTTGTACCATATAGAAGTTATCGATCTACATAGCTGGAATAAAATTTCTTAAAACAGTAGATCAAATAGCAAAATAAAACTGGGAAAACCGGGTGCATATTTCGAATACATAAAAAACCGCTATCAACGGCAACTTACCGATATTAGATTATATATTTAGAATGACTGATAGCGACGGTTCTCAGTCAGAATCTGGTTTCTTCAAGGTTTTTTTTACGGCTATTCATATGTTATGTATTCGTCAAGTTAGTGAATAAAAAAACATTCTAGTAATGTACGTGATATATATGTTACGGAGAAATGATTTTGTAAAGCGATAAAACCCATGCAAGCGTGCATGAGCAATAGCGATCAAGATGTCTTGTGCGAATAGCAAACGTTCCGCTAAGGCAGTTGAGACCACATGGCCTTATCTTTTGACCCACGCACGCTTCCACGCGCGTGATATATTCTAGCGATGAAAATGGCACGAGTGATTCAACAAAACAATGAGAAGCTGCGAATTCGCTCAATCTATAGGTCCGAGTTAACAGTTCAATCTCACCTACTGTTTTGCCCCTTGGCCCACGTGAAGGATATAGATAGTTTTATGCCTCATAAATCCCCAGGTAACTTTTTCACAACCAAAAATTCTAGTTCATTTAATATGAGAGAGTTAAACGTCCCACCGATAAATCAAAATAAGTTTTAATACTTAATGTTAAACATAAAAATAACAAACATACAAAAAGGCGAGAAAACAGTTTCATCAAAAAAAAAGGTCATGCGTATTTAAGTTTCCTCTTTGAAATGTCCCTGGCAAAATTATTTAAGTCTCTCTCAAGTAATTAAATTTTTAAAACACTGCATTTAAAATAACCTAAGACGTTTTTTTGTTATTGTGGAAGCTGAAAAAATAGAGGGGTGGTCTTAAATGCGCATTCCTACAAAACATGTTATATTTAATTTCACGTGTTATTTTCGATTGTCGAAGCTATAAATATTCTGATATCTCTAAAGTTACAGAAAAAACTTTCAACAGTTGGATATTGCATCAATATTTAAGTGCTGTGGATTTTGTATTCAATATGCATGCTCGTATACTGGAAAAATAACTGCATACTTCTATTCTCCTTAATCGTTGTTATTTTTGCTTTAACGATTAATAATTTATATTTTGAGTAAAAATAATTATCCGTAAATTTTGTCACTTAAAGCTGTTTTATCTACCCTTATTTATGTACATTGAGGGATCGTCTTAAATTCGATGTCGTCTTTGATAATTACTATTTCCAGGCATAATTTTACCTTAAGTGAAAGGAATCCCAGGAAAAACTCATTTTTTCACTCAAATTCCATTCCGGAAACTTAATAAAAATAACAACCTTGATGGATTGACGAACGACCCAATATTTATTTACTTCCGCGTGGAGCCGCTCTCAATAAATGTCAAAAGATCGCATAAACAATTCGATCGAACGATCCGACGCAAACAAATGGCATCGCTATTTAAAGAGAAAATCCAGTCTTTTTCCTAAGAGGTTCGAAATTTATGCGTTTCCGAGCGATTCTTTGCGTCTAAAGTAGAGCGTAATTTGTACGAGCACGCGACTGGAAGCGCTTGCCAACACAGCCATGTCCGTCTTTCATGCACGACTATGGCAACGTTCCCGTCGTTTCGCAACCGAGAAACAAGCGCTATACCGCTAAAATAACGAAAGAATGCAGGCAAAAACAATGGACAATCGAAGCATAAATTTATGAGTTGTCGAGAGCCAACAATAAAATTTTATAAGGTTTTTAAAAAAAATAACTTTTCCATCTTCATACGGAAGAAAAATTTAATAATATAAATCTTGGATAGACAAACCAAGATTTATCGGTTGATTGATCCGTCGATATCCTGAGCGAATGATAACGTCATGGTGAGAGGGCAAAAAGCAGCTCAAAGGAAAAATGAAATGAGCTCCACGTGCAGGAAATAACTCATTTTTTTACCAACGTAATATCAAAAACATCTAAATAGGTTATTTGAAATATAAACCCACATTTGTGACGTAATATTAATTAAGTTCCAACCCCCAAAGATGACAACTTTTTTTCGTGAATATATATTGACTTAATGGTCGTATTGACGACCTAAATGGTACTAGTAAAGATTATAAATTTTTTAAACCATATTTTTCGTATATTAAATAGCGCGCTGTAGTAAGAATTACCCAAACTAAACAATCAAATTATACAGAAGAGATTGAAAGGAAGACAAATTTTACAAATATCATTATAGTAGAAGAGATTTTTAAAAATTTGCGCACATACTGAAACGTTTGGTCAGAAAACATACCGTTCACGCTACAGATAGTGGGTATTTTCTCCTTTCAGCGCTTTGGCAGGGATTTTTGGAATTCGATTTCTATAAATTCGTAAAATTTCACGATAGCGCTACAATAATCTAAGCTCGCCATTCAACTTAGAATAAACGAAAAGTTCGAAGAAGATGCAAAAATCGCTCGAACATAATTTGTGATCGACGAGGATGCTCCGACGATACAACAGGTGCAAAACTCTGATGCACCGATCGAAAATGTGTCTGAGGGGTGACAGCCGACCCTCGCAGACGTTGTACCGACTCAACAATCACCGGAAGTCGGTGGGCGATGTTGTCCGACTAGTCTTGCGGGGCGACTCACAAATGTATATCTCCGGAGAAAAAGAAAGTTCGCTCCTGCGAGCGAAAAGCGCACGCCGGAGACATTCGTGGTGCGAAAACCCAGCGGAGAAACGTCTGTTATAAGCATACGCGTGCCATTCCCATAGAGCTGTAAACGCCATATCGGCAGGAATTTTGGAAATGGCATTGAAAGCGTTCATTCTTAGAAAACATTACTTTAAGCTATTGCAATAGGGCATTGGGCATTTTTCGTGGAAAATTAATCCTTATTTGCTTATTCTGACGTGATCACTGATAGTCTGCAAGTCTCTACTTGTGGTGAAACGAAGTTTCGAATTTTAACTGGAGCTCATCTCTAATGCAACGCTTTAGAAGAATTTTCGGATTACGAAGATTCGATTTTAACTGAAATAATGAGATGTTTTTAATCTGCTTTTGACTGAATTAATTAATAGATGATGGTGACGATGAAATGCGTATAAAATTCAAACTCTCGACATATGCTTCCGGAATAATTTTCTGGAAGCAAAGAAACTAAATATGACTTGCGTCGGTTTAACTATTCTCAATATGTTTTACATATATATATATATATATATATATATATATATTCTATAATAAACGGGTTAGTATTCATCGTTTTGTTTTCTTTTAATTTTATTTATTTTCAAACTCTCCATTTTCATGATTTTAATCTAATTTGATTGAACATTAACGATGCCTCCAAGAAGTAAAGTATAAAAAAAATTATATCCCCTGCTCAATGACAATTTTTTTTCAAGTATTAAGTTTGGGTTTTTCCCCATGATCCCGTCAATTCGTTCCATGTTGTTCGCCCGAAAGAAATGGGATCACATATTATGGATTCGCAGTCTCTTTTCCGGAGGAAAGAGACGTTGGGGTGAGCAGGAATGTCTCTATAAGAAACATGAACGGGAACGAAAGGAACGGCGTTGGCGAACGGAACGCGAAAAAAAAGGGAACGAGAGGCGGAATAATTGGAGGTTTCTGATGGCTCCCTGCGGTTTGGGCAATGGTTCAATCACCCGCCGACATGAGTTTTGAAATCACGAATGCAATTACATTTTTCCCTCCCCCGGGACCATTGTGCCTCCCGGATTCCTGAGAACGTGGGGAGCAGGGGAGCCAACCCAACAATTTTCGGATCCCGTAGGAGACGTGATTAGGCCACAGTCTCATGTAGACTGGCGATGTAATGAAAATCAGAGCGCATCGAGGAGAAAGTTCGGATATAATGTTATTGACGGTTTTAACTATAATATTTAAAATACTTTCTCCATACTCAGCACAGGAGAAAGTATTGTTTTCGTGGAAAAAATAGAATTCCAGATTTCAACGGAAATACACGTTTTAACCACACCTGAATATGTTTTCATTGTTGTGGCGAATACGTCTTTGTGTGAATTTTTTGTAATAGGAATTTGTAGGCGCTCTAACTGAAATATTACTAATGAAGTCAGCACAAAACTTTATATTTAGTTATTTATTTGAACTGAATTAAATTTTTGTTAGAAAAAGAGCTGATTAGATTTTAGATGAAATTTGCCTACCGAAAGCGGATGTTTACTATATGTATTTTTCCGTTTCTCCAAATATCTCCTATAGGGATCCATTAATGTAAATTTTTGTCATTGTCGAAGCCGTAAACAATATAATTTTTGGACCAATTTTTCATGGAATGGATTGTTTTAGAAATAAAATTTCGAATATCCGTCAGAGTTTGTTCAGTTCATTGAATGTCGCCAGGTCGCTTTGTTACCTTTACTATGAGAAATGCTTTGTACAACAATTCTACCTCAGTAGTAGGATGCGCATCAATATTTTGTTATCTATCAATTTTGTTTACTTATCCTCTTTTTACTTTCTCCATATACGTAATATAGAGAAAGTATTTTTTCATGAAAAAATCTACTTCGAGATTTCAACGGAAATACATGTTTTGAGGTCCCTAGAAAACTTTTAGACTATTTTCGGAATCTGTGTGTATGTGATTGTGGGCGCTCTAACTCAGAAAGTACTTCCCATAGCATTACCAAATTTCATATATAACATTTTGGTATGAGTACAAAGAGGTGCTTTTTTTTTGGACAATACCGGTTAAACGGAAGTCGAGGTTTATTCGAAACCCGATTCGGTTTTTGCGATATTTCTCCGGTAATACTTCATTATAATATATATCGACCATTATAGAAATGTAGAGAATGTATTTTCCTGTAACATTTATTTGAAACAATTTTCCATAACAGTTATTGTTTAGGAATTATTTATAAATAATCGGTTTTTTCGGTTTCCGTCAAATATCTCCTTAAAAACTTCGTTATTTGTAATCTTTGTGAGGGTCTAAGTTGTAGAGAATAGCATTCCTTCCAACGTTTGTTTGAAACAAATTTTTGAAGAACCATCCATTTCGGAGATAATTAACTTATTCGTAAAACTCCAGTTCACAGTGACACCACCTATCGAAGAAATTAGAAAGTATTATCTGCCCAATAATGGTGCTTAATGAGGATGACTGTACATATTCTTATTTTACAAAAAATAATAATTTTAGCTCAAAAGTTAACTTTAAAATATATATATTTTCGAAATAATTGATCTATTATAAATGTTTCGCGTCGTCAATGTTTACTCTTCACTATAACATGCAATTTCGTATTTTCTGTTTACATAGCAACTGAATTCAAAGCGTCAGTCGCTACTTTAAAATTGCCTTGTGATACATTGAGCTGAGATTTTTTGGTTGGTGTTTTTTTGTTCTTTCCACATTGTTTTTAAAAAGACTATTGAAAATATTTAAAAAATTTTCTCTAGTGTAATCGCTGATAAATATTTCTGAGAACGGTGATGTCAAGAGCAATCATATTCACTGCTCTGTATGGAGAAAGTCATGTGTTGGCCACATCAGATTTTTTACAAATTGAAAAGTGATTCAACGTAATTTAAATAATGAAAAATCCTTCTTTAAAAGTTATTCACGAGTGTTATCGCTGATAGTTATATTTGAGGAAACTGTTGTCGAGAGAAATTTGTAAGCACTAATGTAATCATGAATATAAACACTTTATGGGGAAAGTCATGTCAAAAATCCAAGTGCAATATAGTTCAACGATAATTTTTTAACTTAAATTTGCATGTTTTACAAAAGTAGTACGTGCGTATAAAAGTTTACATTTTATATATTAATAAAATTCCTTTCGTATATGCCGTCATGTACAAACTTTGGTGTTCATATGAATGGGCACATGTTCTCTTTAATATCTCCCTTAATTCTCGTTTGGATTCTAAAATTAATAATTCTCAAAACGAACTGTATAGGTCACCTTATGGCTGGAAACCAACCAATGATGAAGATAATTCCTATAGCCATGAAACGGTTGAGTAGACCAGGTGCTCGGTTCAGCAAAATGCACGTGTCCCCAGTGGTAATTCACCGGGAGTTAATTCTAAAAATAACTCGTTTACTCGATTATTTTATGGCTATAGAAGTTACCTTGAATACCGATTGTCATTTGTATTTTTAATGAATAAATTTTTTGTCGAAGTTTTCCTCAACAGAAACCAGGATTTTGTTTTCTTTTGTTCAACGATGCTTCATTAGTATGGCCGGTGCTGCTGTAGAGAAATCACGCAATGAATAATTTAAATTACTATGTAATATGAAAAAAATAGAAAATATATACACTTGGAGCTACATTTACGGTATTTATCAGTTAACTAACACAAACAAAAATCTAACGTTCTAATCATGCTCTTTATATTTTACTTCAACTGGAAGTGATGTTTTTATTCATTATTATGATGACACAAGAATGAAATTGGTTGATGTGTTGAAATACGATCGAAAATATAAATATAACTCTGTTAGTTAAGGCACATATTCTTAATGATTTGTGTAAAAATTTCAGTGGAAAAGTCTCCAAGCAGCAAAAAAAAACTCGCACTAAAATAATAGAGTTACGCTCCAAAAATGGGACAATGGTGGGTGATGGGTGAAAAAAAAACTAGAATCTCTAGGAAGCTGTTATTGCTCTAATTCCAACCTTAATACATTGAATTATTCATTGAATCTGCCCTGCTCCGCCAGCGCGGAAATGATAGAGGGAATTTGCAGTTTTATTTCTACGCATTAATACTCAAAGAGAAAGTCATAATAGCATTCAGACGTATTACTTTGCACGTGTTTAAAAGTGCGTAACAATCATTCGATAATATTTTTTACTGCTCTTCGAACAGCCTCTAGCGATACGGTTTTATTTCCTACTAACTGAATTTCGACAAATTTATCATTTAGTTAAAAGTCACTGGCCATGATATTAAGTGGAGCTATTTAAATTTTATTATATTAATTATGCAATTTAGTATTTCTTGAATCGCGAATTTTCACGACCATCAACCTCATTACAGAGAAAATATCAGAAAACCATTCAAAAATAATTTCGGACTATGAGTAATTTTTCATGCCAAATAGAAAACAATAGAGTCAAAACCAAAATAAGGTGCTCATATTAAAAAATGCTGAGCAATCTTTAAATGCGGTTGCGTTTTAAGTAGGAATGGTGCGTATTTTTTGCTTTCAATGTTAAATAAAATAGGCCAGTTAGTGTCATGTAATAAATAAATGATATATGGTTTACAGCTATAGAAATTAAACGGTCAGGTAAATAATAAGTGCATTCTATCTAAACCTCTTATTCGAATAAGGCTTTGAGAACGAGAAGTTTGTGGTTGGAGCACTCGCGTGTTTTGCAAGAATATTTACTATTTTGTCCTACGCATTAAAATTTCAATAAATAAACAGATATGTTCCGTCTCAAAATGAACGTCTTCTGTAATTATTTTCGACTTTCTACCTTTCTAGAGTGAAACAGTTCAACTATATCCTCACTATTTTCCATTCATAATCCATCTTTACATCTTATATATCTCTTCAAAAGCATCCTATTATTAATATCATTACAGATTAAAGCGTAAGCGAACGGTAGATCCTAAAATTTGGCTGAAGGAGCATGCCTGCTTTCAGACCTAAATACGCTTCTTCTTTTTTCGACATCTTCATGGACATCGAGGCTATTTAATTGTATGTTATCAAATAGAACCCATCCCCCATAACATGAGATCGACGATCTTTTTTCGAAAGTTTTATTACAATAAAAATTTGTATTATTTCAATCGACGTACATTTTCTGATACTTTCGCGAATAGTTGTAACACAACGACAATTGTACCACGAAAGAATTTCCCTCATCGCCAACTTAAGCCACCCAACAAACCGGATCGATTTGAGATCCTTATTTTTTCCCGGATCAGACAAAAGATGATCGCGAGCACCACTCTCTCCATGGAAAAAGGGTCACGGATGTGTTTTTAGCGCCGCGACGGGTGCACCTCCAAACATCCTTCGGCGAACGCGAACAGTATGGCCGAAATCTTCATTTCCCCGCTTAATTTGAATTCGGTCGTGCTCGAAAAAAAAGAGAGGTCCGGAATAGCGGATCCTCTCGTATGGGCTCGAGAGGAGGGAGGTTGCTTGAAATGCTACGTTGGCAGGGTCGTGACGTGGCGCCGAGATTGGCGACCTTGCAAGGGATGAAAGACATAGAGATGGATGGCAGAATTTTCGATAATTTTAAGACGTGGAATGGAAAACGAGGAGGTTTCTGTTTAGGAGGTCCTTCCTAAGGAATTAAACGCTCTGAAAGCTCGTCCTGGTCCCTTTGACGACGCTAATAACTCACCTTTGATGAAGCGGAACTGAGAGAGGTTCGCCTTCGACGCACACCGCTAGCGAAATGATTTTTTTAATGGCCTCGCCTTGAGTGAGCTAACAGAGATCCTGAGCGCTTATCTTTTAAACCCTCTCTATCTCTCTCTCTCATATGTCGAGCTAGAGGTATAACAAATACGTCTGCCTGGACAAAAGGCATCGATCAAAATTAACTTCTTATATTTACGCAAAGAAAATGAATAAAATTTTCTAACGTCAAACGAGGCTGCAAAGCGGAAGTATTTTTTTGCGCGGAAAATTCTTTCCCCTTCTCTTTGATAGACGTGAAGGAATTAGATCGCTTTCGGTGAAAATTTATTGAACTGCCTTTTAAGTTTGTTTTATTTTTCAGGTGTTTGCATGATAACAATAAGCATTCGTACTTATATATATTAATCTTCAGTATGTCGGAAAAGTCGCTCACTATTTTAAATTTCTATTGCTCCTAAGCTAAAATAGATAATTAAAAATATCTTTAACTGAATTGAAGCATTTTTATTACCGTTTACCTTATTATAAATTAAAAATATGTATTACAAGGCTAAAAAACAACGTAGATTTCCAAGCTGACCGCACGCTTCCTTAATCTTAGCAGTACACTTTCAACAGATTTCAATTTCTAAATAAAACAATTTTTACATGCATTCAAATTTAAGCTTGATTTAATTCCCAAACCCATTAATTAACTTAACAAAAAATAAATTTATTTATAGATCGAGTATACGTTAATCTTACCTGCGCATTTAGACTTCGTTATTCTATTATTACAGAATATCCGCAATTTAAATTTGAAGTTAATCAGGTGAAAAGAAAGATTTTTAGTTCGATTTAAACCACAAAAAATTTCAGCTGTAAAACTTTGGAGGAATTCGCCTTTTTAAAGCGCGATTTAAGACATCGTCATAAAATCTTGTCCTTTACATTTATTTATTTTAAATAGTTTATAAGCAGCTCCTATCGGCTTTTTACTATGAGAAAAATTAGGTTAAGAAAGACTCCATGCATTCGACATTATTTGAACTCGCGACCCCAGCAATGAGAGGTTAAGCGCTACCTTTGAACAGAAAAAAATTAACCTTTGTCGTAGGAGTGAAGAAATGTCATTGATCAACCTCTCACACAACTTTGTGAGGAAATGATGAAATGTATGATGCTGTAGTTGTTTATGTGCGAAATTCCAGCCGTACTACGTTGATCATTCCAGACTGAGAACTTGCGTGCTCCTCTGAATCAGACGGTTATTCATCGTTATCATACATAAGATCTTAATTCCAAAACATCAGTATTCCACATTTAACTACCATAAACATCTTTAAATTAATTCTCGATTGACAATTTCACTTCGTAACGCACGCTCCTGCATTTTCCGCCAATGTCCATCGTCTCAATAGAATGAAATAAATCGCGTCAAACACGAACCAGGAAATATTTATGGCTGTGGAATTCATACCCACTCGTTGAAAACGCCGTCTTTTGGTAAACGCTCCAATATGTAGAACAATGCATTACATTATATGAGGCGCTTTCGAATTTTCAAACTGGAATGTTTCGCAATGATTTTTTACGGCAAAAAAATTCGCTTTCTCCGATTCGATGCGACAATTTTTTGCTTTTATATACTTCACGACCATCGCTCAGGTTCCTTAATCTACTTAGGCTCGGTTTTATTAAGGCAGCTGGGGATTTTTTGCGAGAGATGTAGGTATTAGCATTTGTCTTTTTAACGTTTGTTAAACTGGGGGCTGGAAACAATTCGATTTAAAATGTAACAAAATATGTATTCGGGTCTTGTAAGGGGAAAAGCAAGATTGTTTATCGTTTAAGAAATGTTTGCAAAAACGCACTAATTTGAGGGTTTATTTTCGTTAAATCTTCAAAATTTTCTTAAATAAAAAAAATGCTCTCAGTTCCCTTGGTGATGTAAGTCGTTCGTTTTACTTAAACCAACATTTTAGGAAAAATTTCTTGATATTATTGCAGAAGATTCTCAAACTATTGGTTTTATTCAATAATATTAATGACAGTAGATCTCACATATTATAAAAAATATAATTCCGATTTCAAACGAAAGTAAAATAATTCTGAATAAAAAGTGAAATTCTAAAGGAATTCGTCGATATTGTTTATATGCTGTAGAAAGCACTGAATTAAGGCAGGGATAGATTCAAACAAGAATATAATAATGCGTCACAAAATACTTCTGAATGAAATAGGTACTTTATTTTTAAAATGAGTCGGAAAAGAAATATCCGAACCAAGAAAGTCAATAAAAACCTATATAAAACTATATTATCAGCGCTTAAAAATAAATAAAAATGACCCAGAGAACACAATATGTTTAAAATTCTGCCAATATAAATACAAATTATTTTTTAAAATCAGTAAAAATAACTGAAGACGTAGTTTTGTTCCCGGAGACACGATCTACAAACTCTTTAAGCAAAAATGCGCGACTTAAATTAACACCACTTGATTCACAAAGAAACGTCTTTGTGCGAATTATATTTAACTCGCGTGTCGTTCAACGCGCCAAAAGAACGTCTGTGTCAAATGCTATTATTCCTTCCTGAAGAGAACTTACCCTTTCACCGCGACCTAGCATTCGTAATATCCTAGCGATGGCTAACCAATGCGTCACTTTTCACCAGGTCATAGATTTTTGTTTACCATCCGTTGAGGCGAACACAAAAAAACCCGTGTCTGGCTGTAGGAAGCGAAATAAGGGCAAAGTAAATTCCTTAACGTTGGAAAATATGCGGACCCCTAAGTGCTAAACGAAATAGGCCCGGGAACGCCGCGCGTCGGGTGTAAGGCAGGTGTTGACAAAACTAAGGGAGGCTCTTTGTTTGCCTATCTTTTTCTGGAAATTTTGACCACGAAGGAAGTCTCCGCTTAGGGTCTCTTACGAGCTTGCAAAGCTCCTCTTCCTCCTTTTTACGATTAGAAAAACCCAGGAAGAACTCTTTGCTTTTAGATGTTTATATTTTTGAATTTTCGGTAATTTTAAGTATAACCCCTTCTCAAACTTCTTCATAAGTTGATGTTTGTTTGATTTTAGCGAAACTTCCTTGTGGTGTTAAGCGGTGAAGGACATCTCTATTTTATTCGTTAAAAATATAATTAGCGCTAGAAGGCAATCAATCCTAATAAAAGGACCAAAATAACAACACCTTTAACACAGTTCAATCTATTCAGTTTATTTCGAGGTCTGAAATATCAATTGGCAATTTACTCGAAGGGAGCTATGAAAACGTGATGATGAAAATGTGTATTTTTATAATCCCACTTGTTTACAAAAAAATCCCTTCGTTTGTGGTGTATTACTATAAACCTAATTCACAACAATGATTTCTTCAAAGGTTAATATTTTAAGCTACGATATTTTTTGCATGTTAAGAGTTTCAGTTAGTGGGGTACTTTTTTAAAACCACATAACAAAATGGATTAAAAGAAACTATCGAAAATATTATCAAGATGATTGAATAATATTTAGCTTATTATACATTTTTAAATGATGACTGAATACTGCGAAATTTCTCAAAAATTACTCAAGCCCACCGTTTCTTATAACACTTAACGCTTTGCTAATTAAAATGTCTAAACTGCCCTGAAGTAAATTAGCAAACAGACAGAATAATCGGGGTAGTATTGCGGCATATTCCTAATTTGAAAAAAAACTCCCATTTATACTGTTATTGCGGCAATCAAATCACACGAAACCACTATTTTTAAATTTGGAAAAACTGGAAACTTGAACAAACATTTCGATTCCTTGATCATGAGTTGGCATTTAACCGTTTTAAAACAGGTTACTGACTTGTAAAAGAAGCTCCCGTTTCCGCTATATCAGGGAATGTCATTAATTGTGTGGTTGCTCTTGAATTTAGCAATAAATAAACGACAATTTTTGCTGTAGTGACTAACACAGCAGTGGTGAATTTCAACGTTATCAAAGAGGAGGAATTTCCTGTAAAGTGATGGCAAGATGAATGAAAGACACACTACAGTTAGTAGTTTCGGATTAGTTCTATCGGTGTTATAAAATCGGAGAGAGATTAGAAGCAACATGTCGATCAAAATCATGTTTTCCTTGGCTCAGGAAGAAAAAATAAAGCTCGTTTTGAAAAATTCCAGGAATTTAAATCATTTAAGCTTTCGATACCAGTTGCGATAAAATTGACATGGCATTTAATACTAACGCTCGTTAATCTTAATGGAGTCATTTAAGCGTTCGATCGCAATCATTCTCGATAACAGCTTATCGAACTGCGGTACTTTTTCTCTTTGATGTGTGGATAATTGCAGTTTACCTCACGTTCAAGGTTCTAGCAAGTCTTTTGCAGCAAACCAAGGAAAATTATAAGTCGAAGAAAAACTGAATGGATCGCTATTAATAGTACGTATATACACATTTTCTATCGCGTTTCTTGCTCGAATTTTCGAACATTGAAAAAGATATTTTGCTGCCTTAGAATTTCTACACTTGGAGCTGAAGTTCTCTGAAACTCTAATTAATCAAGCCCTAACCTGAGTTTTGATAATATGCGCTTTTATTCTAAAATTTCCCGACGAAAAATGTCACACAGATTTCCTTCAGATGGACTTGCGAATGATCGAATAAATATTAACAAACAAACACTGCGTTGATAAAGGATGTTTTACGTATAGCGAAAATTATCGTAACGATAAAATACGTGATATATATTTTAGGACGGAGCGTTATCCAGGCTCGTTCTTTCCGAGGACAACACGAGATCACAAAAGGAAAGTCCAACCTGGGAGAGATAACTTTTACGTTGGTTTTGGTGCATTGCACCTCCCGCCACCCACCAATTAGGTGCATTTTCGGGTAACATGTATATGTAGATGTAGAAATAAGGTACGTATAAAATCAATTTAAATGGATTATTGAGGTGACATATTCGGAATGACAAAAGAATGCTGCTGAAGGATGTTGTTTGAGGAAGAATTTAAGAATCAGGCGATCTCAAGAGAGCAAGCATTCCGGAAGGAAGACGCGGCCAAGGGAATATGAAGTTTTTTTGATTGGATACAAACGGGGGCGTTGAGCCGTGGGCATAGACAAATACAGAAAATACAACAAAATTTATCATGTACCGAAAGATGAACCGCGTCGTACACATCTCCCGTTTTCCGTATAATTAATTTAACAGTTAAAACTCGGGCGACTTGGCCCGGCGGGCGGCCAAAAAAATAAAAAATAAAAAACGAGAAAGATAAAAAAATCCCTCTCGTAAGAATTAATACGTAAACCATAAATTCCAACTTCGGAGCTTTCGGAATTCGACGAACGATCCGAGTCCGGGAAAAAAATCCGCGTGATGCCTAATTGCGCGTGTCGACCCGTATCATTCCGAAGGATGGCTCGAATCTTTTCTCCGGAACCTTCTCCGCGCCTCTTTTCGGACCAGCTCCCTCGGCGTGCCGTCTTTTTATCTTAGTCATCGTGATGACGCAAACGAGAATACAAAAAGAGATATTAAAAAAAATGAAAGAAGGACTTACATTGCGTAGATTGTATCGAAGCCATTAGTTCCCTCCGACCAGCTACAAATCGATAACTATGGAGATTTTTATTTTTTTCTGTCTTATTCTTCTTCTACGTCGTCCGGCGACGAGAATGATTGATTCTCTTTCTCTTTTTACAATAGAACGCCGCATTCCTTTTCGCCGCTTTCGATGCGAAAAATAACGGAATAAGCTTTGATAATCCACCAAGTACGATTTCTATTGGCCTTTTTAAAGAAGACCGTTGTAGGAAAAGGTGTTTTTTCCCCTATGGTTTCGCCAGCGCACCTGGAAAAGATACAATCTCCATCGAGGGATTGAATCTTAATTTACGGCGCTGGAGTTATCTAAGTTCTCTTACATAAAAATGACCCATTCGAAACTGTATCGGAATAATTGATTATCTCTGGATCTTGGAAAAAATATCACGCTTAAATATACAGAAATCGGCCGAATAATGATTTTTTATGGGGATAGCAATAAAAAACGTATAGAAATTGATTAAAGAACATTGAAAAACTCCGTACTAGCTATTAAAATAAGGATCGAGAGAAATGGTTAATGAGAAAATACATTCATATACTAGATTTCGTCGTTAAACGTCCTCATCGTGTAGGAAGCCGTTTAGACAACTGGTTTACGAAGGGAAATGGAGATGGGGTCCGGGAAGGTGAGTGGGTGGGTGAGAATAGACAAGTAGCATTGTTGTAAGCAGGGCACGAGTCTGAAGAGGAGGTCTTAATACGACAAGCGGAGCATGTACACTTTCTGTAAGGAAGTCCTGTGCAACTAGCGGCTGGGCTTAAAATAAATAAAATACCCAAGTTTTAACCCTTTAATTTATGCCTTTTAGAGTAGATTAACTCGAGGTTAACTATTTTTTTTACTTCCCTGGATACTAAGAACCATGTTTTGTAAGTCCCGATCGTTTAGTACGTTGATACAAAAGTATTTGGCTTGCCACGCCTAAGGAAGCTTGACAGCACACTTCTAAGAAAAGTAAGCGATATCAAATATTTCGAAACCTTTATAAAATTAAAAACTATAGAAAAATTGTGAGAGAATCCATAATTATGAATCGTTTTATTTTATCTGAAGTTGTTTTCAGAATTTGATGATGTAAACTGACTATTTCGTGTTTCTACCTCCATCAAGGTATGATTGTTTTGGAATGAATAATCTCCGCTTTTAAATAAATTTACATAGCAAAAGAAATAATAAGTTATTTCATGTTCACCTTCAACTACCGCATCAATGATTGCGTTAGACTTAAGGGAGATATAAATGAATACCAACGATTTCCCAACCGAAGTAAAAAAACATTCTCGTACAAGTTCTCTCAGTCTCAAGAGAAAGCTAGTCACGTGGAACTTAATTCATACCCTGAGCTATTTTTGTCTCTCCATCCTAGGAAAAACTTTAATATGGTTGGAATTACAGCTTCAACCTACTACGAACCAACATTACCTCTTATAGGCCGCATAATTATATCTCCTAGGCTGAAATACAAAACGAATTCTCGAGATGTTGTCACGAAATAAGACACGGCAGCGTCGGATTAAATTTAAACATTGACTGCGATGAGCGATTAAAAAATAATCATATTTAATCACAAAACTAAGGACATGAGAATGCTCGCAACATAATTATCTTACATTGACATAATTTTAAGACGCTGTTGAAACCGAACATTTTTCTCAGTTTTTTTTCCACAAACACGAATATTCCTGCATCAACATTCCGTAACCATTCGACAGGCAACATATCGCACGAAACCACTCTAAAGCGGATACGCGACACGACAGACCCTCCTCCTACGTTTATCTTGAAAAGATACCACGTGGCTCCCCATTGGAAGTCGTCTCAATCGCTTCAAAGCCCCACAATCTTCCAGAGAAAGAGAGAGAGAGAATTCCATAGGAGAGATGGGATGAGGATAGATCGTGAGGAGAGAAAGAGAGAGCGGTAGAAAGAAGGATGAGAAAGCAGCAGGAGCTATCCGTTGAGCCCGCTCCCGTCTCCTAGGGATGAAATCCCCCTCAGGGGCAGACGATCCCCACGTCCGGATAGGTGGGAGAGAGAGAGAGAGAGAGAGAATGGAGAGCAGAATGTTTGGGAGAGAGAAGTGGGATGGAAGAGTGGGATGGACCCTCTCAACCTCCTTTCCCCTCAACCCCTTCAACCTCCCAACCTCCCGTCTCGTGCCTAGAAACAAACCCCGGGGCGAAGCACATTCCAGCCTTGGGTCGCCAGGCTCGCATTCTCCCTCCTCTTTTATACTCTTCATCTCTCCTCCCGTTTGGCCCACTCCCTCTCTCCCTCTCCCTCCTCCTCCTCTCTTTCGCTTCTTCCTATCTCTCTCTAGCATCTCTTTCTCTCTCTCTCTCCCTTTCACCTCCCCCTTAACCTTTCTCCTCGTTCTGGTCCTTTCCTCGGCGTGTCATTGCCTTCTTCTTACTTCCCTCTTCCTATATCCTCGGATTACGTAACTTTCATTGTGAACACGCACGGTGGGTGATCCTTCTTGCGCACGCAATCGCGCACGATCGAGGAATGGGTGAAGTAAACGCGGAAAGAGGAAGGAATGGAATAAGATGATGATACGGGATCTTCGGACTATATTTGGTCCTAATGGAGTGGACGCGATCAAATGAGTTACGACTATAGGACGCTACTTGGGGTTTTTCCGTTCTTTACGAGCATTCGCGTGCGTTATTTTTCGTTTCCGATCTCTCGTCCTCGCCACGCCCCTTTATCTCATCCGATTTCAACGTCCACGTCATTCTTCACTACCACCGCGCGTTGAAATTTCCGAACATGTTTCTCTTCATTTCAACGTTAACTTCAATTTTCCACTTAATACATATATGTATACGTATACGGGGGCACATGTCATTCTCTCCTGTCCTTTTTATCTAGCTTATTACCTCGCGAATAACTGTGCTTGCCACTTTTATAGCACGTAACCAATCTCCCTGAGAAAAAATCTCTCTATCTTTCTCTCACCTGCAACCTCCGACTTCATTCCTCCATACCTCTCTCCCTCTTCCTTTATCCACATCTAATTCTCCCGCTCTCGTCCTCTCCAATTATTCTGCTCATGTAAACAACTCCTCATTCTCTTCAAATTCACACCTTTGCTCCGAGTCGTGTATCTCCGGAGCTCTATTCTGGCTTTCCTCCATCGTCTCTTACTGCCATCAAGTTCAGCTATCTCCCTACATATCTCTCTAACTTCAAACGCCATCCAATCTCAACCGGCCTTCGCCGTGAATCTTTCTCTTAGCTCTATCCTCTCGTTTTTCTTCGTGTACTATACTATACTATACTATAAAATACCAACGAATTATTAAAGGGAGATTATGAGAATATTAAGAAGGCTCTCGAATAATACTTATTCGATTTCCTACAAGTCAATTTTTACACTTCGGTGAACTGCGACGAAATATTTACCCACCTATACGTATAGAAATAAGTTTAAATTAATTGATTGTATACGTGAGATAGAGGCCTATATGGACGAAATATGTGAACTAATTGTTTGGGTTTTGCTTAAAAAACTGATCTTTTCAGTGTTGTCTTATCCAAGAATTATGTGTGTGTATTGTGCTGACGACTGGATCATCCTGAAAGTTCCAACAACGTCTACAAATGTGTCTCTCCGACCGGTCTATCAGCGCCGCCGTTTTATGACCGCCGTTTCAGCGCCGGGCCCAGTTCAACGCCGGTCGTTTCAGCGCCGGGCGTCTCTTACCCAGTATGGATATACAGTAAAACCTGCGTGAGGTGGAAGGGATCGGTCAATTGTAAAATTGTTATTCATCCTATACTGAGCATACCATGAATTACTTTAAACAAGTGTGTGTATACACTAGCGTAATTGCCCGTCAAACATGACGGATATGTCTTAAATAAATATTACGTTCATTAGCGGATTTGCAATAAGGCCAAAAATAAGCAATGGCTTAGGGGCGGCGGGGTTTTGAGGGCGGCAGGATCTCGGGGCTATCGGATTTGTACATTCATTTGCCTAGTTGCAAGAAGCACATAAAGAGAGCTTTCAGTGTAATTTTCAAAATTATGGAGGTCGAAGAAGATTACTTCGAAAGACCATTGGTACCAACCTAAGGAAGCTTGTCAAGGTAATAACTATAAATATCCGGGAAAAAACGGACTGTTCCTCTGGTATAATATATAAATTAAATCAATTTTATTTAATTTTTTTAAGGGGTGTAAAAATAATTTGGCCTTGGGGCGGCAAGTTTCCAAATCCGCCACTGATTACGTTAAAATAAAACAAACATTAAAGACTAACTTTTCTGCACTAAAACGTAAAAAATAAATATAAAATCCACATAATCGAATATTCCAAGAAGTAATAATGGTCATGGTCATATAAAAGTTGTAAGCGAAAGATTTATTTTAATGAAAATTTATTCGTTAAGCATACTACAGTAAAACTCGTTTAATACGTATTTGAGGGGGCCGACTCATTGCTTCGTTATAAGCGTGACTACGTTATATACGAGAAACATGGGTTTTGGCCTATACATCCCATAGAACACGTATACACATACAGTAAAAGCTGTGCTATCCGGCTATTTAGAACCGGCCACCCTTAGATAACAGCAATTACACAAATACAATTCATTTTGTATCTCTTTTTCTTTTTTTATGAATTTTTGTGTGAATTGTATTTGTGTAATACCACAACTACCACTTTAAAATTTCTTAAAATATGAGATGTATATATTACGTATTTACTCCGTATACTTCTGTGGCTGCCGAGTAAGCATGGCGTTTTTGTTTACGTAAGCCATTTGCATTGTCTAGATGTTTTGGTTTACTTCTACAATTTCCAGTTTTATCGATTTTTATTATTTAAAAAATTACCCATCTATTGAATATGGCATCAAAATAAATACCTAAAAGCAAGGAACAGGAGAGAAAAGGTTGTTTTAACGCTAACACAAACGCTGGAGCTGATCAAACGAATTGAAAAAGGAAAAAATAGAGCAGCCATAGCAAAATAATTCAACATCGGATCTTCCACGCTCTACGATATCAAGGCTCATAAGGCTAAATTAATGAAATTTGTGTCATCTTCTGAGACGAGTAAATCAATTAATAAACATCATACGCTTCATAAGCCAAAATTGGAGGAACTGGATAAAATATTATAGGACTGGTTTTCACAGAAATGTTCAGAAGAATTAAATAATTTCGTCCTTTTCTAATAGAGTAAATAAAGATAAATAAGAAAGATATAATCCAATAAATTCAATTTTGGGAACAGATTCACTGCCATACTCGCCAAACTTCCCGGACGCCCTAAACTTTTCAATAATCTTTTGTTTTGCATGTAAGCGTAGCAAAGTATGAAATAAGAATGGGTAAATAATATCTATATCTAACTACGTGTGGAAGAATTAAAATGGAAAATGCAAACCCCATGCATAGTTATGTTTGGGGAGTACGATCGTGAACCTAAGCCCAATTTTGCTTGGTTATTGCTAAATTTGCGATGTCAAAATCGAAAAACGCTCATCTAACCGGATATTTCTCCTAATCGGCTTTCCACAATCCCCAAGGTAGCCGGATAACACAGCTTTTACTGTATTTGCAGTGAGTCGACTTCAATGCCGTACTTACATATGCAAAGAGATGCTTAACAACTTCGCGGCATGTAAAATGTTCGATTGCTATTACATACGATTTTTTAAATGGTCAATTAATATTATTATTATGGTCATTAATTTGCATAAACATTTCACATTTTTAATATCAATTTCAAAACAAAGGGAGCGTGGAAATTCGTATGGAAGGGGTAGATGGAGGAAGGGGACCTCTACGAACAAGTGCGCGGTAAACGGGCGGAAACTATTCATTACTTATCGCCCTGATCGCCAAAATTCGTTATATATGGGACATTTTTGCCATGGGACCAAACATTTGTTCGTTTCAGCCGGGAATTCGTAAAATGCGTGTTCGTTACATCCGAGAAATTTAACCAATGCCCTTATGGAGAAGTTCAAGGGACCGAGACATTTCTCCGTTATAGCCGAGATTTCGTTTTAGGCGTGATCGTTATAAACGAGTTTTACTGTAATTCTATAAAAATGTTGCGAACTTTTGCGTTATACGTGTTCAGGATCGATTTATGGAATGGATGATCGGAATCAGCATTTCGGCGCTGCGATCGGGCACAGGCACCAACTCAAAGTTTGTGCTCCTCTGTTAACTCTTCTTTTCCTTTCATCTTGAGTTTCATTACTTTCCATGATTATGAACTGTATTAATTAAAGTATCACGATAAAAATATGTTATTTGTGGCTATTTTTCTCAGAACTAGTTTTATATATGATATATATGATCATTCATGCTTAGCATTTAAAATTTTTAAGCCCATATATTGGCAACACTGATGGAAGTATGCTTTTGGCATAGTAGATTTCTCCAGAAATCGTTAATTTGTATTGGTATTTCCTTTCGATTCTATGTGATAGTTTCTCTTTCACGTATAAATCGACTTTTTTTGACGTTCAGACATTATTTCGTTAACATTTTCAAATATCTCAAAAATGCGATTTTGACGTGACACTTGCGCAGTCACGCGGTGAAAATTATAAAGATTAATTTTCATATCGTAGAAATTCAAATATCATCCAAAAATCTCCAGAAACTGTTTTCATACGATTTTTTCACAATTTTTGTACACTTATTACGCATTAGGATCGATCCAGGGGTGTGCTGCCAAATATATGACAACAGGGTCGCTATTATCGCCGCCCCTGGCAGTTAGGCATTCCATCCAGCATCGAATACAAAACCCTTTTTAGCGGCCATGAGATCGCGTTATCTGATCTTTGCGGGAATTAGAAGAGATTTTATTTTTAAAAACAAGTAATATTGTAAATAAAACTTAAATTTTTATTTTAAACGTTCAAATATCATTAATGACTAATATGTCAAGGTTGGTAGATTCGAATATTCCGTGTGCAATTGCTTGGCGTCTTTCAGATAAGAAATTGCTGCATAACACGATCTAGATAGCGCCCTTAAACATTAGGCTTCCCATTATTACCAGACCGTGATGCGTCGCTATCCTCCGGATAATATGGAATGCTTAGCTCAACAACAGCCTCGCCGAGGTCAAAAAATTTAACAAACTGCTCGCGCGATCCGGACGGATGTAGTTGCCATGGCGACGAACTGAATAAATGCGTAAAAATATCGATAAAACGTAATTTTTGGCCTTATTCGAATGAGATTTTAATTTATACGGTATGGAAATGAATTTTCTTAGTCTTCTCGGCATAACCGTGAAAATCCCGCGTCTATATCTCATTTTTAAGATATTTTTAAATGTTAAAGAAAAAAGATTTGCTCGTTTCATTTCAGCTCTGCTCATGTTAATCAAATGGAAAAAATATATGCTCTTGGAATTAAACCCCTATGTATATATATAATAATATATGTATATATAATAATAAATTGAAAAATCAAATAATTCCTGAAAGTTTGATCGAAAAAGATTGAAAAGCTTTTTTATTTATGCACTGTTTTCCTCATTCTCCCATCTAACTCCACAGGGAGTCTTAAGACATCAAGACGTCAGCAAGCAAACTATATATGGGGATTATTATCTTTCGTAATTAGTTCCAATTAGTAAATGTTTAATTGCCGACTAAGAGGTGGGGTGGGGTGCTGCAAGCTTCCTCTTGTCTATGCCTATCCTTAGTCTAAAGATTAATTATCTTCTCCACTAACATAAATTTTCATGTTAGTGAAAATGGCTGATCAGACACGGCCGCGAGGAGAATATCGGGCATTCAATACAGTATACCGCCCTTGATAAAACAGCGTACAATTTATTAACCGCGAATACACAAAACCGCGGTTGGCGAAGGACTACTCTATTTATCTTTCGGTCCGCCATTACTCGAGGTTAATTACTTCCTGCGGAAAGAGCCGGAGATCGCGGTGGTAGAAAGAAAATTTCGTGGCGTCCGTGACTCCATCTCCTTGACCATCATTAAGCCGTTTATTGGGAGGAATATATTTCACCGAAATGTTTTATGCGTCGTTTAATCCGTGGAATGGGACTCGGAAGGGAGTGGGAAGAACAGAATTTTTGGCGAGCCTAGTAAAAGAATGAAAGTTCTGTTTTTTTAGCCATAAATGTAAACACGGGCATTAATAACATTTTAAAGGATGGCATTCCCACTTATATTTAAGACAGACAGCTGTTTCGAAGTCGCATGATTGATGTCGCTTACGTTAAAATATTTCGACGGTTCACTTTTGATATATAAGATGCTAGGTTATGGTAGGTATAGTAATTTAAATGCTTCATTTTATGTCTTAAGATGGAATTTAAAAAGAAAATAAGATTTCAAGGAACCTGCGATAATGTATAAGTTAACTCTTCGAAAACAAAGCTTTTATTCCATCATAATTCCGTGGTACTTGTAATAGTGGTACCAGACAATCCTCGAAATGTCAGCAACAAAATTGATGTTTTGTGTTTCGACGTAAATTAATTATAGGATGAAAAGAGGAGTGTGTACCAAAAAGTTAATAAAACTGTACAAGGGATAATATATGGGGAAAATGTTTGAATGGCATTTAATCCACTAGATAAGCCTCAATTTTGTGGAATTCGATATTAAGGCAATAAAATCATTTTGTTAAAATTCCACTATATACATACATATTTGGGAAACACGACCAAGGTTTCGACATGACAGCGTCATCACCAATTGAGATATATAGCAAAACCGGAGCATATATATGCTTGGGGAACAACAAGCAACCAATAAAAACAAACTATCGTATCACACTATAAGGTATATAAATAATAATAGAACTAATGTCGTTCCCAAAGCATATACATATATGCTCGGATTTCGCTATATTTCCCACCTGATGATTGCGTTGTCATACCGATACCTATGTCGTGTTTCCAAATATAGTGGAATTTTTACAAAGTGATTTGTT